>CM053787.1:580117167-580717167 GCA_028749045.1 Cupressus sempervirens
CCTTGTTTATTTCTAGTGCATTTTCATTTGAAGCCTTAATCTATTTATTTATTAAATAATATTGATTATCATTGTTTAATTATTTAATTTCAACATGTTCCTTGATTTACCCATCCTTCAATTCTAGATCATTAAGGGGACTCATTTTCATTTAACACATCTCTTTAGAGGTAGTATAAGATACCGTACTCTATTTCTAGTTAACGTTGATTGTTCCTATTCTTGAGGCATCCTCATTTTCATTAATCTCAAACCCTCCACCACCCCTAAGACTTAAGAAAATATCACAAAACAACATGATATGGAGGTTAAAGGTCTTAGTTGCTAAGTTATACCATCTCTCCTCTATGTTTTCTCTTATCTTTTCCGTATAAATAACCATGTCTATAATATAGCCATCATAAATTTTTGGTTCAGGCTATTTTGATCAGCTCCATAGCTACTATGTCTATACTAGTTTTAATTAAAAATTTGACGAAGGAGGATTCTCAATAAGAGCATTCAAAACCTATACAATCACCCATCAAATTATCAATTTTCTTAAAAAATTTCTATGTAAAAGTTTTATTAGAAATTATTTAATAACCATAACCACCCAATTAGGGATTAATTCTAAGCAAAAATAACTAGGGTTAACATTTTTCCTACATAGATAAAATTAAGCTATAACCCTTCAAGAATGAAATAGGACCCTTAAATAATAATGTCTCTTTAAATGAAACTTTTTGGCAATCTAAGTACAAACATTTATTGGAGAGAGTCATAATATGTACTTTGGATCTAAAGGCTTTAAAAAACCAAGGAACAATATTAGACATGGAAGGTTTAGGGACATTCTAAAATGTAAAACTATCTTTTCTTTTATAGTGATACAAGAGTCCTTTTGGGTAGCAATTGCTCAATACAACCACAGTTTCATATTTTAAAACCCTATCTTTATCATGCCCACTATCAATACTTGGCATGCCAAAATTGAAGGCAAATTCTTAACAGATCTAGGTTAGGTTAGGTGTAGTTAAATTCTTTGAGAAAAAAATCCTTTTAGGTTTTTCCAAAACTTTTCCCTACTTCTCTTTCTTGAGTACATAATGAGTTTTAATTACAATCGGATTATTAGTTTTAAAAACAACCTTTGATAATCTTATTCGTGGGTGCCTTGGGAAAAAATAAAACCTTGATACACTATTAATTATCTCTTGTGAGTATGCATAGATTGAGATATTTTTGAGATAAAGTTTTGCACATAAGACCACCAATTTTTGTTATAATTTTGTAAATTATTTCTAATCTTGAAATCCCTTAATCCTGGAGAAGATCAATTTTTTTCCTACAAGTGTTGAGTCTTCCACCATGGAAGATCACATAGTATTAAAATTGTTGTGCAAGGGTAGTAACCCTAAGTCACCATGCTTCTAGCCATACTTTGTTTTTTCAAATAATAATTTTTTCTTTTGTAAGAGTGCAAAGTTTAGGTTGTGAGCCATTATTATTATTGTTACCCTAAAACAAGAAATATTATCTTTAAAAAAATAAAAATAAAAATTTAACACATTTTTCAAGTGACAAGACTTAAAATTTATGTGTTAACTATTTTTATATAGGAACAAACTAAGAATACATATCCACACAATAGAAAATGAGATAAACTAGCTTCATAGCTAATAGAAAAATCAATTCGATGGTTCATGGGATTTTATTTAATTTAGACCTTTCCCTCTAGACCTACCTTCTATATTTAATAAGCACTTTTATGAAAAATATATTAGAATAAAAAAGGTAAAACATATTTCTTTTGTATATCTTTGATGGTTTTAAAAAATTCTAAAACATGAGGTTGAGCTATTTGTACAAATTGGACAATAGTAAAAACAACTATAATACAATACAACTTTTATTTTTTCTTATATAGTAACAAAACTATTTACATTTAATTATATGAAGTTTTTAACATTTTTCTAATTACAAGAGAAACAATTACTTGCTTTTAACAAACAACTTTTATTTTCAAAAAAATAGACATAAATAATAGGAGAAAAAATATTTTACTAATCTTAAAAAACATGAAAAAATCCCACTAATGCATGGGGAATAACTAAAAATACTCAAATAACTTTGTAAATTTCCTTCCCATTTCTCATTTGAGATCAAATAATGGATTCCATAGCTTGTGAGGGTGCTCTTATCCTTGATTTAGACCCCCTATTTGTTTAAATCTTCTCTAGGTGTTGACCTCTTACTTGGGGCCCCAAGGAGAAGTAGATTTTTCAATCTTGAATCTTACATTATCCACATGAGCTATTGACCATACTTAGGGAGATGACATTTTGCCCACTAATGATTCTTCTAGGGATGATTTGATATTTTTGACACTTCCTTAAAGGTGAGTGTGGCTCAAAAGGAACAAACTAAGATTCCTTTAGTCATAGTGCAAAAGGATGTCTTAGTGGAAAATAAAACTTGTCTTACCTACTTAAAGAACAAAAAAATGACATATTTCTAATGGGCATGAAATATTCCTCATGGATGGGGTGGTGGATAAAATATCTCCATTTATGTCTAGTTCTATTCTTTATTATGTTTAGACAATCTATTGACATGGCTCAAAAGTGGTGTAGCCAAAGATGGAAATTGAAAGGGAGTGTTTATGCTTCAGCTATGCTGAGTAGGCTCTTTTGGTTCAAATTCACTACAACTAAGAATTCAGTATTGGTTCTTTCTGGTTCCCAGTCTTTTAGGAAATATAATGTACCTTTGGCTAAGTGGTATTCTAGGTTTGATCTTTCTATAGAACTCTACCATCTAGCCCCAATTTGGTTAAGGTTATTTGGTCTCCCTTTGGAATTTTGGGATGAAAAAGTGTCTAGATGGATTGATAATTCTTTTGGCCAATATATTATTGTGGATATTATTACTCTTAAAAAATTTAGGGTTGTTTGTGATATACTTGGTGTTAATTTTGTTGTGAGAAAACCCCTACCTAAATTTTTCACTCTCTACCCTCAATGTGGTAAAAATTCCCAAGCCATTATGTATGAGATTGATGGTCTATATTGCCATAAATGTTCCAAGTTTGGCCATGTGATTTCAAATTATAAACTCCCTTAGCCAAAAGATAAGGAAAAAGTGGCTCCCTAATGATTGTTAAGGATAATGTTGTGGAGGGTGGGCCCCCCTTCGCACCTCATCCCAAGGCTCTAGGCTCACTAGTGGAGAATATAAACATGGCCAAAAATTAAAAAAATATAGCAAAAAATCCTAAGATGGTTAAAAATCATAAGAAAAGTGATAATATAATAGGTGACTAACCTTTATTATAGGTCTTGAATAATTTATAGAGAACCCCAAAAAAATTATTGGAAGCTATGTTGACATAGGTGGGGCCAATTTTGGAAGAGGGCAAGATCCCTAGTTTGGCATGTGATGCACATGTTGAGTAAGAGTGTATTGAACGTACTATGTATAATGTGTGTATGGAGGGTGATATTCTTGAGCCAAAGAAATTGTTCTAGGGAGACAGTTCTTTCTCTTCTACACTTAATTTGGTTTAGCGCAAGCCACGTCCTCAATTACCTAGCTATTAGAGATAGAAAATATGACTAAGGTTTTCCTCAAAGAGTGTCCATTATCTTAGTGATACATGGATATAACATATCTTGAAGAAGATAATGAGAGGTAGTAATAAAGTTGATATAGGTAGTTGTAAACAAGGCAGACCCTCAAGAAGGAGTACAAGGACAAATAAGATGGCAAGGGAAATTTCTAGTGGAAGGCAATCAACCCTTGAAATACCCAATAAAGAGAAAAATAGAAGTTTCTATAGTAGAATATGAGGGGGCTAAAGAATCCTAAAAAAATATGTTCTTAGGAAGACAATCCTTACCATGAAGATTTATGTGTTGTTGACTTAGGAAGTCAAGATGTCTTACTTTACTTTTTCTAGGGTGAAAAAGAAGATTTTGCTATAGGCTAATTTTTTAATATTGAAGCTAATAAGGCACGAGGGGGTGTGGTTACTCTTTAGAACTCTGACATCACTTTGGGAAGTAATCTTCTACTAAATAGGTACTATATTTCCACCTCCCATGTTTGTAACATCCAAAATTGGTGCCTATTGAATATTATGACCCTAACACAAGGGTTAGGAGAGTGATAATCTAGATTTAAATCTTTGACTTCATAGGTTACAATAGGGGGCTCAAGGTTATGTGTATGAGTGATTTCAACACCCTTCTCTTTCAGTATGGAAAGTACCTCAACAACTCACCCTTTATCTTTTGTTTAAATTATAATGACTAGTCCACAATCTCTAAAATTTGGAAGAATCTGATTTAAAATAAAAATATTCTCTGAGAGGGTCTTATATGGATAGTGGAAGAGGGAATGCAATGATATTCTGGGAAGATAATTGACTTGGAGGAAAACAACTAATAATGATAATTTTTTCTTGCTCATGGATTATCTAAAGTTAGATTACGATGAGAAAGTCAACAACTATTTTACCCTAGCTAGAAAGTGGAGGAATATTACAGAAAGCATCTTACCCCATAACATGGAACCACTTTCTACAAAATTACAAAACATCTTAATGAATAAAATAATAATACAATTCCTTGAGGAAGAAAAATGTTAGAATTACAAATGGGAAATATGTACTTCTAAGAGGGTGGGGGGCAGGGTGGTGAATTAGAAGTTCAAACTTCAACCATTAAAACTTCCACCATTCATTAGATGCATGAAATATATGAACTGAAAATAACATGTAAAGCACATACATCTAAATCATGTACACATATAATCAAACACACACACTTAACACTAGATATGATTACCTAGAAACCCTCCAAATAAGAAGGTAGAACTGGGGTGGAGATGACACCCACAAATCTGCCCTACTATAGTAATAAAGTGTAGCCAATTAAGGTTACAATGGTTTGACCATGAAACATGATCTGCCCTATGAAAGGCCTACCCTGTTAAAGGCTTACAAGGACTGTTAAGTCCCACGTTGTTAGAGGATTTCAACACCCTATTAGGAGTTGATAAAATCTGACTCTGCAGTGCACCAAGATCACCTGCATACAAATAGCTTGCTGAAGAGAAACCAAAGGAGTAAGAGCTTGAATCGAATAATGCAAGAGAAAATATTTCACAATAGGAAAATGAAATTTCTATGTGAATGAATGAATTTACAATGTGAGAGAGAGAGAGAGAGAGAGAGAGAGAGAGAGAGAGAGAGAGAGAGAGAGACCAAATATAAAGGCCTCAAGGAAGCTTATAGAATAAGCTAGAAAGTGGTAGAAGATAAGGTTGACAACTAAGCACACTTCCACAAAAAGGTGGAACATGCTAGAAGGGAACAAACTCCCTTGTTGTCAACAACTCATGACTACAAATATTAACTACATGCATTAACCTAAGTAAGCTTAAGTAAAAGAATAAATAATTAAAAATTAATTATTTACTCTAATAGTTTCAGCATAGATCTTGTGATTGGATTTGGTTGCCTGATTAAAGATCAAATCTATACAATGTCCTTCTTGATCCTCTTTAATCTGATATAACAATTGTTGTATCCTTATGTTCTTTCTTCTCCTCCAACTGATTTTGCAATTCACTCTCACTACTAAGTCACCTTGAATGCACTGTGAACAAATTTGATCATTGACACCTTGTTACCTCCTATAACTTTATCTCTTTCTCACTCACTTTCAGTATAATTTTTGGGGCTTTGTCTTTCTTATAAAGACTTTGGTGGCTTAGGGTTAGGTATGAATCTACGGCTAAGATTAATTCTTTTTTCCACTTAATCCTTCCTATTTTCTAATTGGCTACATGCAAATACATAGGGATTTTGCAAATAGATTCATCCTTATCTTTAAAGGATTGAAATCTAACATTAAGTTGGCTTGAAAATAGTTTACATAGTTGTTTGAGCAATCAAAAACAAATATGTCCAATCTAAGTTACTTGGCACTTGAAGTCACTAATTCTTGACACTTACTATAATTCTATTTGTGACTCAACACTTGAAATGCTCGATATCTACTATTCACTTAGCACTTGAATCACTCGGCATGGTCTATCTGCCTGACACTTGAGTGACTTAGCACATGAGTGACTCGACACTCATTGCAACTTGGCATAGTCTTGTATTTACATATTATACCCAACATGCATTACTAGTTCAGCATGAACTAAGTAAATGTCTTAAGTGTGTTGACACTCAATTGTCAAAACCAATCTGAGATTAACAATCTCCTCCTTTGACATGAGTGTCAAAAACACTTAACTGTACATAATCAATCTAATCTTCTTGAGTATTATATATCCACAACTCAGCTTATATACAAAACTTCAAAATTTTAAAATTTTGTAATAGCCTATATACCTCAACATTTATAACTCCCCCTGAGTTAACGTGCCAATTTTGTATCCAAAAATATGTTCTCCATTTTGAGTAGATTTGTCTCTATTGATTGATACTCTTTCCCTTCAATGTATTTGCAACTGATGTTTTATCTTTAGCTAATATCTGCTCTATTTCTATCACTGCTCTATATTTCTCAAATTATATATCTCTTAGAGTTCTGATTACTTCCCCTTTGTTATTATTCTCCCCCTTTCTTCTTGCATATTTACTCCTCCTTGAAATCTATCTCCCTGTTGCTTATTTATCTCCCCCTTGCTTATTTATCTCCCCCTTACTCTTTTCTTTCTCTCCCCCTTTTTGACACTTATGTCAAAGTATATTTGTCCAAAAAGGTATGGAATTCCATGATTATCTTTAGAGCTACATCCCAGTTGTCACATGCAACATCGAATGACTTGAGTTGGATTGCTAGCTCGGCTACTAGTTGTACTAGGCCATTTGATGTAGAATTATGGGGATCTTTCTTTAACAAAGTTTCTACATATCCTAGCTCTTTATGGACTATTTCCATATGTGTGTTGAGGTAGGCTTAAATGTTTGTCAATTTGGCTTTTATATTAGCCTCTTCTATTGTTAACATAGCTAGTTGACTCTATGATTGAAGCAATGCATGAAAATGTTTCTCACTTTGAGTTGGGTTTTGAGGTAGTTGCATACTTGATACATTGAGATTTCTCTCCAGACCTAGAATTCTATGTCTTGTGTCTTGAGTGAAGAGTGTGGGGTCACATAGTTTAGTTTACAAGTACCTTCTTCATATCCTCAACCTTTGTGGTTAGTGCAACTTGAGTAAGTGTCATCTCACTAGTTATTTTCTGATTCACTTTACTTTGGAATTTCTTCTCTACCCACTCAAGAAGTTTTGTACTTGTGTCAATATCTTCATTATTGACCTTTTCAACAATTTCTAACAATTGTCCAAACAAAGGATTTTTTTCTTCAGGTCTAGGCAAGCTGAATGCATCTAAGAAGATTTCCTTGATGTCTTGCAATGCTTGCTTTTTCCTAAATTCTTGTCTAATCACTTCTTAGTGCTTCTTCTTTTCCAAAGCTTGTGGTAATATTCCTATATGTTCTATAATCAAACTAAGGTATCACTATTTCTTTATCTAAAGTTACATCACCATAGTGAGTTACCTTGTCAACTTTTGTAGAGCTTGAGCCTACTACAGAAATTTGCAATGGTACAGCCTCTATGCTCAGCTTCTGAAGGATTTTTGTAAAAGTGCTTGATGTTGATAATGTTACCAATGGTTGAATAGATTCTTGCTTCTTTTCCTTTGGTGTATCCTTTCTCTCTTTAGATCTTCTTTGGTCAATCACAATGATTGGACTTACACCTTGTGGTTGTGTTGCAGGTATAGATGTATCTATCTATCCTATTTTCTCTATTGTTGTCTCCTTTTCATCTTCTTTAGTAGTCTACCCCTGCTCAACTGTGTCTTCTTTGACACTTGTGTCAACCTTGATAGGTGTATCTACTGATGTTTGAATTAAAGGTTGAGCACTAGTAGCTAAAGGGATGGCAGTTCAAGTGGTTCTTGTGTATTCACCTTATCCCTTGTTATGTCAGATATTGCCTTCTAAAGTTCATCTATGCTGACCAACACTAGATTTTCACATAGTCCTGCTTGTAGAGTAGATTGGTCAAGGATATTCTTTAGATCTTCTATAGTTAAAGGATTGATGTTTTGAGCTGAACTATCAAGAACATCCTTAATAGTTATGATTTCTATAGGTATACTAGTGTCATGAGGTGGGCTCATACTTGGCATTGTGTGTCTTGCACACTCTGTTCTTCTTGCTACTCTTTAGTTATAACCATTTCTTTAGTTTTCTTTTGTATCTCCTCCTCAGTGTTATCCTTTTCTTTAACTTCCTCTTTGTCATCATTTTCATCTCCATTATTTCTTCCCTCAAAGGGATCTTCTTCTCTTTGTTTGACAGTTGTTAGCCCATAAATCAATTTTCACATTTGAGTGGATTTCTTTATCACATCTTCAATGTTTTTTTGAAGAATTTTGAATGCCCTATATTTTGGTGCAAACCTTCCACCGTATTTCTTGTTGGCCTTGATTATCTACCCTTTCGTCAATTCTGGCATTACTTGGCCTAATGTGGATTCTCTAATTTTTTTTGTTTAAATAATAATGCCATTTATTTTCAACAATAGTATATAATTCCTTTGGCATGGTATTATCTAATTCAAGTGGGGTGTTCTTGAATTTAGACATCATTTCATATATTAATTCTTCAATCAAATTCTTCTCTTCTCTACCAAATTTTTCAAAATTAATACTTTTCAAACTAGTCAAATCTATATTATTTTTAACATTTCCATAGATATTTTCAAGATCATATTTTGGTGGATGACTTACCACTCTAAATTTTCTTATATCCTCAAATTTTTTTCTCTCATTATCAATTTCTAGTTGTGCAATGTATTTCCTTCTTTGCTTCTTCTACTTTGGGCCTTTTTGTTCTGTAGACTTCATCTTCTCTTTGGCTTTCTCCTTGGCCTTTTGTTTGGTGACTTGTGTGCTTGCCCTAGTTGTTGGTGTTGTTGGCCTTATTGGGCTTGGCTTAGCAATCTTCTTTTGTTTTGTTTTTTCCACAAGTTGTGCCTCGACCTTTCTCTTCTTTGGTTCTACTTGTATTGGTGCTTCCTTGGTTTCTTCTTCCTTGGCACCTTCTACCTCTTCTTCATCCTTATCTTCTTCCAATCATTGGGTTAATTCAAGAGGTTCTTGAGCTTGTTCATATTCTTCATCTTCATCCTCTTCATCCTCTTCTTCTTCTTCACCTATGCCTTCACCAAATTTGGCCTTTAATTTCTTCACAAATTTGTCTCTCTTCTTCAATGTGGAGACTATCTTTAATTTCATCTCAACTTTGGACTTCATGACATCATAATTGCCAAAGATTTTGGCTATTTTATCAACTTCCTCAACAAGAAGTGCAGTGATGGTAGCTGAGGCTTCATCAACATTAATCTCATAGCCTAAGGTTCTTAGCCATCTCACCCTTAGTATGGTAGCCTGTACATATGTATAATCAATATCAACAAGAAATCATATGTCATTATAATATTGTTCAACCAATGAAACTAGTATTCTCATCCTTTGTTTCATAGACTGCTTGAAGTCTTCAAAATAGCTAGTCATGATAGTTTCAAAATTTTCACCTATTTTCTCAATGTACTCATTGATTTGAACTACAACTAATTTTCTTTTCTTCCAGCTCACCTTGCCAAAAGATGGGAATGTGTTCTGAACATAGAAAAATATGAAAACAAGTATTGATCCAAACTTACACTGTGCACTCATGGTTTTTCTAACTGCTCCAAGATTTTCCATCAACTATTGTAATTGAAGCTTGGAAAGATCATAAGTATGATCCTTCTTTACAATCTTATATCCTACATCAACTGCAATGTAGGGTACACTCTTTAACCTACTTGATTGATAAAACTTATGATAAATTACCCTTATGGAAAAGTCCAATCGAGGATCTGTTATGGTATCAATTTTCATTCCATGCTTGTTCCATTTGGCTACTATGTTTCTCTCTATAACCTCATTTAAATCACTTTGCAGAGTCTTTGGTCAATCTAGGGTTAGGAAACCAATCACCCTATGAACTATTCTCTTTGAAATTTTGATGGGACCATCTTCTAGCCATAAGCATCCATCATTTATTCTACTCAAAACTATCTTTATCCATTGTGTTTTGAACACCATAGGAAATTCTAGGGCATGGGTCAAACCCATTCATTCAACAATCTTAAATTATTCTTTCAGAATTTCATTTTCACATAGTTTATCATAGGCTTTCCTTATTTCCATGTCTCTTGTTTCTCCTATCTTGCAATTGTAGCATTTTTTGATGTCTTGGACCATTATGACTTTCAAGGGAATCATGGAAAGTGTGCTTGATTGGTCTTGCTTATAAGCAACATCTGGAATTGCTCTAAATTTTGGTTGCTTCACTTCATTGCTAACTAATTGAACATTTAAAACTTCTTGTCCCTCTAAATTCCTTGAGTTGGATCCCATTTGACAAACTAGGGTTTATTCTAATTTCAAACTACATAGCTCAACTTATGAAGAATACCTTTAAAATTTGGTAAACTAATGTTGGATTGTTGCTAGAATCTGTGAAAATGCTTCGAACTAGTTTTTGAGTCACCTTCTCACTTTTCTTGCTCTTGTTTGAATTTGTTATGCTGAAAAATGAGTGAAAGTTGACCTTATACCTTGAAAATTTTGCATTTAATGCTTAATGCTCATACAACTGTGTACTCAGAATCAACATGATTTCTATTTCACTTGGCATCTATTGACATGACCATCACTCAATAGCTACTATAGGCTTGGCATCAACTAGCTAACCTAGCAACTTGGCACTAAGTAGTGTTCCACTTGGCATCCATTGAAAACTTTTCATGCTCGGGCATAACATGGAAACTTGAAGATTTAACCTTGAACTTTTCACAACATCTTGCATCTTTATTCATGCTAATGTAATCTTTTCAGTACTATTTTATTTTGGAACTAATGTATGATATAATAGTTTGAATATCAACCCCACATACCTCTTGTTGCTTAGTTTGATGAAGTGTGACCACCCAACCCATTGGGTGAAGTGATCCCTTCTCCATTTGATGTACTGCAACCTTCCTTCTTCTTCCATGTCTTATTCATCTCATTCTTGATGTGTTCAACATCTACCTTGCCTTTGCCTTTATCAAATTCACAACTTGGTGCTTTAGACCTAGTTGGGCAATGTTTACTGATGTGACCAGTCTTCAAACAACTAAAAAATGTAGTTTGACTTAACCACCTCTTGTAATTACCACTAAAGTGAGTCCTAATGTAGTTTTCAGGTACATGTCCATATTCTTGACAATAGTGACAACTATATCTTGTGTTGTAATCCCAGTAATAAGAATTTTCATAACTTCTTACCTTTGTTGGCTTTCTTGATGACCATGTGGACTTGGATTTGCATTCAAAGGCTCTATGTCCATACTTCTGACAGTTGTAGCAATATCCTTTAAATTTTGGTGCATGCATGGTTTTAGTTCTGCATTCATGTGCCTAATGACCTTGTTTATTGCACTTATGATAGTGAACCATGTTTTTCAGCTTAGTATTCTAATTTTTATTCTTACTTCTGCACACATTAGCAGTATGCCCTTTATTTCCATAGTTATGACAAGTAGGTTTGGAATTCTTACCTTTGTTGTTCCTTTCCTTAGTAGCTTTGGATGATTCTCCTTCTTTAGTGCTTGTGTAGCCTAATCTTGGTGTATCTCTATTGGATCTAGGGGATTTCAATAATTGCTCAAAGTATTTGATGGCTTCATTTGGCTTGTTGAAACTTTGAACAAATTCCTTTTCTCTTTTCAGGTAATTCTATAGTTGTTCATTCTACAACTTTAATGTAGTTATCTCAATGTCCTTGACATTTAACTCATGATGAGCATTCATCATTTGGCTTAAGGTATCCAATTACATATTTGAGATCTTGGATAGCTCTATTGACTTCTCTTCCAATTTGATATTTCTAATTTCTTTAGCTTGTGCTTTATTCTTCTCCATTAGATCTACAATTGTTGCATCAAATTCATAGGAGTTACGATCTACAAATAGCTTTGTGGTGTCAATCTCTTTGTATTGTGTGTCATTTTCTACTATGGAAATCTCTTTCCTTCTCTTCAGGGAACTCTTGAAAGAATCTCTGGCTTCATTCAGTTGGTGTAGTATAAGATGTATTTCAATCTCTTGGTTCTCAATAGTCTTTACCAACTTTTAGACTTCCATTTCAAGATATTTCCTCTAAGCTACAAAGCTTCTTCTTCAAAGAACTTAGCTTTGATACCAATGGTTGGAATTACAAATGGGAAACATGTACTTTTGACAGGGGGTGAATCTGAAGTTCAAACTTTAGCTATTAAAACTTTCACCATTCATTAGATGCATGTAATATATGAACTGAAAATAACATGTAAAACACATACATCTAAATCATGTAAGCATATAATCAAACACACACACTTAACACCATATATGATTACCCAAAAACCCTAAAAATGAGAAGGTAAAATTGGGTTGGGGATGACACCCACAAATCTTCACTACTAAAGCAATAAAGTGTAGCCAATTAAGGTTATAACGGTTTGACCATGAAACATGATCTGCCTTATGAAAGGCCTACCCTATTAAAGGCTTACAAGGACTGTTAAGTCCCTCCTTGTTAGAGGATTTCAACACCCTATTAGAAGTGTGCCTAGTTAAAGGACTTTAGAACATCCACTTGGAATGTCACCATATCAAAGGATTTATTATAGCCTATTAGGACTACTCCACCTAGGAAATTTAACTGAAATCACCTATTAGAATGTTTTAGCATAGATCTTGTGATTGGCTTTGGTTGCTTGATTAGAGATCAAATTTGTACAATGTCCTTCTTGATCCTCTTTGATATGATATAGAAATTGTTGTATCCTTATGTTCTTTGTTCTCCTCCAATTGATTCTACAATTCATTCTCACTACTAAGTCACCTTGAATGCTCTGTGAACAAATTTGATGATTCACTCCTTGTTACCTCCTGTAACTAGATCTCTTTCTCACTCAATTTCAATATAATTGTTGGGGCTTCATCTTTCTTATAAAGACTTTGGTGGCTCAGGGTTAGGTATGAATCTTTAGCTGAGATTCATTCTTTTTGTTGCTTAACCCTTCCTATTTTCTGATTGGTTGCATGCAACTACATAGGGATTCTGCAAATAGATTTGTCCTTATCTTTAAAGGATCAAAATGTAACCTTATGTCAGCTTGAAAATGGTTTACATAGTTATTTTTGCAATCACAAACAAATATGTCCAATCTAAGTTACTTGACACTTGAAGTTACTGATGCTAGACATATACTATAATTTTGTTTTTGACTCGGCAATTGAACTGC
Organism: Cupressus sempervirens; assembly: GCA_028749045.1. Lineage (NCBI taxonomy): Eukaryota > Viridiplantae > Streptophyta > Pinopsida > Cupressales > Cupressaceae > Cupressus > Cupressus sempervirens. The sequence goes on from CM053787.1 coordinate 580,130,568, forward strand.
TCGACATCTCTACACTCATTGCAACTTGGCACAATCTTGTATTTACATATTATACTCATCATGAACTAAATAAATGTCTTAACCAATCTGAGATCAACAAAAAAATGGTTTGGAATAGAAACACTCTGGGGAAGTTCATTGTTAAGTCTACTTACCTCCTCCTCTTTAAGAATGATTTAACTCCTAACTATTGGAAAACTGTTTGGAATGGATAGCTAGTTCTGGTGGCTTCTCTACATGGAAAGGTTCTTACTATTAACAACCTAAGGGGAAGGTTCTTTTAGATTCCTAATAGGTGCTACTTATGTAAAGTGAAGGATGAATATATTCACCATATTTTTCTCATTTTCTCATTTGTTGAATAAGTTTTCTTTATGGTTCTCTAGAAATTCTCTCTTTTGTGGGTTTTTGAATGACCTGCATCAATTTATACTAAAATGGGATTCTCTTTCTACTATCCAATGATCATATTACTTTGGAAAATGATCCTACCCCACATGTGATAGGGAATTTAGAAAGAAAGGAACAACTGGATCTTTAGGGAGGAGGAGTTCTTGATGGATGTGGTGGCTTCTACAATAATTAAGCTACTAACAAAAAAATGAAACATTGTAAGTGGAAAATCCCCCAATCAATTATCTATTGGTGACCACAAGATTTCTCTAGTTTAGAATCTCTCAAAATATTTTTAAGGTGTATGGAAATTCCAAACCTTAATTTAGAAGAACACTAAATTGGATCCCCATGGCCCTTGCTGAAATTTAGTTTTGATGGTGTCATGAAAGGTTGGTGTTCTATGGGTGGCAAAGTTGTCAAAAAAATTTGTAGTTTCCTGCTAATTTCCTATGAAGGAATTTTTTCCACAAGTCTACTAATGCAAAACTAAAGCTCTAGTTTTTTACTAGGGCTTGAGGCTAGCTATCAATTTGGGATGGAAGAATCTATGTATTAAGGGGGACAATTTTTTTTAATGGAAATTGTCAAAGGAAACATGGAACCATGCTAGTCAAATTTCGTTATTCTTAATGATATTTGGCTGATATTTGTTGGTATGGAGAGATACACTTTACAACACATTTGGAGAGAGTAATGTTGTGGCAAAATAATTGGCTAGTCCTAGTTTATAGGTCTAGGGTTTTAGATGTTGAAGGCAAATGGTTTCTTTACTATAATACATACAATTTATTAGAGAGGGAACAAACTATCATACATAGAGAATGATGGTTACCTTGTGGGTTGGGGAACTATATTGGTTTTTTAAGGTGGTGTTAACCTTTAATGGGGGTGCCATTACGAATTCAAATTCAAATTTAAAAAAACATCATTGAAAGAAGGTTTCATTCCAAAGTGGCTTTTTATTTTATGTATAGAGAAATTATGCTAAAAAACATATGGACTACAAAAATGATTTTCAGAGATTATGCCAGAGGTGGATTGAGTTGAAATTTTTTATTTCCATCGTACTAAGCTCTTGGCATGTAATAGTGATCACATCTTTCATAATGAAGCTAGAATGATAATTGATAATGATAAATGTGGTCTACATGTGTCTCTGGCTAGCATCTAGATGAGAAATATATTACTATTCAGGGAAATAATTATAGAAATTCAAAACATCTCTTTATGCAATGCTTTTGTGACCTACCTACAAGAAATTATCTATTAAGTTAGGGTTTTTGGAGAAAGGGATCTATTAATACAATCCATCTATAGTTTTTTAAGGGATCTAAGAAAGAGACAAAGATGGGGTGGGGATATGGTGAGGGTTTAACCTCCTAAAATTGAGGATTATATGACAAAAAATACATGTTCTTGGATGACAATTAAGGAAGGTGACCTAGTTTCGTTCATGGAGGCAATGACAAGACATGATGAGAACTATTCTTGGAGTAATAAGATATTACCTTATTAATTAAATTATTTTTATTTAATTAAGTCACTTATTATCCCTAGTTTACTTGAGCTAAACTTTAGGCATATACTAATTAATTATTTCATTATTTATTATCATGCAACCTAGGATATTTATCTGTTAGGGTTTCAATCTCCTTTATAAGGATGATCTCTCTTTGTAATTTATTCATTCACTTTTGATAATAGCAATTTTTCTCTTTTTTCTCATCAAGAATGTCTCGTCTATGGATTTGGAAATTCCAACCTCAATAGCTTATTCTTCTCTCTTTTTGTGATAGGTGGTTGCATGCAAGAGATTCTTGGGAGTTGTGGGGTTGATCTTTCATCAACTTCAACATGATATTAGAGCACTAGATCTTAATGCCCCTACTTAAGAGATTTGGCATTGATTTTTAGATATGTGTCTTTCAAAGGTTTTTGTATTTGATCTAGGGGTCCTATATTTTGGAGCACTTTGAGTACAAACAAACATCACCATTGAGCTCATAGTATGCAAAAACCCCCATTCCATATAAAATAAGTCTAGTTTGGTTGTTGTTGAAATTTGAGGAAATTTTTTTTGCACCTAGGCTATATTGACCTGGGCATGCAAAATGAGGTGATGAATTTTGATATCTTTTTATATCAAAAAAATTGCATTTCAAAGGAGGAGTTAGTTTTTATGTAAAAGAAGGAGGAAGTCCTTTTTTTTGTGAGGACATCTTTTTAAGGGACTTGCAGGGACTTGTGGGCTCTTTTCCTAGTGGACTCATACTTCCTTGAGCCCCTCCTACAATTGTCGTACTCCCTCTGCCCTTGCTCCACCTTGAATCATGCACTTTCCTCTCTATTGTATGCATGCTACAATATCTTTTGGTGCTCTGTCCACCGATTTCATCCTTTTCTCAATTGGTTTCAACATGAAATTTTGGAGTTGGCCAATTTTTGGGTGTTGCCACACTATTTTTAGAGATCATGTTTTGTTCCTATCTTTTAGGACATTCCCTAGTTTGGAGGGTTCTTCATTCTTTCACTAGTTCCTTTCAATATTATTTCCATCTCTTTTTGGAGTAGGGTTTTTCCCATGTAGTTTTCTCTATTTCTTCTCTTTTCAGAGATTTGGTTGTGCTTGGGTACCTCATTCGGCTTTGTTTTTTAGGACCCAAATTTACTTTTAGTAGTAGTTTCTAGATTTTTAGCTACTCCCTAAGTTTATCTTGATCAAGGTGTTAGAGTAATAAGGTATTGCCTTATTAATTAAATCATTTTGATTTAATTATTTAGTAACTTATTATCCCTAGTTTACTTAAGCTAAACTTTAGGCATATAATAATTAATTCTTTTATTAATTATTATCATGCAGCCAAGGATATTTATCTGTTAGGGTTTTGATATCCTTTATAAGGATGATATCTCTTTGTAATTTATTCATTCATTTTTTATAATAGTGATTTTTCTCTTTTTGCTCATCAAGAATGTCTCATCTATAGATCTAGGGATTCTAGCCTCCATTTCTTATGCTTCTCTCTTTCTATGACAGGTGTTTGCATGTAGGTGACTCTTGGGAGTTGTGGGATTGATCTTTCATCAGCTTCAACAATTGCTCCTCACACTTTATAAATTTTTGGAATGCTAGAAGAGTTAACATTAATGGTATTATGTTCTAGGTTAAAGTGGAGATCATTATGATGGTGTCTGACTTACCTATAAAGGAAGAAAATGGTAGAAGGCTACCAAGGTTTCTGATGAAATAAGTCTTAACATAATTTTTAAGAAGGATGAAGCTCTGGTCAAGCATAGAGGGGGGTTTAGTTGTGAGGACATTCGTGAGCCATGGGATGAGGTATGTCTTTTGATTATGAAGCACCTAACACTTGAGTGTAGGTTTGGTGTTTTCTATTTCTACTATCCACTTTACATCATCATTTTAGGTGCCATGATGAAATATCTATTCCCTACTTTATGTTGTATGATCTTGAGGCTATGATGATGGATATTAGGGATAGGAAGAATAAGGGTAAGAACTTTGTGATACTTCACTATGGGATCATCCTTTGTCTTTATATTTTCCACTTAGCTCTTTAGTCTGCCTATTGTGTTGTGTTGCAAGATCTCTAGGGACCATTGAATCCCCTAAGGATTATGGGTGCTATATGCTCTATGGCCCCCAATCCTCACTTGTCGCTATCCTCCTCACCCTTTGGAGCCTCTAAAAAGTAAAAAATATTTCGACAAGACCTAGATAAATGTTAAAAAAACTCATTGATTTGGTTGATTTTGATGATGATAATGACAATGATTGTAGGAGGTTTGATAGATTAGAAAAGAGTCTTAGGTGAGGTGGAATTAAATGTTCAATAGGAAGATGGAAATCAAAGAGGTGGATTTAGGGTTGGAGTACATGAAAAATGAAAAAAAAAAAGGTAGAAGGAGAAGACATTTAGGAAAAATTATGTCAAGGAGGAGGTTGTGGAGGAAGAAGATACTTCAAAGTTAGAGGAGGGTGAGGTTTAAAAAAAAGGAAGCCAGCCTTGATTCTACCCATGTGTTAGTCAGTAAAAAATATAAAGAAAAGGCTTAATATAACCCCAATTTTCTACAAGTCCACGATATTATGACACCTAAGGGAAAATGTGCATGTTGCTAGGTTCTAGAGAGTACTATAGAGAAGAACAATGTGGAAATTAACTCCCTAAAGGCCTAATTTAGCATTGCAGATGAGAGATTCAATACCCTATCAAAGCTTGATGTGAAGGTGATGCATGATGCAATAATTACACTACAATTTCTCTAACAAGATAAGGAGGAAGAGATGTAGGAAGCAGGAACTCCAAGAAAATTTATGAGTTTCTAACTGGGAAAAGGTCTTACTGGCAAGGTCGATGAAGGAAAAGGAAAAAAATTAGGCCTTTTTTAATTTGTGTTTTGTTTCATATGATGTGTTGTTGATCTACTAGGAAAACTATTTGTGAAAACTCTAGACTAGCCCTGAGTGACCTTATTTGGTTTTAAAAATTGTAATGGTATTTTTCAGACCTACCTTTATATTTATATTATTGTTTTTATGATAAACACTTCTATGGAAAGAATTAACTTATAATGTTAGATAAGTACCCGATTAGATTATTTAGGTTTTGTGGGGATGGATTTTTGAGATTATATGTTGTAGCTGTGAATTTGCTAGTTATCATGTAGTTGGCAGTATGCTATTAATGTGTCTCCCATTGTTTTTTTCTTAAGAACCAATGTTATTATTTTGACAGCTTTAATATCAAACACATGAAAAATACCAATAAAATTAATTTTTTTTAAATAAAGATTTCTATAATATGTAGATACTGAACTTGAAATCAATTATTTTGGTTCCCCTTAGGGGTTAGGGATTTTCTATTACAGACTTCTTATGTATTCTATGGCACTTTTTTATCTCCTATTGTGACAATGAATATCTCATTATTTTTTTCTTTATATCTTCAACATTAATATCGCATGACTTAAACATCACACACTAAGCAATGGCCATAGTTGGGTGGATGGTGTGGGCCCCTCCAACCCTATGAAGTTCACAATTTGAGATTTCAATTTTTGTTTGCTTCTATCTTGACCAAAATTAAATGTTTTCAAGCTTGTTTCCACCTTTTTATCCTGTCCATTAGATCTCTAACTCAAACAAAAAGTTTTCCTAACCAACAATTTTTATTTGTAAGGCCTTTATCTAAATGGGAGCTTCCAAATAAAGTGCATGGACATATGTCATTTCTATTGGAAATGCATTGGAAAAAATGCACATAAAATGTGGATGTGTAGGCAAGGCATGAGAAATTTTTGGCAAGGTTTTATCTTTATTGCTAAGGATATGCCCAAAATGTGTTTGTTAACAAGGATTCAAAAACTTTCTCTCTAACATAATTGATAGGTGTAAATCCAAATGTCACAAACTTAGCTAGGATCCTCCCTTCGTATACCAAAATGGAAGCTTTTGAATGTGACATGGACTTCTACCACATGATAAAAGGAGGGGTTTTCATAGATGCTACATCCATGTAGCAAAATGTGGAAGCATAGACAAGACACTTGATTTGACTAATATAATGCCTCAAAGAATTGTTTACAAAATACTATTACTATAAGAAATGAAAAATGTGGGCACATGAACTATTTGGCATACTATTGTAGTAGAACATTTGTTTGTAGGATATTAGCAAAATATTGGTTTGTTAAAAATGATTTATAAATTTACTTAAATGAGCCACATTGGGAAGCCAGGACACTTCTAGGAGTGATTATATAAGCTGAAGAGATACGCTTAGCCAAAAATATTTTACCAATTTTTTATTGAACCATTTAATATTTCATGTACCTTGCGTTTGACCAAAATGGATGAGTTTTTACATTTAGTGTTTGGTGCACTTATCAAAAATAATAATTTATACTTACCTTCATTTGGAAGGGATGTACACAAGAAGTTTTAGCTTTTCATTGTTCATATTATACATTGCGGCTTGGACTTATAAATCCTCTCCCAATCAAGAAAATCGTGTTAGAGAAAAAGGTTAATTTAATTTCATATATTAAATTACCTTTTCTCCCTTCTAAAGATTTCACTTTATGCATTTATGCATTCACATAATTTAATAACTAATTAGTAATTACTAAATGGTATTTACCTTTTAGGTTACCATTTTTTCAAGTTTCAATCTCCTTCTATAAGGATTGATATTTTGTAATTATCTATGATATTTTTCATTTCCAAGAATACAATTTGCATATTTTCAGAGAAAACCCTTGCCTCTTCTTGTCTTTTTCTTCTCTGTGACAAGTTTTTACATGTAGGTATTTTTCGGGCTTTATGGATTTGTATTGCTCAAATCCTTCATGGTATCAGAGTTAGATCTTCTGTAGCTTGTTCAATATTTGGAGAAAAAGGAGAATGAAGGTTTGACATAATAGATCTAACATTTTTTGAGCATTTTCTTTAATTTTTGGAGCCACGATGATGACATTTCAGAAAAAAATAATTATAGAGGTGATTTTCAAACAATGATATCTCACTCATATAGAATTCTTTTTTCGAGCAATTTTTTGTTTTGTTTTGGAGTAGAATTTTGTGATCTACACATTGCTGCAGGTTGTTTGTCATCTATTTTCCTAATTTTTTCTGAAAATTACAAATCCCAATTTTTGCAACTTCAAAGGCTTCATTTAGGATCATACGGACACATATTCAAGTGTTATTTTTAAAAAAAGTGCATAATTTTTTGTCTATGTTTTAGATCTGTTATCAGTTTGGAGTAATATTGAGTGGACATAGTACTTTAAGCCTTTGGTCTTTTTTGGCCTACAAAAAACAATCCAACACCTTCTAAAATAATGGACAAGACCTCTTCATGTCTAGAACTTCTGACCCTTCATAAATATCACACATGGAAGACCTTGATGATACAATTTCTCTGGTCAAAAGGGTTGTGGTCTTGTTTAGATGTTGTGCAACTAGTTTTATAGAGGCCTTTTGAGGTCATGTAACACAGGAACAAGATGGATGAGACAATGGGTTTGATTTCTTTATAGGCATCTAACAGTCTACAATTTCATCTTGATGGGTGCAATATCCCTCTAGCTATGTGGACCAAGCCTGAAGGCTTAAGATTTCACTCTATGCACTTATGCATTCACATTTAATAATTAATTAGTAATTATTAAATGACATTTACCTTTTAGGTTACCCTTTTTTGGTTTTGATATCTTTCTATAAGGATTGATCTTTTGTAATTATCTCTGATTGTTTTTATTTTTTAGAATACAATTTGCATACTTTCAGAGCAAACCCTTGACTCTTCTTGTCTTTTTCTTCTCTATGACAGGTTTTTAAATGCAAGTATTCTTCAGGCTTTGTGGATTTGTATTGCTCAAATCCTTAAATCATCCCCATACCCTCTATAAGTGGCAACAAAGGAAGGAAAACCCTTTATGTCACATGAAAAAGCCCCCCACCCCCCACAAAGAAAAAATTTGGCAATAAATATTGACCTATTGGGTTGCATCACAGTTACCAAAAAAAATTAACATAGGTACAAAAACACACAACATTTTTGGCCTACACACCATCGCACTTAATATTTCTTTCTTTCTAAAAGACATGCGATCATGTGAAAAGGTAAAAAAACATATAATAGTTTCAATCCATGTGTGTATCAAATGATAAAAAAAATGTTGAATGTGTAGAAAAGGCTTCCTACAATTCCCTAACTCATTTGATGCCTGTAGACACCTAAAAACCTTTAGAAAATAAAGTATTTTTATTTTTTGAAAAAAATTTGATGACATCATCATTTATTAATTAATTAATTATTTAATTAATTTATTTATTTTTATGCCATTAAATCCCTTTATCTTAATTAAAAATATTTAATTAAGGAATCCCTCCAAAAAATATTTAAATCTTATTTAAACATTATTTCCTTATTTATTAATTATTTAATTAATAAATTGACCAAAAAACCCAACATAAATAAAAAATTTATTTTTTGCCCAAAACTTGGCCAATTTCCTTAAGACCACTAACCTCTTCAAAAATCTTCTAATCCTTCTTTAATTTTGATTAAAGGCCATCATTTCCTACCCCTAATCCCAACTCAAAATATTTAATTAAGATTAAATATTAATCCTCATGTTTATTAAAAAAGTTTTAATAAATATCTCCTCAACCCAAACCCTTGAAATAAATAAAACTTTATTTATTTCCTAAAAATCTAATTTATCCTCATCCTAAGAAGTTCTAGACTCTTCTAGAAAGTCTTCATCCTCATCCTACGAAGTTCTAGACTATTCTAGAAAGTCTTTATCCTCATCCAAAGTCTAGACTCTTCTAGAAGATGTCTTTAAACCTAATCCTAATCCCCTCCTAACCTTGTCACATTCTCTAAACATGGGTTAAAACTTACTAACCCAAGCCAAAGTTAACAAATATCTCCTCCTTCACCCACCCTCATTAAATGCCATCCACTTGCCTATCCCTAAGCTAATCCTAAACCATCCTAATCCATCCTCTAATCATTTGCACAATCCTAAACAAGCTTAAAACCTTCCTAATCAAGCTCAAGTCGAAATTCCTCTCATCTCCTTCAAAATATCCCAACCATAAAACTTTATGAAGCCCACTAGGCCATAAATGACTCTTCCAAGCCCTTTTATTGCTCTTACAAGCCATTATGAGGGTCTTTATGAAGATTTTATCCCTTGAGCCTCCTTTGTTGACTCATCCTTCCCCTTTCCTCCATCCTCTTACCCTGTGACATGTGTCACTCCCTGATTGACTGTAAGGAAGCACAATCCATGTGCTCTCCTCTCATGCAATCTGAGCCCTCCATGAGCTTTTTCCCATCCTTGCATCTTAGCCCTCAATCCCTCAAGCCTCTTGCCTATAAATTGGATCCTTCCCCTTTGCAAAATAACACAATCCATGAAGTAAAGTAATAATGCCATTTTAAGAAGCCATTTTACATCAAAACCATACACTCACACCCAAATTCCAACTCCATTTGAAGCCCTTTTTGAAGCATAAGCTTGAGCATACATCCTATCTATTTAGACAAAGCCACTCAACAAGAGAGCTTCTTATTGAGAGAGCCCATTAATGGCTCATATTCTCAATTGAGAGCTCATCTTAGTCTATATTGAAGTTTATGAATTTTGTTTAGTTTGTAGAAGCTTTATTTAAATTTGGTTTCTATTAGCATACTAACATTGCTCATATACAATGCCAACTCCAATGACAAATAAAAATGCACAATGTTTCTGAACTACAAATGTTGAATGAGCAAAAAGGACTTCCTATGATATAGCAAACTCATTCGACCAACTCCTATGATGCCCAAAAATGCACAATAACAGTTAAGTATGGCTAGAAAGACTTTCACACCATCACAACAAGATTTCACTTCCTTCTCACGGGCTTGCAATCATGTGAAAAATCGTATTTTTTACTTTCATATATTGTAGTAAACTTTTTATCTCTTCGAATTGACCTTGCGATGTTGTGAAAGAATGAAAATACATTGGCACAACATCGGAGCATGATATTCCATCCTTCACAATTGACTTGCAATCCTATGTAGGCACAAAACTACACTTCCTGACAACTTCATAACAAGAAAGCTCTCCATGCACAAAAGACTTACAATGTCATGCAGAGCTCGAAAATACACTTCAATTTCATACCATCACGACAAGATTTTCCTTCCTTCTCGGAGGCTTGCAATCATGTGAAAAAGTTACAGCTTTGACTTTCACATCATTGCAATAAACTTTTCATCTCTTCAAACTATAGCCTTACAATGTCACACAAGTATAAAAATACACTGGTACAACTTCACAACAAGAAAGCTTTTTCCTACACAAAAGAATTGTGATGTCATGCAGAGCATTAAAATACACTTTAGTTTCACACCATCGCAACAAGATTTCCCTTCCTTCTCACAGGCTTGAGATTATGCAAAAAAAGTCATAGTTTTGACTTTTGCATCATTGTGCTAAACTTTTCATCTCATCAAATTGACCTTGTGATTTCATGCAAGCATGAAATACACTAGCACAACATGATTTTCCATCATTCACAATTGACTTGTGATCCTAAGTAGGAAAAAAAATACACTGGCACAACTTCACAACAAGAAAGCTCTTCCTATAGAAAAGACTTGCGATGTCACGTAGAGCACAAAAATAATGAGCAGAAGGCTTCCTATGATGCTCGAACTCATTCGATGTTAGCTCCTATGACACCCAAAAATGCACAACATTTTTGGCACGCATAACATCACACCAATATCTTCTATCTCATTGATCTGACTTGATATGTTGCAGAAGCACAAAAATACACTACAGTTTCAACCTGCACGCATCAAATGAGAAAAAAAGGATTCCTATAATAGCCAAACTCATTTGATGCAACTCTTATGATGTGCATAGGTCGAAAATGCAATGTATTTTTAAAAATATATATATTAAACTTAGTAAAAATATTCCTATCTTATCCAATTTGAAGGAGGGTTAATTATTTTTAACGTGACACATTTTTCATTACAAGTGCTCACAAATCTAGTGAAATCAATTACACAACTTAAACATTGCTTATTCTACTACCTCATATATGAAAATGCTATGTAGATCGTGGTTGTTTAACTTGTATGGTGACAGTTAAATGTGGTTGGAAAGGGGAATGGAACAACTAACAAAAAAGTACACAAAACTAAGTTATGGAAGTGAAAGGGTAAGTAGATCCGGGCCTACATCCATCTAAATAGTCAAAACTTAGTGTGTGATGTTTAAGAGTGGCCCATTAATAGCTTTAAATTTAATGAGAACATCAAGTCTTCCGATCGAGACAATCTTATTGAAAATGGGTCACATTGTAATCACTAGATATGAACCAGTGTATAACAAAATCGGTGATTCAATCATAGAACATTCCAATAATATACAATAATACATCCATTCTTTAAAAAGAAGAAACAAACGTGAAATCCATTCTGCAATAATACATCCATTCTTAAATTTGGTCGGCTCCATTGAAACAACATCACCTTTTCCTTACTTTTTCTCAGATGTTATATTTGAAGTTGCAGCTTATATGTAAGATTAACCTGTTAATTTTTTATGGGAATTCTCCATACAAAACTAGATATTAAAAAATAAGTTGGGATTTTTGGAGAATGAATCAGACATCATCAACCGGCCAATCGATTTCTTGTTACCAGAGGATATAGTAAGATTGATAATATGGTCAACATATTTGATTTGAATTTGCATGTTTTCCAAGTCGGTGCTGAAATCAAGGAGAAGCATTGTAAAAGTTAATAAACATCTAAAAGTTGAAAAATCGTCCAGCCATCTCTTTCTTCAAGTCTAAACAATCATAATATTTTTAAAACAGTTGTAATGGAGAATAAGTGGTCCAGTCAAAGCAAGTTTCTTATTTGTTGTACACAGCTCGATTTAATCAAATATATTCATATTCAAATTTTTAGGCTTTGGAAACATGCCGTCAGATTTCCAGTGTAATGTGAAATGAGATAGATTGTCATAAAAGGAAGATTGAATTTGAACGCCCATGCAAATTCCCATTTAGTCTTGGATCCGTTTGGATGGAAAATGACCAGCTTGTATTAATTTTGAGTATATATTTTATTTTATTAGTACATGTTTAATATGCATTTAATAATTAGTTTATATTTTTATATGTTTACTTCATATTTTTCATACTAGGTTTGTGCTCTCGAAAGTAGATTCAATTTCAAGCCAAAATAAAATAAAATTATAGAATCTTATTAGTTATGTCATAAATTATTATATTATTAAATTTAACTATTGAATAATACAAAAAGGATTTGTAAATTATTTTTCCTATATTTTGATGGACTGAAAATTATCGATATAAAGTTTTTCTCCAAATTTGTTTAATAAAAGTAATGCAATGCATAATTTTAATTGATGTCAAATATACATATTTCATTTCACAATTTAAAGGTAGATTTTTATATTTATTTTATTATTTAATTTTAATTTTTTTGATGTTTATTTTAGTTTTAATATAATTTAGCATAGTTAATTATATGAAAATTTTAAACATGTTTATTATTCTTAAGATTATTAAATAAATACGATGCATGAACTTTGTTTTTAGAAATTGAATTTTGGTTAGTCAAAAAAGTTATCATTGGTTGAAAAAATTGTCAGTTTGACCAGAAAATTTTAAATCCTTCTCGTTAATTAGTTAATTATTTACTGGTTTATTATAATAAAAAAAAACTTGTGATCAAATTAGCTAATGTTGTGATCTCTATTTATTTAACTTTTGATTTTTTAAATTTATTTAGATTTTAGTTTTTAAATTATTTTAATTTTTTTATAGTAATTTATTATTTTCTTTAAATAGTATTTTGTAGTTTTTATAATTTATAAGGGTATGTGTAGGATCATGGTCAACCAAACTATGTCCTTAAGTGCCAATGAAAAATTAGCAAATCAAGGTTATGTCAACTTGACGTGCAATTTTAAACTTGTTATGAACTTTCAATCAAAAAGTTGTTAGAAAATAAGTTGTAGGAAATTGAATTTAATTTTTGAACTACTAGGCCTAATTTGAAGAAAGAAAATTTTGATTGGCCAATATGTTGAATTTTAATGCAATAGTACAAAATTTTTAAGACAAAAATAAGAAGTAGGCGTATGTCTAACCACCATCAAAATGAAATGATAATATTTTTTGATAAGATTTAGATATAAGAAGTAGACTCATGTCCGGATGTGACACATATTTTTGAATATTTTTATTCTAAATAAATAATTAATTTTGAATTTTCTCTTATAGTATTTTTGGAATAAAAAAACTCTCATGTTTGACCACCTTAACTAATTCAAAACTTTACAAAATTTAATTTTTTTTTAATTTTCCTTATAGTAGAAGAAGTATATAATGTGATGCATCTTTTAGATTTTAAAAATGTTACACCGTTTGAGAGTTATATTTATTTTTCAATCAGTGTGTCAAATAGTGCTTTATGCATAACTCCATTAAGAAATGAATAATAATCACTTACTGATCTCGTAATTTGATAGACATTACATTTGTGGAAAGATAAGAACATTCTTAAGAAACCCTTTTCATTTCATCAAATTTAGGTGAAAAAAAAGGTCATCAAACACATGTTTGAAGTAAAAAAATACACAAGAATAGGTCAAAAACATGTTTTTGAGACATTTTTAAAGTTGACCATGTAGGGTTGGTATCCAAAGAAATACTAGGCCTTATAAAAGTATTAATATTTTGGTTTGGTATTAGGATGGGTGGAAAAAAAGTTAGAATAGATTTTGATATGCTTTGAGGCATTTCAAAGCTACATATTTTTTAGATCATCACTTTTTGGCACACCATGATCTTGCACATACCCCCAATAGAATATATAAATGTTATCTAGATGTTTCTATTTTCTAACCAAATATCTCAAGAAAAACAATAATTCAATTCATTAACCAAAGATCTCAAGCTTTAGGATAAATATAGGTAAAAAATTGATACTTTCATTTTCTAAATTTAAAGTACAGAGGAGCTAAACATACTGTTAATTGGAAATACAATGAAAATTGATATTTTCATTTTCCAAATTTAAAGTACAGATGAGCTAAACACAATCTTAATTGAAAATACAATAAAAATGAACAAGTCTCCTTGAGCTTCTTTAATTAAAAGTGACCCTTCAAAATCCTACATTACTTTGGAAAGATCCACTTTAAGAAAGACCCACTTTAACTATAAAAATGTGGACCGTGCCATAACAATTGCTATAGCTTGAAAAGAAGTACATAATTTTATTTTTTTTGTTAAATAGCTGAATTGACAAATCTAGGCTCTAAATGAAGTAAAAATATTGAATTCCTGGTAGAAACATTACATATGAAAAAAGAGATTTCCAAAACCTTATCAAAGACATATGTACCTTTAATGAATAACAAAAAAAAACTTGGAAAACAATAAAAAGCTAGAAATTGTATGCAGAAAACAAGCAATATTAAAAGTTGATTATTAGTATTGTCAAAATGCCTACAAAGCGCTCTTTCTTATTAGTAAATTTTTTTTTTAGATGACAATATTAAACTCAAGATGTCTAAATATAAAAATATATAAATTACTTTCTTCATATATTATTTTTATTTGATTATGTGAATGTTTCAAAAACAATAATTTTTAAATGATTTAATTTAGTTTAATCTAAAAAGTCAATAGATGGAAATTGTAAACTCTGGATATTGAAAACCTACATATAGAGATTTATAAATTATTTTGAATTATGGAACATTTTATGTATTTATTTTTCTAGTAAGAAAACAAGGATGTCAAATTTGTACTCTGGTAATTAAGGAGCTCTAAGAAAGGGTTGAACATGGACCTATCGCTAGTTGAAGCCCTATCTTATTAGATCAACCCAACCCAATGACTCTCAAATGCTCTCATTTTTACTATCCCTGATCAAATGCTATGGACTCTTTTTGACCTCAAACAAATATAATATCCAACTCAATTTCCAAATTCAAATAGCTCCAATTAATAATATCATTGAAGGGAATCCAAAATAAACAAAAATAGGTTAGAGAATACTTATAAAAGTTTATATAGACTTGATTATAACATCTAGGATGTAAATTTTACCTTGTGAACAAAATGTTGAGCATGAGTGCAAGAATATCAATGCATGAAACAATTTGTGAATATACTTTTTCTACCATAGCTTTGGCACTGTCAATTATCTCGAATCCTATCAAACTTAGATTTGGAAATTTTGTCTTCTTTTCCTTTTGTGATTTCTTTGAATTCATTTACACTAACCCATCACAATCCCAAATTCATCAAATTTTGATTATAAAAGAGAAGAGAAAATGAAACACTGTTTGCCTTTTCTCATGAAGTGTCCATGGTCATAGCATGCAAAGCTTAAATGTTTTTCTCCAATATTCTCTTATAAAATATGAATACACAATACAAAAGCATAAGAAATCAATAAGTTTTGATTAACACGTGCAAATTGGGTCACTGTATTTCTACAATTATTTCTGAATTTGATTGTGTGTTAGATTTTTGTATTTTCAGATATTGTAATAAGATGTTATAATATGTTATCAAGATAAATAAACATTATCAAACAAAATACCAAATAATAAAAATAATTTTATATTTTAGTGTGGTTTGATCAGGAAATCTATTAAAATTTGCTTTTCCCTTTACCATGTCCAAATGTTAGTAAAATAATTCGTTACCAAATACTTCCAATATTCAAAAACTAGATTACAAACCTTAATATGAATGAAACAAAACAATCAATTGATTGTAAAATGAAATAACTCATGGAACCATACCTTGTGGATGCTTACAAGATGCCAAATTTTTGGTACTATGTAATCTTTGTAGTCCCTTGAGCCATAGGGAAGATGATCTTGTAGAAATATTTTATTTATTAATAAACTTGACTGTGAACTTGTATAAAATAGTTCTAGATGGAAGTTTTTAAGACCATTGTGTTCACTTATTATGCTCTCTCACCAAAATCAATGAATGGAAGCCATGGAAGCCAAACAACACAACACATGCTCACCTACATGCAAAATAAACATGCAAGCATGCTAGCTATTAATGCCTTCAAAATTCTCTACAAAAATGGTAGCCTCGAGACTTTGATATTCACCCACCTTCTGCCAAAATATAGTTATTAAGAAGGTCTTCTACAAAAATGACAACCAAAAAATTTTACTTTGATTTTCACACCTTCTCTTGCATAGAAACTTGGAAAATCCCTCAAAATAGCCAAAACAACTGTGACAACATTCCTATTAGGTAGGTGACACTAACATTTGATCATCTTTTTCTTGTAAAAGTTTGGAAATAGGCATAGAAAGAGAAAATTGAAACAATGTTATTGGTAGTTGGGGAGAAGATTATTCATGATTTAAGTTCTTGCCCTTGGAAATAGTTTCCTATTGTGGCAAGAACTAATAATATCATACAACCATATAGACCTCACATTATATCATATCACAAAATCATAAACACTATTGGATAACACCTTAGTGTTTAGTTTCATGTTGCATGACATCAATCATCTGCCACTCAAGATTGTTTATTCCTTAGAGTTTATTTTCATGTTGCATGATATCAATCATTTGCCACTCAAGATTGTTTATACCTTAGAGTTTAGTTTCTTTTTTTGAATTAAAAGTAGCCAAAACTAGGGGGCTAGCCCTTAGACAGACAAATTGGTCAACAACCAGCAGAAAACCAACAACTAGAACTACCCCCTACCACTTAGAAAACAAAAACATATAGTTCAAAAACTTAACTAAAATAGTATCCACAAGCCCAACATACAAATTGCATGTATTAAAACTATAAAAGCTAAGTAAATATATAAACAAAGGCATAACAACCTTAAACCCAGCCAAGTTTGAGAACCAACTGATAAACAACATAAAAAATTAGAAAGAGAAAGCCATAAAGGCTTCTTAGCCTCTCTCCTCCCCAGGAAGATGTTTTCCCAATCTTCTACAAGGAAGTCAAACAGTAATTTGGAGTCCTCCTTTGGAAAATCTCCCTCCATATCTTTGAGTAGGTGAAGTGTGGTGGCAGCTACATGTGTCACTTTGATAGAAAATTTTGTCAAAAGATGCATCCTTTCTTACAACGCATGAATTTTTTGCCACACCTTGTTGCTGGCCATCTTCTTGATGTCCATGTTAGCCTCCTACATGTCACTAGGGACTCCATCTACCTACACCAAAGTGACATCCTGCACATTCAGGAGGTTAGCATTATCCTTGGGAGGAACCTTAATAGGGGAGGAAATCATAATGGGGGAGGGCACACTATCCACCGTATCAGGGAATTGGTCCCAAGTTAAATCCACACACCCCAACCCAATGGTGGCCGAAACATGTGACACCTCTTTCTTCTCCTTCATTCCTCCCCTTGAGCCAAACTGAGAGGATTCAAATACCTCCTCTTCCTCCTCCTCCATTCTCCCCCCCCAAAATTTGGGATGGCCTGTGTACTTTGAATTCAAATCCTCCTCTTGCAAGGCCCTAGCTTTTAGCTTCCTCTTAGCATTGGACTTAGCTAACCTCCCCAACCTCCTCCTACCTCCTCTCCCTTCCTCCTCTAACTCCACTGGTTCCCTCTCTTTCCCTACATCCTATCTCCCTTTCTTTCCTAAAGGGTTGGGCTCCAATTCAATAGGGGACCCCCTCGGTGAAGGTTGTGGGGAAGGGGCATTGGGGTCGGTGATCCTAAGGGCAACAAGTTGGGGTCAAGGGTTTGGATGGGCAGGAATACCAATTTCCACAATCCTAGGGGGGACAAGAGTGAGATGAAATTGATATAGCCAGAACATTAACCCTTGGTGTAAAATGGTAAAATTAACACCCTTCCTCATTTTTTCCTTAACATCAGTCATTGAATCTATTAAATCTTGCAACAAAAAAAATGGAATGGAAATAATATCCGGGTGGAAAAAATGGTTTAGGAGAGGAATGTGGTAGTAATAATAGGCACCATACCTCCCTTCCAGAGTTAAGTACTTCATTAGCATCAAATAGACCTCGTTCCATGGTTTAGGGAGCTTCTCCCACATAAACCCTCCTCTATGCCGAATTGGTTCCTCCCCCTCCAAAAAGAAGCACTAAAGACTCACTTCATCGGTGCAAAAATACATTGCTGGACAACTTCACAACAAGAAAGCTCTTCATGCACAAAAGACTTGCTATGTCACAAATAACACAAAAATACACTTCAATTTCATACCATTGCGACAAGATTTTCCTTCCTTCTTAGAGGCTTCCAATCATGTGAAAAAGTTATCACTTTGACTTTCACATCATTGCAATAAACTTTTCATCTCTTCAAACTAGCCTTACAATGTCACACAAGTACAAAAATACATTGGTACAACTTCACAACAAGAAAGTTTTTCCTGAACAAAAGACTTATGATGCCATGTAGAGCATGAAAATACACTTCAGTTTCACACCATCACAACAAGATTTCCCTTCCTTCTCATAGGTTTGAGATCATGCAAAAAAGTCATAGTTTTGACTTTTGCATCATTGTGCTAAACTTTTCATCTCATCAAATTGACCTTGCGATGTCATGCAAGCATGAAATACACTGATGCAACATGATTTTCCATCGTTCACAATTCACTTGTGATCCTACATAGGAAAAAAAATACATTGGTGCAACTTTGCAGCAAGAAAGCTCTTCCTGCACAAAAGACTTGTGATGTAATGTAGAGCACAAAAATACACTTTAGTTTCAGTTTGCATGCGCATCGAATAAGAAAAATATGTTGAATGAGCAGAAAGCTTCCCATGATGCCCAAACTCATTCGATGTTAGCTCCTATGATGCCCAAAAGTGCACAACATTTTTGGCATGCGTAACATCACACCAAGATCTTCTATCTCATTGATCTAATGTGCTATGTTGCACAAGCACAAAAATACACTGTAGTTTCAACCTGCATGCATCAGATGAGCAAAAAAGGATTCCTATAATAACCAAACTCATTTGATGCAACTCCTATGATGTGCACAGACCAAAACTACAGTATATTTTCAAAAAAAATAAAAATTCTAGACTTAGTAAAAATATTCCTACCTTATCCAATTTGAAGGAGGGTTAATTATTTTTAACGTGATACATTTTTCATTACAAGTGCTCACAAATCTAGTGAAATCAATTACACAACTTAAACATTGCTTATTCTACTGCCTCATATATGAAAATGCTATGTAGATCGTGGTTGTTTAACTTGTATGGTGACAATTAAATGTGATTGGAAAGGGGAATGGAACAACTAACAGAAAAGTACACGAAACTAAGTTATGGAAGTGAAAGGGTAAGTAGAACTGGGCCTACATCTATCTAAATAGTCAAAACTTAGTGTGTGATGTTTAAGGGTGACCCATTAATAACTTTAAATTTAATGAGAACATCAAATCTTCCGATCGAGACAATCTTATTGAAAACGAGTCACATCTTAATCACTAATATGAACCAATGTATAACAAAATCGGTGATTCAATCATAGAACATTCCAATAATATACAATAATACATCCATTCTTTAAAAAGAAGAAACAAATGTGAAATCCATTCTCCAATTATACATCCATTCTTAAATTTGGTCGCCTCCATTGAAACAACATCACCTTTTCCTTACTTTTTCTCAGATGTTATATTTGAAGTTGCAGCTTATATGTAAGATTGACCTCTTAATTTTTTATGGGAATTCTCCATACAAAACTAGATCTTACAAAATAAGTTGGGATTTTTGGAGAATGAACCAGACATCATCAACTGGCCAATCGATTTCTTGTTACCAGAGGATATTATAAGATTGATAATATGGTCAACATATTTGATTTGAATTTGCATGTTTTCCAAGTCGGTGCTGAAATCAAGGAGAAGCATTATAAAAGTTAATAAACATCTAAAATATTGGATTGAGAAAAGTTGAAAAATTGTCCGGCAATCTCTTTCTTCAAGTCTAAACAATCATAATATTTTTAAAACAGTTGTAATGGAGAATAAGTGGTCCAGTCAAAGCAAGTTTCTTATTTGTTGTACACAGCTCGATTTAATCAAATATATTCATATTCAAAATTTCCACGCTTTGGAAACATGCCGTCAGATTTCCAGTGTTATGTGAAATGAGATGGATTGTCTTACAAGGAAGATTGAACTTCAACGCCCATGCAAATTCCCATTTAGTTTTGGATCCGTTTGGATGGAAAATGACCAGCTTGTATTAATTTTGAGTATATATTTTATTTTATTAGTACATGTTTAATATGCATTTAATAAGTAGTTTATATTTTTATATGTTTACTTCATATTTTTAATACTAGGTTCGTGCTCTCGAAAGTAGATTCAATTTCAAGCCAAAATAAAATAAAATTATAGAATCTTATTAGTTATGTCATAAATTATTATATTATTAAATTAAACTATTGAATAACACAAAAAAATTGTAAATTACTATTTCTATATTTTGATGGACTGAAAATTTATCGATATAAAGTTTTTCTCTAAATTTGTTTAATAAAAGTAATGCAATGCATAATTTTTATTGATGCCAGATATACATATTTTATTTCACAATTAAACTCAGATTTTTATATTTACTTTATTATTTAATTTTTTTGATGTTTATTTTAGTTTTAATATAATTTAGAATAGTTAATTATATGAAAATTTTAAACATGTTTATTATTCCTAAGATTATTAAATAAATATGATGCATGAACTTTGTTTCTAGAAATTGAATTTTGGTTAGTCAGAAAAGTTATCATTGGTTGGAAAAGTTGTCAGTTTGGCCAAAAAAATTTAAATCGTTCGCATTCATTATTTACCAGTTTATTTTAAAAGAATACTCGTGATCTCCAAATTAGCTAATGTTATGATCTCTATTTATGTAAATTTGATTTTTTAAATGGATTTAGATTTTAATTTTTAAATTATTTTAATTTATTTTCTATATTAATTTAATTTTTTCTTTAAATAATGTTGTTTAGTTTCTATAATTTATTTAGTAAAGGGTATGTGCAGGATCATGGTCAACCAAACTATGTCCTTAAGTGCTAATGAAAAATTAGCAAATCAACGTTATTGTATATATGCTTCTGGATTTGATTGTGTTAAGATTTTTACCATCAACATTTCGAATCACACTTTGTGATCCATCATCACTTTGTTTTGCTTTTCTTGCTCTTCATCTTGATGATGGATCACGTAGTGTGATTCGAAATGTTGATGGTAAAAATCTTAACACAATCAAATCCAAAAGTTTATATACAATATAATGGATTGTGGAAACTTGTTCTCTTTAAATCAACATTATGTCAACATGATGTGCAATTTTAAACTTGTTATGAACTTTCAATCAAAAAGTTGTTACAAAATAATCTGTAGGAAATTGAATTTAGTTTTTGAACTACTAGGCTTAATTTGAAAAAAGAAAATTTTGAATGGGAAAAATGTTGAATTTTAATGCAATAGTACAAAAATTTTAGGACAAAAATAAGTAGGCATTTTCCTGACCACCTTAATCAAAATTAAATGATAATATTTTTTATAAGATTCTAGATATAAGAAGTAGACTCATGCCTAGATGTAACACATACTTTTGGGTATTTTTATTCCAAATAAATAATTAAGTACGAATTTTCGCCTATAGTATTTTTGTAATAAAAAATCTCTCATGTTTGACCACCTTAACTAATTCAAAACTTTACAAAATTTAATTTTTCTTTTATTTTCCTTATAGTAGAAGAAGTATATAATGTGACACATCTTTTAGTTTTTAAAAATGTTACATTGTTTGAAAGTTATATTTGTTTTTCAATCAGTGTGTCAATTAGTGCTTTATGCATAACTCCATTAAGAAATGAATAATAATCACTTATTGATCTCGTAATTTGATAGACATTGCATTTGTGGAAAGATAAGAACATTCTTAAGAAACCCTTTTCATTTCATCAAATTTGGGCGAAAAAAAGTCATTAGACACATGTTTGAAGTAAAAAATACATAAGAATTGGCCAAAACATGTTTTTGGGACATTTTTGAAGTTGACCATCTAGGGTTGGTATCCAAAGAAATACTAGGCCTTATAAAGGTATTAATATTTTGGTTTGGTATTAGGATGGGTGAGAAAAAAGTCATAATATATTTTGAAATGCTTTGAGGCATTTCAAAGCTACATATTTTTTAGATCGTCACTTTTTGGCACATTATGATCCTACACATACCCTCAATAGAATATATAAATGTTATCTAGATGTTGCTATTTTCTCTTTTTTTTGTATTTCTCTTATTAATTTTTCATAATAGATTTTTTGATGAGATTTTTTTTAAATAATTTTTTTTCATATTTGATAAATTAAATTTAAATAAAGAATATTTATTAATATATTTAAAATATTTTAGTAAATATTATGCTATTTAAATTGAAAATTATGAATAATCTAATTTGTTCACATAAGATATATATTTAAATTGCCACTTTTAACTATTGTTTTTCTTTTCCTATTTATTTAAAAATAATTACTTGTGATCTCCACTTTAGCTCATGTTGTCATCTCTTTTAACTATTTGTCAGTTCTTATATTTTAAAAATAATTTACACATTTTAACATCCATCTTCAAAATATGTTGATTTGGATCTTAAAATTCACACACACACACACACACACACACACACACAAACAAGGATTAGAATGTATCTATATCTACAATCTATGTTTTATATTGTCACTTTAAATCTTCACCTAAGATCATAAAACTAGTTTAACAAAGAAGTTGACTAATACATATTTAACCTTCATAATCTCCAATTATATATTTTTCAATACCACTAGTCCTCAACATTTCTAAATAATAGAAATCATATTAAACACTAGCCACAGGGTAGCTAAGTTCCTACCATAGATAGGAGGATGACTTGGGTTTTGCCTAATTTACAGCAAGATGATTTGCGTTTTGCCTAATTTATGGGTATAATAGTTATGATAACTGATCAAACTAATTTTAGTTAAGAAAGTAATTCAATTTTATAACCAAATATCTCAAGCAAAATAATAATTCAATTCATTAACCAAAGATCTCAAGCTTTAGGATAAATATAGGTAAAAAATTAATATTTTCATTTTCTAAATTTAAAGTACAAAGGAGCTAAACATACTCTTAATTGGAAATACAATGAAAATTGATATTTTCATTTTCCAAATTTGAAGTATAGAGGAGCTAAACACAATCTTAATTGAAAATACAATGAAAATGAACAAGTCTCCTTGAGCTTCTTTAATTAAAAGTGACCCTCCAAAATCCTACATTACTTTGGAAAGACCCACTTTAACTATAAAAATGTGGAGCATGCCACAACAATAGCTATAGCTTGAAAAGAAGTACATAATTTTTTATTTTTTTTTGTTATATAGCTAAATTGACAAATCTGGGCTCTAAATGGAGTAAAAATATTGTTCTTGGTAGAAACATTACATATGAAAAAATAAATTTCAAAAACCTTATCAAAGACATATGTACCTTTAATGAATAACAAAAAAAACTCAGAAAATAATAAAAAGCTACAAATTGTATGCAGAAAACAAGCAATATTAAAAGTTGATTCATCAGTATTGTCAAAATGCCTGCAAAATGGTCTTTCTTATTAGTAAATTTTATTTTTTGGACGGCAATATTAAACTCAAGATGTCTAAATATAAATATATATAAATTACTTCCTTAAGATTTTATTTTTATTTGATTATGTGAATGTTTAAAAAAAATAAAAAATTAAATGATTTATTTTAGCTTAATCTGAAAATTCAATCTATAGATGGAAATTTTAAACTCTGGATATTGAAAACCTAAATATAGAGATTTATAAATTATTTTGAATGATGGAACATTTTATGTATATATTTTTCTAGTAAGAAAACAAGGACATCAAATTTGTACTATGGTAATTAAGGAGCTCTAAGAAAGGGTTGAACATGGACCTACTGTTAGTTGAAGCCCTATCTTATTAGGTCAACCCAACCCAATGGCTCTCAAATGCTCTATTTTTTACTATGCCTAATCAAATGCTATGGACTCTTTTTGACCTCAAACAGATATAATATCCAACTCATTTTTCAAATTTGAGTAGCTCCAATTAATAATATCATCCAAGGGAATCTAAAATAAAGGAAAACTGGTGAGAGAATACTTATATAAATTTATATAGACTTGATTATAACATTTAGGATGCAAATTTTACCTTGTGAACAACATCTTGAGCAAGAATGCAAGAATATGAGCGCATGAAACAATTCATGAACATATTTTTTCTACCACAACTTTGGCATTGTTAGTTATCTCAAATCCTATCAAACTTAGATTTGGAAATTCCACCTTCTTTGCCTTTTGTGATTTCTTTGAATTCATTTTACATTGACCCATCACAATCCTAAATGTTGGCATAAAGGTATTTACCATTAGTGACAACACTCATTATACAGTTCAAACTGAGCGTCGAAGACACAGTTCAAATCGAGCGTCGAAGACACAGTTCAAACCGAGTAAAGTTGCACTTAGTGGTAACCGAGTGGAGTGTTAACCGAGTAAAGATAGAAGCAGTGTTAACCGAGTAAAGATGGACGTAGTGTTAACCAAGTGAAGATGTACTTAGTGTTAACCGAGTAAAGATGGATTCAGTATTGACCGAGTGAAGAAGGACTCAATGTTAACTAAGCTCAATTGGTTAACAAAGAAATTAGTTTTTACCGAGTGACACTATATCTACCGAGTCACCAATGGTTACCGAGTTCCAGGAAATGTTGTATGACTAGTATGAACCGAGCCCCTACCTCTACCGAGTGCATGACGATGCCATGTATCAGAAGGTCATCAAGTCTGTCTAAAGAACCCGAGTTTATTTTACTATTTGGCCGACTCAGTTATATTTTGTTTACTTGTGTTCAACCGACCTTGCATCTATAATTACTAAAATGGTATATATATGTGTATAATACAGAGTTGTAATTGTTGTAATGGATAAGAGACATGTATGAATATGTACATATTGTGATACAAGAGACAGATGTGAATTCAGCAGCAGAGCAGTATATTAGCAAGGTTCACAAGGTGCAGTAAAGATTTCATCAATCACAACAGGTGATTATTGCAAAGGATCTAATCAAGGTATATGTAGATCTGATTGGTTCATCCTAACAGGTGAATCATCTAAAAATCCTCTAACAAGGTAGACTTAACAGTCTTTGTATAAATCTCCTAACAGAGTGCATACTTGTAAAGTATGTTTTAAATCCTTTAACAAGGTGGATCTAGCAATCCTCTTTGCTCCTAACAGCGCAGATCACCAGAAGTGATCATTGTATGCCTTAACCGGCTAACTTCCTACTACTGAAAAGAAGCTTTGTGGGTTTCATCCCCACCCCAGTTTTACTTTCTATTTTGGAAGGTTTCTGGGTCACCAAAATCTCTGTGCATATGTGTTATGAATATTTATTTATCTCTTGCATGCATCAGATTAGGTGAATGAATGATTTTCCAGTTTATGCTGAATTAACTTAAAAGTTGTATTGTTACTGATTCACCCCTCCCCTCTCAGTAACTTGTTATATCTTGAATATTTCCAACACTAAATTCATCAAATTTTGATCATACAAGACAAGAGAAAATCAAACATTGTCTGTCTTTTCTCATGAAGTGTCCATGTTCATAGCATGCCAAGCTTAAATATTTTTCTCCAATATTGTCTTATAAAATACAAATACACAATACAAAAGCATAAGAAATCACTAAGTTTTGATTAACACATGCAAATTGGGTCACTGTATTTCTACAATTATTTATGAATTTGATTGCGCGTTAGATCTTTGTATTTTCAGAGATTGTAGTAAGATTTTATAATATGCTATCAAGATAAAGAAATGTTATCAAATGAAAGATTAAATAATAATAAAAAATTTATATTTTAGTGTAGTTTGATCAGGAAATCTATTAAAAATTTCTTTTGCCTTTACCATGTCCAAATGTTAGTAAAATAACTCCTTACCAAATACTACCAGTATTCAAAAATTAGATTACAAACCTTAATATGAATGAAACAAAACAATCAATTGATAGTAAAATGAAATAACTCATGGAACCATACCTTGTGGATGCTCACAAGATGCCAATTTTTTGGTACTATGTAATCTATGTAGTCCCTTGAGGCATAGAGAAGATGATCTTGTAGAAATAATTTTTTTATTAATAAACCTAACCTATTAACTTGTATAAAATAGTTGTAGATGGAATTTTTTAAGACCATTGTGTTCACTTATTATGCTTCCTCACCAAAATCAATGAATGGAAGCCATGGAAGCCAAACAGCACAACAAATGCTCACCTGCATGCAAAATAAACATGCAAGCATGCTAGTTGTTAATGCCTTCAAAATTCTCTACAAAAATGGTACCCTTGAGACTTCGATATTCACCTTCCTTCTACCAAAATATAATGGTTAATAAAGTCTTCTGCAAAAATGACAACCAAAAAATGATACTTTGATTTTCACACATTCTCTTGCATAGAAACTTGGAAAATACTTCAAAATAGCCAAAACAATTGTGACAACATTACTATTAGGTAGGTGAAAGTAACATTTGATCAACTTTTTCTTGTAAAAATTTGGAAATAGACATAGTAAGAGAAAATTGAAACAATGTTATTGGTAGTTGGGGAGAAGATTATTCGTGATTTAAGTTCTTGGCCTTGGCAATAGTTTCCTATTGTGGTAGGAACTAATAATATCATACAATCATATAGACCTCACACTAAATAATATAACAAAATCATATGCACTATTGGATAACACCTTAGTGTTTAATTTCATGTTGCATGATATCAATAATCTACCACTCAAGATTGTTTATTCCTTAGAGTTTATTTTTCATGTTGAATGATATCAATCATTTGCCACTCAAGATTGTTTATACCTTAGAGTTTAGTTTCATGTTTTTGAATTAAAAGTACCAAAACCACGGGTTGGCCCTTAGACAGACAAATTGGTCAACAATAGTAGAAAACCAACAACTAGAACTACCCCCTACCACTTAGAAAACAAAAACACATAGTTCATAAACTTAACTAAAATAGTATCCATAGGCTTGACATACAAATTTCCTATATTAAAACTATAAAAGCTACGTAGATATATAAACAGAGGCATAATATCCTTAAACCTAGCCAAGTTTGACAACCAACTGATAAAAAACATAAAAAACTAGAAAGAGAAAACCATTAAGACTTCTTAGCCTCTTTCCTCCCCAGGAGGATGTTTGCTCAATCTTCTGCAAGGAAGTCAAACAGTAATTTGGAGTCCTCCTTTATCAAATCTCCCTCCATATCTTTGTGCAAATGAAGTGTGGTGGTAGCTACATGTGTCACTTTGACAGTGAATTTTGTCAAAAGACACACCCTTTCTTCCAGTACATGAATTCTTTGCCACACCTCATTACTAGTCATCTTCTTGATGTCTACATTGACCTCCTGCATGTTGCTAGGGACTCAATCTACCTAGACCAAAGTGACATCTTGCACAATCGAGGAGTTAGCATTATCCTTGGGAGGAACCTTAATAGGGAAGAAAATTGTAATGGGGGGAGGGCACACTATCCACCATATCAGGGAATTGGTCCCATGTTAAATCCACACACCCCAACGCAATGGTGGCTGAAACATACAACACCTCTTTCTTCTCCTTCATCCCTCCCCTTGAGCCAGACCGAGAGGATTCTGACACCTCCTCTTCCTCCTCCTCCATTCTGAATCCTTCTCCTTTATCCTTCGTTTGGGATGAACTGTGTCCTCTAAATCTGAATCCTCCTCTGAGGAGGCCCCAACTTTCAGCTTCCTCTTAGCATTGGACTTAGCTAACCTCCCCAACCTCCTCCTTTAATTCCTCTAGCTCCCTCTCTTTCCCCACATCCGGTATCCCTTTCTTTCATGGTGGGGTGGGCTTCAATTCAATAGGGGATCCACTCGGTGAAGGCTATGGGGTAGGGGCATTAGGGTTTGTGATCCTAAGGGGAACAAGTTGGGGCCGAGGGTTTGGATGGGTAGGAATACCAATTTCCACAATCCTAGGGGGGAAAAGAGCAAGATGAAATTGATATAGTTGGAACATTAACCCTTGGTGGAAAATGGTAATATTAACACCCTTCTTCATTTTTTCCTTGACATTAGTCATTGAATCTATTAAATCATGCAACAAAAAAATGGAATGGAAATAATATCCTGGTGGCGAAAATGGTTTAAGAGAGGAATGTGGTAGTAATAACAGACACCATACCTCCCTTCTAGAGTTAAGTACATCATTAGCATCAAATAGACCTCGTTCTATGGCTCGGGGAGCTTCTCCCACATAAACCCTCCTTTGTGTCAAATTGGTTCCTCCCCCTCCAAAAGGAAGTGTTGCAAACTATACTTTGGCACAAGTTTCCTTAGCTATCTTAATTATTGCCTTTCATATATTTGGAATTGCCATTAGGTGGGACCCATTTTCTACCTCAGGAATGGAATTCATCCCTTCTAATACATCACTTGTGAGAAAACAAGAAAACATTAGAAAATCATGAAGTCAAGGTTGAAGTTAAAGTTTCTTTGAATTAACTTTGACTTTAACTTCAACTTCATGGAACTTGACTCAGGCTGATGGGTAAAGAAAACTTGAATTTGTCGAGTGAAGGAGAGAAGGTGAGCTTAAACTTGAAGTTCAAGTATGTTAAGAGTTCAACTTCAACTTCAAATTTTTGGAAAAGAATACTTGGCCAACAACACTGCATTGATCATAAGATATGATATACCCTATGAGGTGTCTACCCTGTCAAAATATATAGAGACTATTAGGTCTCATCTTGTTAAAAGATTTTACACTCACAATGAAGTAAGGACTTTGTTAGGAGGTTTACATAGATCTATTAAGACCACTCTGTTAAGATATTTACCTTGTCTCAATTAACAATAACTGATTTAATACCTGACCCTTAGTTTTGTTTGTAAGCTGACCTTGGGTCTCCTCTTTTTTATATCTCTAGTCCAATTGCCTAATCTGATAACTTTGTTCAGTCTTTCACTACTCTAATTTCTCTCTCTGGTCTTCTTTCTAACTTCGTTTTCACTCCTTCACATGCACATACAGCCATACACATCTATACACAAATAAGGATACTTCTCCTTCTCTTTGCACATGATTCTAGGGTTAGAATCCTCCTTAAATAGATGTTATGTGAAGGTTCTTGATGCAGGAGCATCCAGTGGTGTAAGGGAAATCTTGTATCACCCAAAAATATGCCTAGTGTTACTTTCTATTTAAAGTGTTTTTATTTCTAGATACCCATTTGGGTCAAATAAAGATTCCAACTCTCATAGTTCCACTATTGGTTTTCTCGGTTAGAGTTCTTGAGCGCCTTGGGATACGTGTCAATGTAGAAAATGGGCTATTTTGTAATTGAGCCATAATTATGATGAGTTAGAGGGTGTAAGTTTGAGGGATGATTATATTTGTAATTTATAACACTCTAGAAAAAGAATCAAGTCAAAAGGCTTTATGGTTTGTAAGTTATTGCAGTTTTAAGTTGCCTAGAGACCTCCTATGAGTGCTTTCAAGTCAGATTTGAAACATTAAACAACCTCGTATGGGCCCAAAAAATGGGGGAGAAGAGAAGCTATCCATAGGGCCATAGAGCGCTTTGAGAGCTTTTTGGAAATGTAAATGGTTCGTCAATCAGAGTCCCAGATCAAAGTTATGCCTCCCAAAAGGTGGACTATCATTTCTAGATTCTTCTAATTTTACACCGACTTCTAATTTGATTTCTAGAAGCTTCTATTTTGGTGGTGGATTCTAAATGGAATGTTCTAGAATATATTTCTAACCCTAAACCTAATTGGGACTTATTTAAGAACATTTCTTTCATTGTAAAGGCAGTTCTTGGTGGAGTTTGATAGAAGGTACTATGAGGAGGATTTTTCTCTAGGATCTAACCATTGTAAGCCCATAGGGTATGTATTTGGGTATGTTTACATGCACTGAATGTAGAAGCATATTTTACTAATAATAATATTTCTCTTTTCCCCTGTTGCATTCATTCTAGTTGTGGTTTGTGTCTTCATCAAGTGGTATCATAATAGGTTTTCCTGAGTGTGTAGATAGAGCGCCAACTATGAAGTAGTTTGCACCAAGACTGTGTGGTTGTGGGTTTGAGACAAGAATATGCCTCCATGAAGGGAGCATGGTGGAAGGGCCAGAGTTATTACTCCTGAGGTTAGAGCCCTCCAAAGATAAGTCCAAGCATTGCAGGAGGAGATCCGTACAGGGATGAATGTTGTCGTAGGCAATGAAAGTGAGGAAGAAAATGAAGGACAAGGAAATATTGGGCCAGAAGGGGAAGGAGATAGAGAATTCCTAAACTAGGTAGAGGAGACACTTTTAGGACCATTGCTAAGCTTGGAAAAAGACCTAAAATTGATATGGGTATGTTTTCAGGAAGTCTAAACTTGGATGAGTTGATCGACTGGATCAATGAACTAGAGGAATATTTTGAGTATGAGAATATCGAGGACCCATATAGGGTTAAGTTTGTGAAGGCCAAATGAAAGGCCATGCCAAAATATGATGGCAAGAGGTTTAGTTGGAAAGAAATAGAATAGGAAAGGAGAAAATCACAAGATGGGATCACATGGTGGACAAACTAAAGAAGTAGTTCATTCCTATTGATTACGATCTTGATTTGTTCAAGAAAATGCAAGGGTTAAAGAAAGTAGGAAAATCTATCTAGGAATATATAGAGGAATTTTATCGAGTTCTTATCAAGGTAGGGCATGCAAAAGCAAATAAGGAGAAGGTTGCCTGTTACCTTAGTGGGTTAAGACCTAGCATTCAGGATGAGTTAAGTCTAGTTAGAATGACTAGCATTGAAGAGGCATACCAGTTTTCCCTGTGAGTTGAGGAGAAGCTAAAAAAAAGCTTTGAGGGAAGGCAAAGAGGGCACGACCAATGTGGAAGGGGCAATGGTAGGTCATTTTGAGGCCAAAATGAGAACCAGAGGAAAAATGAAGATGTGGGTACTAGCCAAAACTAGAGGAATGAGGGTTTGAACTATTCTCGTGATCAAAACTTTGGAGATTGGAGAGGAAGAGGTAGAGGATGTGGACAAGGTTCTAGAAGAGGAGGCCTGCATGGTACCTATTTTCATTGCAATGAAGAAGGTCATTCATGTCTTTGAATGCCCTCAATGCCAAGGAAGGACAGATATGAGAGCTAATGGACAAGCAAGGGTTGCTCATGTGGATGAGGATGAATAGTCATCGCATTTAGAGGATGCAAAAAGAGGAGAGGTTCTAGTAAATAAAAGGGTCTTACTAAGTTGTGAGACTAAACCTGAACAAAGGAGGAGTTTGTTTCGTACTAGGTGCAAGTGTAATGGTAAATGTTGTGATGTGATTGTCGATGGTGGAAGCACTGACAACTTGGTGTTAGAAGAGATGGTTTCAAGGCTAAAGTTCAAGAGGGAGAAACACCCCCAACCCTATCAAATTGCTTGGGTGAAGGATGATCATAAGGTTATGGTTAGTGAACAATGTCTGGTGAAGTTTAAGATTGGGAGTTACCATGATGAGGTTCTCTATGACATCATTCCAATGGATGTCTACCATTTATTTTTGGGAAGGCCATGATAGTTTGATAGGCATGTTGTACATGATGGTCATGCAAATACATACTCTCTGAAAAAGGATGGAGTTCACCACAAATTGAAGCCCTTGATAAAGGAAGGTGAAAAGGTATGTAATAGTGCTAGGGTATGTCTTGTTGATGGAAGAAATGTTTTTAATCGCATGAAACATCAATGTATGTGTTATGCTTTGATTCCTAGAAAAGATAAGGAAGTAGTGAAATTCCACTACACAAGCATGGAGATGTCATCTTTGATAATGTTCTAGAAGGATTGCCACCAGTAAGGCAAATTAGTCATCAAATAGATTTAATCCTTGGAGCTAGTTTTCCTAACAAGGTTGATCATATGATGACTTCTACTAAAACTAAGGAGCTAAACAAACAAGTTCAAGAGCTATTGAGGAAAGGTTTGATTTGGGAGAGCTTGATTCCATGTGTGGTACCTACAATGCTGGCACCAAAGAAAGATGGAGAATGGAAAATGTGTATAGACTCCCAGGCTATAAATAGAATAACCATCAAGTATGAGTTCCCTTTGCCAAGAATGGATGATCTTATGGACTATTTGAGTAGAGCTTAGTACTTCACAAAGATAGATCTCAAGAGTGGCTATCACTAGATACATATACAAGAGGGAGATGAGTGGAAGACTGCATTCAAGACCAAGGAGGGTCTATATGAGTGGTTAGTCATGCCCTTTGGACTAACCAACATGCCAAGCACCTTCATGTGGTTTATGAACGAGGTACTAAAGAAATTCTTGAGAAAAATTGTTATTGTCTATCTAGATGATATTTTAATTTCCAAAAAGTCTTTGGATGAACATTTATTTCACATTCATAGTGTCCTTGAAAGGTTGAGGGAAGAGAAATTGTTGATTAATTTGAAGAAGTGTAGCTTCATCAAAAAGGAGTTAGCCTATTTAGGGTTTGTTGTATCAATTGAGGGTCTCAAAATGGATCCAAAGAAGGTAAATGCCATCTTGGAATGACCTACTCCAAGGTCTTCTACTAAGGTGATGTCATTCCATGGTCTGGTTAGTTTTTACAGGAGGTTTGTTAGAAATTTTAGCAGCATATGTGCACCCCTGACTAAGACAATGAGGGGGGATATAAGAGAGTTCAAGTGGACTACATGAGCTACAATGAGTTTTGAATTGTTGAAGAAGAAGGTGACAAAGAAACCTATGTTGCCACTTCCTGATTTCAATAAAGTGTTCCAGGTGGATTGTGATGCTAGTGGCAATGCTATTGGGGCTATATTGAGCCAAGAAGGCAAGCCTAATGCCTATTTTAGTGAAAAACTGAATGATGCAAAGAAGAAGTATTATGTTTATGATCAGGAGTTCTATGCAATAGTTCAATCCTTCAAGAAATGGAGGCATTATTTATTGCCAAAAGAATTTTTCTTGTATACTGATCATCAAGCAGTGCAATACCTAAATAGCTAAGGTAAATTGAATTAGAGACATTTGAAATGGGTAGAGTTCATGAAAAGCTATACATTTGTGTTGAAACATAGAAGTGGAGGGTCTAATAGGGTAGCAGATGCATTGAGTAGGAGACAATTGTTGCTGATAGTAATGCAGGTTGAAGTGGTTGGGTTTGATGAACTCAAGAATCTATACCCTAAGGATACCAATTTTTTTGAAGCATGGAAGGCTTGTAAAGAACCTACTACTCTAGATAGGACCAGGTGGCTAGATTATTTGATTCAAGATGGTATGTTTTTCAAGGGTAGTCAATTATGTATTCCGAGGAGTTCTATGAGGGAGAACTTGATCAAGGAGAAATACAGTGGAGAAATGGCAGGACACTTTGGTCAGGATAAGACTATTGCCATTATTAGAGAACATTATTTTTGGCCTCAATTGTCACAGGATGTGAAGAATTTTTTCCAGAGTTGTTAAGTATGTCAAGCAGTCGAAGGATTTAGTCACAATACTATTTTTTTATCACCCATTGATTGTTCCATCAAAGCTTTGGGAGGACATAAGTATGGATTTTGTTCTTGGATTGTCAAAGGCACAAAGGGGTAATGATTCAGTATTTGTAGTGGTTGATAGGTTCTCCAAGATGGCACATTTCATTCCATGCCACAAGACTCATGATGTAGTACATATTGCAAATTTGTTTTTCAGAGAAGAGGTGAGACTACATGGTCCCCCAAAGAGTATTGTTTCTAATAGAGATACTAAATTTGTGGGGTATTTCTGGAGGACTTTGTGGAAGAAGTTGAGGATGGAATTGAAGTTTAGTTCTACACATCATCTGCAGATTGACAAACAAACAGAAGTGGTGAATAGAAGTCTAAGCAATTTGCTGAGGTGTTTAGTGGGAGATAAGCCCAAGGAATGAGATTTAATTCTACCACAAGTAGAATTTTCTTACAATAATTCTATAAATAGGTGTATTGGTAGATCACCATTCTAAATTGTGTATGGGAATAGTCCAAGGATTGCACCAGAGCTGAGAAAGATGGAGCAAGGGGAGAGGACAAGTGCTGAGGCAGAAGAGTTTGTTGAACATTTCAAGAATCTACTTGAGGAGGTACATGCACATATTACCAAGATGAACCAACAATATAAGGCTAGGGCAGATCAAAAGAGGAGACATAAAGAGTTTCAAGTAGGGGATTTGGTTATGCTATACTTGAGGAAGGAACACTTTCCAGTGGGTACCTACAACAAGCTAAAGATGAAGAAATTTGGTCCTTGCAAAATTTTGAAGAAACATGACTCAGGAAATGCATATGAGGTGGAGTTGCTACATGGGATTCACATTTCTCCTATCTTCAATATTTCAAACTTAACATAATATCATGATGATGGTGTAGATGAGGGGTTGATGCTAGAGCCATGTCCAATTCCTACTTTGGTAAAGGAAGAGATTGAAGACATTTTGGATAGCCATATGGGTTGGAGTACCAAAAACAAGTAGTATGAAGAATACCTGGTGAAGTGGAAAGGAAAACCAATAGAAGACTCAATTTGGATATTTGCAATGGAGGTTGTCTATTTGGGTTTTCCTCTACTAGCTATAAAGTGATAAGGTCATTTTTCAATCTACCCTGGGTATCTAATGTAGGAGCATCTAGTATGTAAAGGCAATCTTGTATCACCCAAAAATATGCTTAGCATTAATTTTTGTTTAAAGTGTTTTCATTTCTGGATACCCATTTGGGTCAAATAAAGATTCCAACTCTCATAGTTCCACTATTGGCTTTTTAGATTAGATTTTTTAGCACCGTGGGATATGTGTCAATGTAGAAAATGGGTTATTTTGTCATTGAGCCATAATTATGAGGAGTTAGAGGTTTTAAGTTGGAGGGATGATTATATTTGTAATTTAAAACTCTAGAAAAAGAATTAGGTCAAAAGGCTTTATGGTTTGAAAGTTATTGCAGTTTTAAGTTGCCTGGAGACCTCCTAAGAGTGCTTTCGAGTAATATTTGAGTCATTAAACGACATCATATGGGCCCAAAAAATGGGGGACAAGAAAAGCTGTCCATAGGGCTACAAAGTGCTTTGAGAGCTTTTCGAAAATGTAAATGTTTTGTCAATAGAAATCTCAGATCAAAAGTTATGCCTCCCAGAAGTTGGACTATCATTTCTGGATTCTTCTAATTTTACACTGGCTTCTAACATGATTTCTAGAACCTTCTGTTTTGGTGGTGGGTTCCAAATGGCATATTCTTGAATGTATTCCTAACCCTAAACCTAATTGGGGTTTATTTAAGAACATTTCTGGCATTGTAAAGGTAGTTCTTGGTGGAGTTTGAGAGAAGGTACTATGAGGAGGATTTTTCTCTAGGATTTGACCATTGTAAGCCCATAGGGCATGTATTTGGGTTTGTTTACATGCACTAAATGTAGAAGCATATTTTACTGATAATAATATTCCCCTTTTCCTCTGTTGCATTCATTCTGGTTGTGGTTTGTGTCTTCATCAGTTCTAGATCTTGATCAGCAACTTATACTTCATCATCTTTAGCCATTTATATCCCATTTTTTGATTGGTTTAATTGCATGCCTTTGGATCATTACCTTCTAAAATGATGTGTGATCATCTTCTTAGCTAGCTCTACAAATATTGGATATCATAAAAAAGTCGGCCAAAATGGTTTACATATTTGTTTGTGCCATTACAAACTTATATGTCAAAATTTAACTATGTGACACTTGAATGCTCTAATGCTTGGTCATGTATACTTCTTCATGTGGTTACTCAACTTCTATATTCCTACTCTGTCAACACTTAATAAGCTATTAATATGCTCGGTCTCAACTATATTCCTCAGTTCCAAATACATTGCTCAACACATACATCTTCTCGGTGGCTACTAAATACTTGACAATCATTATCTTTCTCAATATAATCATTGTATGCTCGACCTTCAGTAGATAACTTGGTTGTAGTGATGACCTTGTAATCTTGCCTAGTAAATGACTAAGTGTTTGGACGCTAATAAAAAATATAGGCTTAGAGATCAACAAGAAGTAGATTAATGATATTTTTTGGGTCAAATGTAAAAGGAAATGAAAATACTTATTCAATGAGGTGACAATGGTGTACTTTGAATAGTAATAAGGGAGGAATGTATTTATAATACTTGAAAACTTAGGGTATTGGCTTTGTAATAAAATGGGCACGTTAATTCCTCCAAGGTGAGAAGTCTTGTCAAATTATGATAAGGCATAACACCCAATCTATTCCCTAAGAAAACCTCTACAAGTATGGACTTTCCTTTTTCTAATCTTCTTGTTAGAAATATTTTGGTCAATTCACATGGTCTAATTTATTTAGATCCATTCAAAAAGGCTAGGGTAGTGTTAGGAAACTAATTTTATATAATGATATTACAAATTAAGACAAGAAACCATCTAGGGAGAGATATGTTTGGTGTAATTTTTAACATAAGGGAAAACCCTTAGTTCTCTTGGAGGGGCACTCAACTAAAAGTTGGTCCTCAAATGGAACTAAAATCTTGGAAGAAATTCATTAAAGATATATATATATATATATATATATATATATATATATATATATATATATATATATATATATAATGTCCTAGATCAAGATAAGACAAAGCTTTTCTGTTCCATAGTCACAATGGAGAACCTAGACTATGTTTATGCAATCTTTTCTCTCTCCATTTTCAAACCTTTATCTATTAATAACACCAAATATACCTCCTAGAAATGGTTGAATGGTTCCATGTTGTGCGAAATTAAAAATTAAATAATTTACAAGGCCCTCAATGACTAAAATGATATATTTTCTTACCTTAATGAAAGTTTCAATTTGGAATACAATGTTAAAAAGTCATGAAAGCTTTTTTTAGGACTTGTGGAGTGGACTAGTTTAGCCTAATAAATTTTTTTTGAGGTACCATCTCTTGGAAATATTATCTATATGAAAAACCAATGGGGAGTTCAATGTAT
Source organism: Cupressus sempervirens (assembly GCA_028749045.1). Lineage (NCBI taxonomy): Eukaryota > Viridiplantae > Streptophyta > Pinopsida > Cupressales > Cupressaceae > Cupressus > Cupressus sempervirens. Next base: position 580,167,724 of record CM053787.1, read on the forward strand.
GCACCTCTTATATATTTCTTGAAATTTCACAATGCATATTTTCTTTCACTTCTTTTTTGCTAATGAAATGTGGAAATATTTGGTCTCTTTGTCAATGTTTTCTTTATTAATATGAGCAGTTTTGAAGTTATTATTGTTTATGTTTCAAGCATCAAGAGATATGTCAGTAATTTTTGGTATATTATTTCTAATGAATTGCTATGGATTATTTGGAAATTTAGGAATGATGTGTTTAGTGGCTGAGGTAGTGAACGTATTGATTCCATGATGTAACATGCAAGTAAGGATAGCTATGTGGCAATTTAGGAGAAACTAATGAGATATTCCTTCAAGATTGGATGGTGAGAATGTTCGTATGGGAGACATCCCATGGATTTACTCGAACTAGAAAATCAAAAGAAACGACATCTTTTGAGATTGGATGAGTTTAAACTTGATTAGAGAGGTGAATGAAGACAAGAAGATAGAGATATAGGAGAAGAGATCAAATGTACTCATGGGAGATATTTTCACACACCCCTGCCCAAACCCTATAAAATGGGATAAAGTTATATAATGGATGGAATACCTTAAAGAATTGATGGCATGTATGTATCTTGAGGTTGGGGATTCAGGTTCTACTAATGGAGAGATTTCACTCCGATAAAAGAATGCCAAATTATGTAACTTTTTGGAATTAGAATGGATGATATATTCTAAATCCATAGATGAAGCCAACTTTGTATCTTTTTAATACATTTTATAGACAAGGATAAAAGTATTATAGCTTTAGTTCTATATAACACATCTCATTTGATGAATTGGTGGATAATTTATAGCTTGTTGTGGAACTGAACACCACATTCTTTTTGTACTATGTTTCAATTATATTTAATAGAAAAATAAATACTTTGATTCAAGATCTTGCTCTTGGAGCTACATTATTTTATAATGTACAAACCCTATTTTCATCTTTCTCACCTAAAAAATTATGCCCAAAGTAGAATGACAAGGGTTCTAGGAAAAGACATTGGATTTTATTTTTTGAATATGACTAAGTAGGGATTTTTTTACTTAAAGATATTATTATGCACTCAAAATTTTATCAAAATATATCTAAAAATCTATTACTTGTAATAGTGGGAAAAAAGACAAATACATCTAAAATTTAAGTTGACAAGTAAATGATTTTTTTGGATGAAATAGAATCAATTTTAACTATTTAGAACATTTAAGACATAATGATTAGCTTGAAATTGAGACACCATTTTGAGATTATACTTTTTAATTAAAAACATTATAAAACCTAACATGTTCTTAATAAATGATAAAACAATTTTGAGTGTTGGAGATCTATTCATTTTAAAAAGTAATAACATCAAATTTAAAAAGTGAATTTCAAATTAGAGATGTAATATTTGAAACTAGTGGTTAGATTATCACCTTTCTGAGAATGACCATTAATGTTGTGAATGTTTTAAATGACACTAAAGTGGTGGTGTAAGAAATAATATTTCTCACATGATAGTTTACTAGGTTGTTGAATATACACTAAGTACACTAATATGAGGTAACATTTGAATGGTTCATATGGCATGCTTGTTGGGATATTGATTCATGATAGTATTGATTGATGTAACAGTCCCACTTAGTAATGACCCATGAAACTTTATAATAAAAGGATTCATGGTGATGAGGTGTTATAAGAAATAATTTGATTGATTATTGGGTTTTCAAATATAGATCAAAGGGAGACCAATGTGCATGTGAAGTAATAGCATTGGGGATCCACTAGATTGAGGAAGTATTGGCCTAAAAGTGTACTTTCTAGTGTGTTGGGTGTCCTACATGGACACTATTATAAATATTTGTGGAGTATTTTTTGATTATAAAGGTATGCCTATTCACTTCTATAGATAATTATATTAACACAAAAGTAGAAGGATGGTCATTATTTGTGTCAAATTAGTATGGACCTCTCACGAGACAAGATATCCCCAAAAAAATATAACAATTTATTACAATAGAATAATATCAAACCTTTTATAATGTAAATATCATATTTCATTCTTGTGTACCTCACAAACATAAACCAAAGGAAAAATGAATAGAAATCTATGCAAAGTGCTTGAATTTGTGTGTTGTTTAGTTAACATGCATGACTAGGGATTTGATGTCTTTAGAGATTTTTTTAAAAAAAACCACCGTGATACATTTATAACTTTGTTACCTACATAGAAAGAACAAATAAATATAACAAATAACTTGGTTTCTAAATGTTTGTTTTAAAAGAAATGAAACTCAATAAAAATAATCTGAATATTTTAGAGACATTAATGATTATTTGGAAATTAATCCACCATTTAGTGAATAAAGTCACAATTTAAATCATTGCATACCCTAGCATGGTATAAACCAATCAAATAAAATATCTCTAAGGCATTAGATTTCAAATATCATGTGACATATGGAATACAAATATAAAGTCTACAACCAAGGTCGTAGAGACTAGTTATGATAGCATAATAATGTGAAAAGCTTAATTAATATAATATTACTATTACGTTATAAGATGAAAATAAAAAGAAAATGAGTACATTTTTGGCATAATCATATTAATATAGAAAAAAGATAAAGAGTCATAATATCTTACATTTTTTTTAAATGGACATATATTATACTCCGCATCTTTTACTTATTCAAAAGAACAAATACAAGGGGCCTAAGCAAGGTGTTCGGGGAAAATCAACCCTTTTCTACAACTTAGCTTAGCAAGCTCCTAGAGTTGTTTCTTAGCACTAGACTATCTAGGTTCACTAAATAGAGTGAGTCTTGAGTGAGTTTAATAGTAACATATGTAGACACATAAAATTGGAAGAAACACAATATATGATTGTAAAAGGAAATTACAATCATAGTTTGAGAAGATAAAATTAAAATAATGACTTTATCTATTTGATAATTATTTAATTCATCAATCCACTTAAGAACTATCCTCTTCTTCCAATAATATCGAACCTTAATTAATTTATCTCAACCCATTTTAATTCTCCAATCACTTATATATAAAAAACTAAGAGAACCTTTGACCAATTCAGTTTGCCTATTAAATAGAAAATCCCATCTCTTCACCTAATTCTCTTCTGTAATAAAATCAACTATCATATTTTCTAATTTATTTTTTTCCTTTTCTTGAAAGATTACTATTTATTAATATATTCTTTAAAAAAATAATAATAACAAAGCTTGCAACCCTTTCAAAACCCTTTCATTATTGCTGTTCATAACTGTAAAGAGCCAAAGACTCCCGACCCTGAGCAAAAATTAAAGATGAAGGCCAACAGATTTGCATAAGAAAACCACACAAAACAACTTAAAAAATAGCCCAGCATAAAATATCCACAAGACTAATAACAGACTAACACTAATCATTGGAAGGTTTCAATGGAATGTTTCAAACAAGTACCAGACTGAATACAATTAAGAAAGGTGGTGAAAAATAGAGTGTATCTGTAATCAAACTGTACCACACCATCTTGGGAAACAAATTTCTTACACAAATAATATATATAACAACAAGATTCATCTGTATTTGAGACTTTCTCTACGGCTGTGAAATCTTGATATAAGAGAGAAACCCATTTTATTTCCCAATGAGTTAAAGCTGTCGGCTATGGAAGTCAAACAGTTTGGTAGAGGAATACAAGACGAGAGTGTAATACAAATCAGTATGAATATCATTATTCCCATCTGTGATGTAAACATTTGAGAGTATTACAGTCAACAGTCACGCCTTATGGAATGGCTCAATTAGTGCAGATTCCAATGCCAATCCCTTTAAAACATGCGTAATTTTTGTTAAAAATAATGCCCACGAAAGATTATATCAATTTCAATGGAAGCAAGTAATGCCCATCAATTTCAAACAATGAAGTCAGCAAACAAATATATCAATTTTAATGGAAGGAAGTAATAAACAGGTCAGTCCGGTGAGCTTTTCAATGCCTCGTGCTCGACAGAAGTTCTTCTGATTATGAGAGAAACAGAGCTTTCGGTTGTGTGTGTCTGGAAGAATTGCTCAGCACTTGACGGAATACTTTTAGTCGTTGAGAAATGTGTCAATTAGCCAGTAAACGTAAACGGTCATAGAATTGTGTGAGAGACTGACCACCTTATCTCGCAACGTTCAAGAGTTGGGCTCCCAAGGAAACGTGGTGGAAAAGAAATGTCCATGTCCCATCCACTCTTCCACCTCTTTTTCTTCTTGTTTTGGAGCGGTTTGGCAGTATTGCCCACAATCAATGTTGACGTATGCCTAACGTGCTACTTTTGTGAATCCCTAGGAGGTGACTGCCATTAATTTTAAATTTATCCTAAATTCTGTGGCCAAATTTGTTTTTAAATCTCTTCTTTTAATTTTCTTTTATTTTAATCCATGAATGTTGTGTATTGAAAACTACTTTTCATTGGGGATATTTTCTTATTATTTGGTTCTAATGCATGTACACAACTCAAGACAATTTCTTATTATTGATATTGAGATCAAGGGTAATTCTAACATCATAAATGATTGATAAGTAGGAGTTGATTTCCACAGCTAGTCAAATTGTGATGTGAATATCAGGATTTAAGTGTGTGATTTTGAGTCAAACTCGATGACCCATGTTTCATGAGTAGTGATTCAACATGAATCCATCTCTCATGAGAATAAATGGAACACTTAGCACTCATTGGATCTAGGTGATGGATCATAAATGATGTTATGAAAGGCAAGACTCTTGCAAGGTGGAAGGTTGAAAGTAGCTTGAGAGGTATTAGAGGGTTCCTCTCTAGACTTGGTGAGATCCAAACTATGCATGCTTATAAGGAGGGGCACTTTGTTGCTGATTTCTTGGTTGTTGTTGGTTTGTAATTAGTCGGCTGACAGTGTTGGTGTATTGTCAATTTGCTCCTCGATTCTACTCAATGTTTCATTTGACACCATGAGTACAACACCCCAAGCATTCGAAATGATGGGTAACCCCTCTCATTATTTTGGCCTCAATTTTGGGCCCACTAGGCCCACCACTAATAATTCAAATGTTGCTCCTTTTTCAAATTTCAGAGTCATGATAGCTAATGATCTCCAACAATGGCATAATGCAAGGCAGGAGAATCCCCAAAGGAGATGTCTTGGCCCCCAATAATTAACCACACAATGAAATACCAAAAATAACATAGAGACTTAGATCCAAAATAATGCCAACTCTCATAATAGAATCATAAGAATTACATCCAACATGTCTAACTATAAGAACTTATGGGTTATGGTCAAATACAAAAACAATCACAATAATAGTCTGCAAGATCTCACAACATCTGAAACCTATAAGCTAGCCCAGATCCACAATCTAGTAGGGAACTCCAAGAAGAATCTTAACTTGTGCTCACAAGCCACCAAGCAATCTTCTTGTTTCCCAAGCTCACACTTAGCTACTAGCTATGCTCAACTTCACTCCTATCAGCTACTTCATGTTGAACTGAATAATGACTCTAGACTCCACAAGACCCTCTACTTATACTAAACTAAGCCACAAGTTAGCCTAGCAAGATTACATTAAATAAACACTCACATTAAATACACCTTCAAGCCACAAGTTGTCTTGGCAACAAACATTAAATACAAGAAATAATTAAAAACTTAGGATATGCCCCAAGTTTATAATGCATAACTAACTCAATAGACCACATAAGAATACACACACTTAGACATAGGTCCATGTGCCCTCCAATGATCCAAATCCAAGAATGCATAAGCCAACTCCCTCAGCTCAAAGGTTATGAAAACAATCTACAAAATCTGCCAGTAAATTAGGAACACACTACTAACAATTGATCAAAATGGCTCTAACTCCAAGGCGATTACTCCAATCATCATGCATACTTAGGACAAGGTTGTCCAATATGTCTCGAACACATCCCCAACCACACAAACCATAAGTCCACAAATCCAAGCTCAAATCCCATGCATACAAGATTGTTGACTTCCCTAGGATACTCCTACATCAGACACCCTTAGTGCAAAGAAAACTATTCTCAGTAGTTGGAAGAACATCTTTCAGGGCTCAACATATAAACCCTAAATTGGTTCTTCACATACTTGTCCTCCAAGTAATCAACTTGCGCACACTTTCCTTTGTTCCACTTTTGCAAATCTCTTCCAAGAACATGCCACTATTTTCTCTTATTCTTCACATATGTTCTTGGTGTGCAATAGGTATGTTTCCTATGCTAATATTTCACCCTTTCAAAATCCCTGAACTCAACTTGACAACCAAAACTCAGGTTCCTCCTACTAAGTTCTACATTCTAAAAGGGAATTAGGGAATCCTTCTTGCCACCCTTCTCAACAATAAGCACATTCTTGACACAATCTTGCACAACCCTACAATCATACTACCAAGGTCTACCAAGTAATATGTGATAAGAAATCATGTCCACAATATCACACAACACTTGATCAATATACTGTCCAATCTGAAAATTAGCAAGACATTATTCCCTTACTTCCAAACTATGTTCATCTTGTAACCAATAGATCCTATAAGGACAAGGATGTCCCACTCTCTTCTAACCAAATTTTTGAGCCATCCCTTTAGCAACTAGGTTATCAGTACTACCACCATCCACAATCACATTCCAACATTTACCTCCAAACTTACAACAAGTCCTAAATAAATTCCTTCTGTGACAAGGTTTAAATGTCTTCTTACTACACAACACTCTTTGTATCAACAAACTATCCCCATCTACCTCAGGTTCATTCACTGAGTGATCAACCTCATTCACCATAGTAGTTCTTCTATTGCCAGCCTTCTATGAACATTAAAAAGATATATGTCCTTTTGCACCACATTTGTAGCAAGTACCCTTATATGTTTGTTGTCTTCCTTTATTCAACAAGTTTTGGTTTATCTTCATCAATCTTTTTATTCTTCTCAGAATGTTCCTTCTTCTGCTTCCCTCGAGAATTACCTTGATTTCTTCTCTTCAAGTTCTCTTCTTCCCTTAGAGCATACTAATAAACATCCTCAACTAAAGCAATATTCAACATACCAATCTCATCCTAGATATTGAATCTCAAACCATTAATATATCTAGCCACCTTTTCTTTAGACAACCCTCTATGCTAAGACCAAATAGTTAGCCTGTAGAACTCCTCAACATAATACTTCACAATCATATCCTTATGTTTAAGATTTTGTAGTCTCTTAAATAAATCAAGTTCATAATCAATGAGAATGAACTCATCCTACAATTTTATCACCATCAACCTCCACCTAGTGATCTTCATTTCACCTTCCTCTTTTCTATCTCTTTGTAATTCCTTCCACCATAAGGCAACATGTCCTTTCAACTAAGTTTGTGCCAACCTCACTATGAATGGATATCCAATATCCTCTAACCCAAAAGTAGTCTTCCAATTCAACAATCCAATCAATCAGGTCTTTAGGATTCATAGTACCTAATAAGTTAGAAATATATCCATCTTATTCCTCAACTTCAACTGAAATCTACCCAATTGACTAGCTCTATCTTCCACATGTCTCTACATGCCATCAACTCTATCTTCACCACTAGATACAAAAAACCTCAAAGTCTTCAACAACTTCCACATATCCATCTTCAATATCAACATTCTTTGGTACACAAGCAATAACTCTCATGATCTCAATCTTCATCAACTCCATCTCATATCTAAAATATGCTTTAACCTTCTCTGAAATCCTAGTCTCCATAGCATTATAGAGATCATCAATTACTCTAGAGTCTAATATTCCTGGAGGCATCTTCCAAGATCTTCACAAACCCAAAAAAAAAATTTCACAAGATCAACCAGCTCCAACCTTCGTTATGGTCTCCAACTATGATGTAGTGAAAGGTAGGAGAATCTCCAAAGGAGATGTCCTTGCCCTCAACAATTAACCACACAATGGAATACCAACAATAACATAGAGATTTAGATCCAAAATAATGCCAACTCCCATAATAGAATTATAAGATTTACATCTAACATGCCTGACTAGAAGGCCTTCCAGGTTATGGCCAATTATACAAAAATAATTACAATAACTTGTACTTGCAAGCCACCAAGCAATTTTCTTGTTTCCCAGGACCACACTTAGCTATAGCTCTACTCAAATTCACTCCTATAAGCTACTCCATGCTAAATTGAGTAATGAATCTAGACACCACAAGACCCTCTACTTATACTAAACCAAGCCACAAGTCAAGCTAGAAAGATTACATTAAATAAACCCTCAAGCCACAATTCAGCTTGGCAACAAACATTAAATACATGAATTTATTAAATACTTAGGATAGGCACCAAGTTTACAATGCATAACTAATTGAAAAGATCACATCAAAATATATGCACTTAGACATGGGTCCACATTCCATCGAATGATCCAAATCCAAGAGCACAAACACCAACTCCCTCAGATCAAAGCTTGCAAAAACTATCTCCAATGTCTACTAGTAAATTGGGAACTCACAACCAATAGTCACCAAGACAACTCTAACTCCAAGAAGATTACTCCAATCATCACAGGCACTTAGGAAAAGGTTTCTTAATATGTCTCAAACATCTCCCCAATCATGCAAACCATAACTCCACAAATCTGAGCTTGAATTCCATGTATACTCAATTGCTAACTTCCCTAAGATACTCTTGCATCAAACTAGACTATATCTTGGGAACTGTTCTTTCATGGTACATTTCTTTATTTTTATGTGTGTGTGTGTGTCGTGGTGGATGAACTCATTCTTAGATGAGGCTTGTTTGTGCTCATTAAAATGGTATAAATATTCATATTGGTATTTATGTGGTTTCATTTCTTATTCTCTATACCTTCATTTTGTCCATGGGTTTTTTTGTGTGTATAGGTCAATTTTAGTGAGAATTGGTTGCTCAGGTTATCATCCTTGCTCTTTGTGATTTTGAATATGGGGGGTTATTTGCATAAAATTAAGCTTGAAAACATTGATGACAAGTATGAAAATAATCCTACAATGATGTTTGTATGTGAATAAGGTGGACTTATCCCTTTCATGGAGAATATGACTAAATATGACGAGCTTGTCTCTTAGTAATTTGTTTCCACTAGGAACAAGTGGATGGTAATAGTGAAAAGAATCTCATTTGGGATTAATGAAGAGGTGACTAGGAAAGCCACGTGACCCTCCAATTATGATAGGAAGTGGGAGTGGATGAGTCACATTTCTAACTAGGCTCGTCTAAACCAGTTCTTTGGGTTGAGGAACAAAAAACCAATTAAGAAGGAAGGTGACTTTAGCCATGAGGAGTTTCCTAATATCTGGGATAAGGTGTGTGATATTACTATGAAATATTTTACACTAGAGATTTGTTATGCAATTTTTCATTTTTAGCATCTCTCATTCCTTAATCACTTGAGGAAAAAAGATTATATTTCCATTCCTTTATTTTTATTGCATTCCATGGACAATAATATTGCTAAGAATGCCAAAGATAAAATAGAGGAGAAAAATTATGTTATTCTTCACCAAGGTTTAATATTCTTCATCCACAAATTCTATTTCCCCCTTTTCCCTCTAGTCAATATCTCTTTCTAAAAAGTCTTGCATCAACCCTTTCTTTAACCCTCAAGTTCCACCTATGAGCAATTCCTCCTCCCTTCTTCTTGGTTGGGTAAAAAGTGTCATGTTAAGAACCCCTTTTCAGAAATGTAATGTAAGCTAGGTGACTGAGAGGGGGGGGGGATGAATCAAGAACTACTTTGATTTTAATCACTTGAACCACTTTTTTATATTATCTAATCTGTTGTTCTAAGAATGGTTTTCACATTCAAGTGTCAAAAAACTTAATTAATTTAACCATACATGCCAAGTACACTACGTATGTCGAGCTATAGTATGTGTCGAGCTAGTATTTCAACAGGTGCTGAGTCACAGTTGATGCTGAGTAAGTTAGAATGCTTCATATGCCAAGTGAGCCAAAACTATACATGTGTCAAGCAAGACAGAATGCAATAGGTGCCGAGCAAAGCAGGATAAGTATATGTGTTGAGCAGCAATAGTCCAGTATGTGTCAAGTAACATAGAATTAGCATATGAGTTTGTGCCCTCACAAACTTAGATGTAAACCATTTTTGGAGCTGACATAGAAAGATTTTGAAGGAAAACAAGGATAAGAATGAATCTTTTATATTTCCTATGCAATCAGCATGCAACCAGTCAGAAAAATGGAGAAGGCATGCAACCAATGAGAAAAATGCAAGGAATGAGTAGGAATTCAAGATTCAATATGGATAGTAGATCCATACCTAACCCTAAGTCTATGAATTTATAAGAAGGCTTAGACCCCACAATTTTATGTTGTTGAAGAGAAGTTAGAAGGAAGTTTCTAAGCAGATAACAAATTGCAGAATACGGCAAACAACCGAGGCATCATAGACTTAGAGAATTGAGCAGCAGTTACACATTCAGTTGATCAGAATAGGACAAGGGATAAGAATAGAGATTAGATCAAGCAAGGGTCGCATTATAGAGAGCAGATCAAGTGCCTAAATCTAGAAATTAAAGATTGCATACTGTCAAGTTAATTGTTCTAATACTTTCTTTCCATTGTATTAGATGTTAGAAATCCTATATTGATAGGTTAGCTTAACAGCTAGGTGGGAGAACCTTTGGAGAAGGTGATTGAAAATCCTATTGAATTAGGTGAGTTTAATAGCCTATTGTAAATCCTTTAACAGGGTGACACTTCTTGTAAAGTGTTTGTAAATCCTTTAACTAGGTCACTATTGATACAGTGTAAAGCCTTTAATAGGGTAGACCATCAAAAGTGGTCAAACAATTATTGCTGCAGTAATTTTTCTGGGTATCACCCTCACCCCAATTTTACCTTCTTATTACTAGAGGGTATCTGGGTTACCAAATTCCTGGTGTCATGTGTTGATGCATACTTTTATTTCATGTTTGCTTAAATTTTTAGATTCATGCAATTTACTTTTAGTTATGTGTTGAAAACAAAGAAGAAGTATTGTTCCCATTTTGAATATTTCAAACATTGGTATCATAGCTAATTGGTTCTCATAAGGAGAAGCCTAACAACTTAGAGAAAAGGTCTAAAGATGGAAGTCTTCAAACTTGGGAAGATCATAGACAATTAGGTGAGTGATGTGCATCTCACTCTACATAAATTGGAGGAAGCCAAGGAAGAATTGAGAAAGTCCTTGAAAAGAAGGAAGGATATAGCCATAGCTGAAAATGGCATACACTACAAGGAGATTGATACCACACAAGTGTTTTTCCAATGGAGATTCCAAAGAATTTGATGTAGCAATAGTTGAACTAATGGAGAAAAACAAAGCACAAGTTGGAGAAATTAGAATACTTAAGCTTGAACAAGAATCACAAGCCATAATGCTTTGTGAAGTGACCAAACAAAAGAAGAGAGCCATTGAAGACAAGGCCATGATAGAAGATGACAAGAGAAATCTTACCAATAGATTGGAGGAGAAGACAATTGAGTTTGAAAGAATCTCAAACATGCAGCTGGACACCTTGAGCCAGATGATGAATGCTCATCATGAACTGAACATGAAGGACATTGAGATCTCCACTCTAAAAATGTAGAATGAAAAATTGTAGAATGAATTGAAGAGAGAAAAGGAGATAGCAGAGAACTTCAAAAAATCAAGCGAAGCCATCAAGCACTTTGAACAATTGCTGAAATCACCTAGATCTAGCAATGACACTTTAGGACTTGGTTACACTAGCACTAAGCAAGGAGAATCATCCAAGACTATAGAAGAAAGGAGTAACAAAGGTAAAAACACTAAACCTACATGTCATTTCTGTGGTAAAAAGAGGTACACTACTAATATATGTAGGAGTAGGAAGACCAATCAGTAGGACATACCTAAGGACAAGGGTCATTGTCACAAGTGTAACAAGCAAGGACATCAAGCACATGAATGCAAAACCAAGACCATGAGGAAACCAAGATTTGATGGCCACTACTACAACTGCAAAAATTATGGACATAGAGCTTTTGAGTGCAGATCAAAGCCTATATGGACACTAATCAACCTATAAAGAGAAACAACCATGCACACCACCACAACTAGGATTACAATACCAAGAAAAGTTGTCAATATTGTCAGGAGTATGGACACAATCCTAAAAATTGCATAAGGACACATTTTAGAGGGAATTATAGTAGGTGGTTAAGCCAAACCACATGTTTCAGTTGCTTGAAGACTGGACATATCAGCAAGTATTACCCAACAAGGGCCAAGGCACCCAAGTCAGAAGTCAACAAGGGTAAAGAGAAAGTTGATGTGGAACACATCAAGGCATAGATGAAAATGACATGGCAAAGAAAGGATGGATCAAGCACATCCAATGGAGGGATCACTTCAGCCAAAAGGTCAAGTGATCACACTTCATCCAACTAAGCAAAAGAAAGATGTATGGGATTGGTATGCAAAGTTGTATCCTACATCAGTCCCAAAGAACAAAGGAGTACTGGAAAGAAGAAATCTGAATGAGAAAAGATGCCAAGTCAAAATTTTCAAGAAGTTGTCGAGTTACCCATGGATGCCGAACAAAGATCCATTACATGCCAAATTGCCAGTAGCAACTAAGTTGATAGTTGATGCTGAGTGAATCAAATTCAATGGATGCCAAGTTATGTTGAAATCTTCAAGTGCTGAGTTTATGGATGTATGCATTATGCAATAAATGCTGGGGTTTGAATTGTATAAGGTTGAATTTACCTCATTTTTATGCCATTCAAACATAGAGGATTGAATTTACAAGATTCCCAACCCTAGATCAGCCAAAGATCTCGAGAAGTGATAGAAGGGAGGCCATTGAGAAGAATACATGAGCCAAATAGAACAATAGGGGAATGACCATTGACACTGTAATAGAACCCCTACTTGACTTTATAGTTAGAGTGATTTCACACAAATTCTACCAATCAAGTAGACTAAACAACATATCTTGTATGGCTATTGATGTAGCTTAAAAGCTAGTAAAGAAAGATCATACCTATGATCTAGCAGAACTAATGCTTCAGAAAATAAATGAAAATTTGGGAGCTATAAGAAGATCCAAGGGAGCACAATACAAAATTGGATTAGTATTAGTCTTCATATTCTTCTATGTGATGGAAGAATTCCCTTCAATTGGGAAGGTAAGTTGGAATTCCAACAAGTCTGCAATCACAAAAATCAACGAGTTCATTGATCAGATGGGTGATAACTTTGAGGCTCAAATGACTAGCTATTTTGAGGACTTAAAGAAGTCCATGAAGCAGAGAATGAGAATACTAGTTTCATTGGTAGAGTAACATGTCAATGACATATGATTTTTGGTTGACATTGACTACACATATATTCAAGCTGTAGTGCCAAGAGTAAGATGGCTTAGGCTACTAGGTTATGAGTTGGATGTGGACCAAGCCTCAACTACAATCATTGTCCTACTTGTAGAAGATATTGACAAAGCTACCAAACCTTTTGGCACATATGATGTGGTCAAGTCAAGGGTTGAGATAGACTTGAAGATAACCTCTTTTATCAAAAGGAAGGATAAATTAGTGAAGAAGATAAAGAAAAAATTTGAAGCAAATATTGAAGGAGAAGCAAGTGGTGAAGAAGAAGTAGAAGAAGAAGAAGAAGAAAGTGAAGATGAAGAACAAGGGAAAGGGCCTATGTAGTTGAAACAAGGCCAACAAGAAGATAAGGAGGAAGGTACTAAGGAAGAAGAAGCCAAGGAAGCACTTGCTCAAGCTAAGAAAAAGAAGAGAAAGGCTAAAATTTATCCTACAGCTCAACCAAAGGCCAAGAAGGCACCAAAGCCCACTCAAGCAAAATCAAAGAAACCTATAACAAGGGCTACTACAAGGGCAACAACAAAAAAAACCAAAGGGGAAGAAAAAGAGAAAAAGAAAGCCAATGAATAGCCTACTAAGGAGCCAAAGAAAAGAAGAAAGCATGTGGCACAACCATATACTGATGATGAAGAAAGAACAAAGTCAGAGGACCACAACCAATTTAGAGTGGTAAGCTATCCTCCTAATTCTATAATTGATAAACTTTGTGAAAATATTAGGAATGCAAATTTACATAATTTAAAGACTCTTGATTTTAATAAGTTCACTAGAGATGAGCAAAATAAAGTAGATGAATCTATGTATGCCATGATGGCAGAATTAAAAAATACACCTCTAGAACTTGACAATACCATGACCAAGGAACTGTATGAGATAGTTGAAAATAAGTGGCATTATTGTCTAAAAATGGAGAAGGAGATTAGAGAATCTACCTTAGCCCAAGTGATGCCTAACCTAACAAAAGGTCAAATAACAAAGGCAAACAAAAAACATGGTGGCAAATTTACATCTAAGTAAAGAGCCTTTAGCATCCTTCAAAACAAGATTAAGGATGTAGTGAATAAATCCACACAATTGTGGAAGTCAATTTACAAGGTAACTGATGACAAAGATGAAGAGAAAAATAAGGTAGAAGCCAGTACCAAGAAGAAGGTAGAGGCAAAGGAAACAAAGAAGCAAGAAGAAGAAAAGAAAGAGGAAGAAAAGAAAAATGAGGAAGAAAAAGGAGAGGAAGAGAATAAAGAGAAAGAAGAGGAGGAATCAACAAAGTGAGAAGACATGGCAATAGCTTGACAAAAAGAGTAGCAAGAGGAACAAATTTTGCAAGACACACAAATGCCACCTCCTAGTCCTCCTCATGTAGCCATCACACCTCCAAAAACTATAATAGTGAAGGATGTTACTGACACATCATGTCAAAACATCAATCCCTTAACTGCAGAGGATCTCTCCAAGATCCTTCACCAATCTACTTTATAGGCACAATTATGCACAAACCCTATATTGGTGAGTGTTGACGAGGTATAGAAGGCAGTAGTAGAACCTCAAAGAGAAAAGGTGAAACCACAAGAACCACCTTTCACCTTTCAAATGTTGAGTGTAGAAAAAGGGGAAGACACAAGAACAATAGGACAAACTTCTTCATCTGATCCCGGAGTACAAATAATAGGTAAACCCCCAACAATTGTGATTGATCAAGGTAAATTAGAAGAGGAAAAGGAGGAAACAAAAGATGAGGAGCAAGCTACAATCTAGACATTGATTGAATTACCAAAAATTGGCACTCCTACACAAACTCTTCAAAAGCTGAGCACTGAAATGATAACATTGCAAGTCCAAACACTAGGCTCAAGATCTACAAAGGTTGCTAGGATACTTCACTATGGCGATCCTAAGCTAGATGAAGAGATTATTATACCTCCTTATGACTCCAAGACCATAACCATTGAACAGATAACTGAGATGCATAATGCACTGGATAGGAGACAAAGGTAGGAGATACTCAAAAAAGAGTATAAACACAAGCAAGCATTGAATGAAATTAAGGACATCTTTATAGATGCCTTCAACTTGCAGTCACTAGATGAATCAAAATCCATAATGGAGCAACTATCAAATATAGTTGACCAGGTGGCCAATGAAGATTAGGATACTAATGCTAAACTCATGGAATTTTCAGAAAGAAAATTTCAAGGGAAGGTAAATGAAAAGATATTAGGTGATATAGCACTAGCATAGGTAGAGACTGTGTGACTTTTCCAACTTCACACAAGAGACTAGCCAATGTATATTGAGCTTGGAGAAAAATATTAAGATTTCTAGCATGTAGTTACCCTTAAATCTAGCTTAAAGTGAGAATCTTTTTGCACAATTGCTTCACACTCAAAGGGAGTTAGCTATACTCACAATAAAGGAAGAAAATATAAAGGCTAAATTGATGCAAATTCAATCCTCTATTACCCCCCATTTGGAAGTCCTCCACAAGGAGCAAGTATATGCAGAAACATTTCTAAAGAAAGATCCTAATCTTTCTACACTTGATGGACTTGTACACTTTGTTGTAGAGACTGCCACCCAACACAAATCACTAGACATTGCTTTGGAAAATTGGGATGCATCTTTGAAAATAATAATGGAGGTAAGTAGTAACTTTTTGGCTAAGTATGGTATTACTCCTTAGAACCCTTTGACATTAGTGTCAAAAAGGGGGAGATATATGTTTTATGGAAGATATAAGGGAGATATAATATTTTGATGAAGATATAACTAAGGGGGAGAATACTATAAATGTTGATTACATTCTTTCATTCATTTTGAGAATAAAATGGAAAGTTTGTAGATAGCCAAAAGGGTGAGATAAGTAATTAGACATAGTGAGGGGGAGATACAAAATTTTGAAAATCATATGAAAGATAGATCTATTCCATATAAGATCTGATACAAAATGTAGGAATTCCATAGCGCTGATAGATCAGATACAGAACACATGTACAAAACAAAGGAATCAACATAGAATTTTGGTTTGAAGAGTGAATAAGGTACAATCAGCTCAGGGGAAGTTATAAGATATATTGTTCCTTACAAAAAAATTTTAAAAATTTTGAAAAATTTTATATATGCTGAGCAGAATGAAAAATATACTCATAAGGTCAATTCAATAATGCATAAGTTAAGTGTTTTTGACACTCATGTCAAAGGGAGAGATTGTTGGTCTGAGAATTGTTTTGACATTCGAGTGTCAACACACTTAACCAATTTCACTATACATGCCAAGTACACTATGTATGTTGAGCTATAGTATGTGTTGAGCTAGTATTTCAATAGGTGTCGAGTAAGAAAGAGATGTCGAGTGATATATAGGTACAAAATCACAGTTGATGCAAAGTAAGTCAGAATGCTTCATATGTCAAGTGACCCAGAACTATACATGTACTGAGCAAGATAGAATGCAATAGGTGTTGAGAAAAGTAGGATAAGTATATGTGCTGAGCACCAGTAGTCTAGTATGTGCCAAGTAACATAGAATCAACATATGAGTTTGTGCCTTCACAAACTCAGATGTAAACCATTTTTGGAGCCAACATAGAAAGATTTCAAAGGAAAACAAGGATAAGAATGAATCTTTTATATTTCGTATGCAATCAGCATGCAACCAATTAGAAAAATGGAGAAGGCATGCAATCAATGAGAAAAATGCAAGGAATGAGAAAGAATTCAAAATTCAATATGGATCGTAGATCCATACCTAACCCTAAGTCTATGAAGTCTTTATAAGAAGGCTTAGACCCCATAATTTTATCTTGTTGAAGAGAAGTTAGAAGGAAGTTGCTAAGAAGATAAAAAATTGCAAAATAGGGCAAACACTAGGGGCATCATAGACTTAGAGAATTGAGCATTAGTTACACATTCAGTTGATTAGAATAGGACAAGGGATAAGAAAAGAGATCAAATCAAGCAAGGGTCACATCACATAGAGCAGATCAAGTGTTTGAATCTAGCAATTAAAGATTGCATACTGTCAAATTAATTGTTCTAATAATTTCTTGCCATTTATTAGATGTTAGAAATCCTATATTGATAGGTTAGCTTAACAACTAGGTGGGAGAACCTTTGGAGAAGGTGATTGGAAATATTATTGAATTAGGTGGGTTCAACAGCTTATTGTAAATCTTTTAATAGGGTGACACTCCTTGTAAAGTTTTTGTAAATCCTTTAACCAAGTCACTATTGACACAGTGTAAAGCCTTTAATAGGGCATGCCTTTAACAGGGCAAACCATCAAAAGTGGTCAAACAATTATTGCTGCAGTAATTTTTGTGGGTATCATCCCCACCCCAATTTTACCTTCTTATTCCTAGAGGGTTTCTGGGTTACCAAATTCTTGGTGTCATGTGTTGATGCATACTTTTATTTCATGTTTGCTTAAATGTTTACATGCATGTAGTTTACTTTTAGTTATGTGTTGAAAATGATTTGAAAAGGATAAAACTAGTTACTTCTGATTCACCCCCCTCTCAGAAGTACTCTTCCCAATTTGAATATTTCAACATAATCTACTTGCATGCATAAAACATTAAAGCATTAAAGTAACAACACAATAACACAATATTTGGTAACCCAGAGCCCCTCCAAGTAGAAGGTAAAACTGGGGTGGGGATGACATCCATAATGCTTCACTATTCTGTTGGCTAATTAAGGCTTACAAATGATCACTTTAGGTGATCTTACCCTGTTAGGAGTAATAAGGATTATTAGGTCCACCTTGTGAAAGGGTTTATACAATACAATTAAGTATGCACTTTGTTAGGATATTTTGCAAGGACTGTTAGGTCCACCCTATTAAAGGATTTGGGACTGATGCACCTATTAGGATGAATCAGTGGATTGATCTTTGAAATGTAACTTTGATTGTTGGTGAAGATCCTTTGAAGTAAACTAATCACCTAACTATGATAGATGCATCTCTTCATTTCTTTGTGATGCTTGTAGCCTTCTAGACAATCTGCCCTTTCATATTCGCTAATGCTTGAATGATGATACAATGAATACACACTTTTGGATAAAAAAATACCTTATACTTATATCTATTCAAATAAATTCCTTCCTAGGTTGGATAAAACATGAATATTCCCAAAAACAAACACCAAGTTGGCTCAATCTTAAAACTTATGTCAATGTCTTACTCGGGTGATATTGGAAACTCTTGGTCACCACTATCTCCCTAATTAGTTCTAACACTCGATAGATGTGGGTGCTTGATTCACATTGATCACTTAGTAGATGCTTCTGACTTAGCTTGCACTATTCAACCATCTTGATTGTTACCTTGCAACAAGACTTCTTTGCTAACTCAGTTCAGTTGGAGCTCGATAGATATAGTCAACTTAGTTGGGACTAGAGCTCGGTGTGTACCATCAACTTGGTTGCCATGACAACTTAGTTGACACTACAACTTTTTGCAAAGTTAA
This sequence comes from Cupressus sempervirens, assembly GCA_028749045.1. Classification (NCBI taxonomy): domain Eukaryota; kingdom Viridiplantae; phylum Streptophyta; class Pinopsida; order Cupressales; family Cupressaceae; genus Cupressus; species Cupressus sempervirens. The sequence goes on from CM053787.1 coordinate 580,186,600, forward strand.
CTTGTTTTCTTGGATCCTTTGTGAGCTTGGTTAACACTACATACTCGTAAATCCATTCCAACTACCTTTTCATTATTACTAAGTGTTTTGACATTAATTGATAATATATCTTTTCATGTGATCAACAATCTCCCCATTTGGAATTAGTGACTAAAAAACTTATCATAGACAAGAACCTTTTCAATCAAACTCCTCCTTTGAATATGCTTGATCTGGTAGCTTGGTTTGTACTAAAGACTCTCCAACTTGGTATGAACTAAAAGACTTTGTTTTTGGTTTTTTAATTTTTTTTTGTTGTTTTGCCTTTTTTCTTATTGTTGTACATATTTTCTACTTCATATACATATCTCCCTTTACATGTATACAAATATGTACATATACTCTCTTCCTCTATATACTTTCCCCCTTTGTATACATTCTTTCCCCCTTATTTTTGTTACCAATGTCAAAATATTTACAAGTTTAAGCTAAAATGAGAAAGAAAATCATGATGTACCTTTAAAATTATAGACAAAGTTTTATCCCAGTTATCTTGTAGTACCTTCAACATATGTATATCAATCTGAATCTCTACTGATAACCCATACATATGATTTGCAACTAACAGATTTGCGTCCTTGACTAATGTCCTTGCATGATCCATCTTTTTTCTACATAATGTTCATGTGCAGAAGTAACATACCTTGAATGTCAACCAATGTTTCCCTTATTCTAGCCTCTTCCCTTAGAAATTATGCCTAAAGATATATCAAGAATTTTTATTTTGCAAAATGATTGGAATTGGAGCTTGGATTTAGTGCCAATTGATTTGTACTATCCTACAAGTACTTGTCAATCTTGGCCAAATTTTGTTTTATTTCCTTGGTAAAATTAGTGAAATCACTCAAAGTTACAAACAAAGATTAAATTTTTTTTTTATAGAAGTTTCTAATGTAAATATCAAGTAGACATTTCTACTTGATCAATTGCTATCTTTTGTGCTACGTTTTCTAGCATTTTATTCTCAAACTTTCTCTCAGCTTTCATGAGAAGTTTGTCCTGCCCATTAGTATCCTCATTGAACTTGTGCACAATATCAATTAATTGATCAATAATGTAGAACTTTTCATTTACCTCTATAGATAAAGCATCTATGAATATTTCTTTGATGTCTTCCAAGAATCGGCTCCTATCTCTCTTAGCTCTTAGCATTCTTTGCTTTTCCCTTTTCTTCCATAGCTCTTTGAAAATGTCCATTTTCTCAGCTGATAGATTTGATTGTTCCCAACTTGGGATTATAATCTCCTCATGAAGATCAATTCCATCAACTATGTTCCTTTTGCTCTTGCTTTTTGTTTCTGAAGAAGGAATGATACATTTTCCTTTGTGAACCAAGTCATTTTACTATTTTTCTACTATTTCTCAGTCAAGATGGAGAGAGCTTGATGCTTGGTAGGGACTAATGGAGCCTAATACTTGGTCAAGATTGATGAAGCCTGATGCTCATTCAAGACTGATGGAACCTATTTCTTAGTTTCCTTTGTGACAGAACTCATTGAAGATGTGATAGTCTTCACTTCATTGATAGGTTGAACTAAATTTATTACTATACAATTGCTGCCTTAGGTGGTGTTAAAGTTCTTATTGGTAAGGAACATATTAGGTCGGTTTAAACCTAATAATAGGAAGCATAATATATGAAAAAACCTAAGGATCAACTAAATCCTATATTTAGAAGGGATAAATCTTAGTTTTGGGCCAATATTAACAATCATTAGGACTCACTTCACTTTACGCTCTGCATGGCTAAGGTGGGAAAACATTAGGGATTGATCATACCAACTTGATACTCTTCTCTTCAAGACTATCCCCTATAGTAGATATTGGTCACAAATTCTTCTTAGGTTTGCAACAAATTCCTTGACTACAATTGCTAGTTATAATCAACAAGAAAACTATCACAAATGAGTATTGAACAACACTTTTAGTTCTTCAATACATAAAATGGTAAATTGATATTTGATTGATGATTGAATCAACATAACCTAGGTGTACAACAACAAAAACATGTAACCTCTAAATTGACAAGTCCCTTATCCATTGGGCATTCAATAAGTTAGACACACACATGGATACTTGAAATATACTCATATATGCAAACATCTAATCTATCTATCTAGCTTGCAAATAGACATCAATCTTCAAAAGAAGTTTGTACTAATTAGATCCTCCTATGATCCTTGCAATTCTATCAATGTATATCAAGAAAATTTACTTACGTCCTTGACCCAATAGCAAGACATACAATGGCATACAAATTCAAAAAAAAGTTGCAACTAGACAATATGCACTTTGTACATAGTCAACAAAAAACTACAAACCCACAAAAAGGAGATAAACTTGAAAATGAAATTGTCAATGAAAAATTTGTATTCAATTCCTTGAAATCAATACATCATGTATATGCAAAACTTAGAAAGTATACAATGAATGACTATATAACTTAAATGCTTCAAGAGAAATACAATTATTGTTGTTCATAACAGAGGAAAATATGTTGAGAATTATGGAATCACAACTCTAGAGCTGGAGCCAACCTTAAGGTCTCACAGTGTAATGCTCCGCTCGGAGATCCTTGGAAACAAGGATGAAATACAAGCCAAGAATTTTTTTTTTACAAGTATGAATGCACATGACAACATCATACAGGGATCACAACGATCACAATGGAAGACTTCACCACAATCTCAACTACCAACTGACACACGTGAAAAAAAGCCAACAACCACCACAATAAGATGAGGGCTCAAGAAATGACCACTCATCAACAAAACACCAAGCTAGGGTAAAATGTAGAATCCTAAAATTTGCTTAAGCCTGAAATCTTGAAGCCCTAAAAATTTGCTAAGTTTGGATTTCTGAAGCCCTGGAATTTCCTAGAATCCTTAACTTATCTCCGAGAGGTTTGAAACCTATCTCAAAAGATTTGTCACATATATTAAAATATATCTTAAGTATAATATACGTCAACTTATACTTAAACGATATATTTTAAACCCCAAGAGACTAAAACAGAAACACGAAAACTAGATTTCAAGAGAAATCGATAGAATTCAAAATGCAACAGCATAGGGTCGAAGGACAACCAAAAGGGTAGCCAAATCAACCCTCAAAAAGTTTGGAACACGACGAAAAGTGCCCGCTATCCACCTGCGCAGGTTTTTACAAAAAAACCATTTGACACTTCTTACTAAGGGAGGGCAACACTTCTTAAGAAGGCATGCAACACTCTTCCAGTGTCGTATGACATTTCTCAAGAAGGTGTGAGATACTTTATAGTATTGTATGACATAGTTTGCATGGGCATGTGATACATTTTTAATGTCGCACCATGCTGAAAAAATGTCACCCAAAGAACATGAAAACACTTCAAGAAACACAAAAGACCAACAACTGACCAAAATAGAGCAAAGAACCTCCACACTAGGGAGTATCGAAACCACAAAGGCTAGAGGAATAAACACTCGAGTGCAAGAACAACATAAAATGATGAACATCTATCCATCTAAACTATAGTAGCAAAGAACATACTGAAATAAAAATTGAAGAGAACAAAAGCAACATCGTAATGTACAAAAATACATCTCAGGAACAAAACAACCAAACTAAGTACATGGATCCTCCCATCCATCAATAGCATCATAAGACCATCGTGGGTCCTAGCCATCCCCTGCGCATAACATCCCAAGCCACCGACCAGATCATCGGTACTATCATAATAGGGACGTCACTACTAAAAACATGCACAATATAAGCATACAAAAATCTAACATGCTAGTGATAATGCATAAGATAATCCTATAGTAGATAACATCACCTATCACATGCTAAACAACATTAAGCAACATATATACTACTAAATTAAATAACATCATCAAATCATATGCTAAACATCATGATAAGGGAATGCATCAAATAAACTAACATAATCTAAACATGATATACAAGCATCCCAATGAAAGGACAAATCACAAGAAAGCATACTTTGGAACTCGAAGTATCAAGTGAAGACATCCAGAAATGGTCGCACTAGGACAAAAGATCGTCTCTATACACTGATCCCTAGCAGTGGTGAAGGTAGCTATGCCTCCCAACCACGTGGCACCCATAGGTCCACACCCACCATGTTGGTGGAGATAATGATCCAACCACAAATACACATAAAGCACAGAATCCAAGGCTAATACTCACGCTAGACAGTATGATGGTTGCAACCAAGAACCCAAGACAATGCAAGGAATACAGGTCCTAGTCAAACACTCAAGTGGCTACTAAGTAGGGGCTGACATCATGGAGAGTTGCTTGGCATCGATAATCCCAAGCTCAAATCACATGTGGAAACTCTCGCAAGGTACTTCCCTCTCGAGGTACTCCCTTGGAACCATCACATGAAGTTTTATTATCTTAAGTTTTATTACCATTCACACATTTTCTTTAGTTATCACTTAATCAAGCTCCTCTTAGCCATACCCATGGCATCATGATCGTCGAGCTATGAGATAGAAGCCCCCTCCATATGCTACCCTACCCTACCCATGCTCATCCTATGACAAGTGCCTATGGGTATGCATACTCCCATCCCAACCCCAATGATCATAACTTCCAGCAAATCCACAAAAGATCGAGCCTTGCAAGTCACCCAACAAATGTATGCGCACGGACTCATGTGTAGCAAACCACCATCATGAAGATCATAACACAAGGACAAGAATGAGAACACAATGCAAAACAAAACACCCAACCGAAAGCAACTCAAGAAGATGGACTCTACATGAATCCCAAAGCCAATAAAACCATACATCATAAAATCACTCAACTGACCTCAATCCCAGAGTATGGATTCTACACAAATCCCAATGATGTAACAAGACCAAAAGTCATGAACTTACTTAATCGGCCTCAATTCGAGAGTATGGATTCTACATGAATCTTAGTGTCCATGAAACAAAACAAAGGTCCAAAAGAAACCATAGCAATAGGTATAAAATCACTCAACCGAACACAATGTTAGGAGTACGGATGCAACATGCATCCCAATGCAACATAAAAGTACAAAAGTGGTCTAACTGATATCCAAACCGATCATCCAAGTCCATGACCCACATTGTGCCAAGAAAACTCGAGAAAATAGTGCAGTACGCAAAATGAGGTAAAAATCCCAAATTTTAGAAAAATTCCAAAATTAAAACCCATTTGGCCTTTGGGTTCAAAAACTCCAAAAATCCAAAAATAAAAGGAATCGAACACCGTATGCAAAAATGGCTAGCATAACGGCCCAAAACCCAAACCCTCATCCAGAAAAATAGGGAAATGTTCATACCCGCCCAACTGGGTAGAACTAGCATACAAAAATGGAGGGGAACACTAGTTCTCAACCTCCAAAAAAATAGCTACCAAAATAGAAGCAAAAACAGAGCTGAACCAATAAAACGAGAAAGCCCTACCTCACAGCCAAAAGGGCAAAACAAGAATTTGAACCATAAAATAAATATCTCATAGAAGTAGCTGAAAATCGTGGCAATCCAAGGTTTCCCCGAGCTGATCCAACGAGCGTAACCTCACAATGATCCCATGCCCGTAGCTCCCACAACGAAAAAAATAGTAAATCCTCATGAAGAGGATTTTGGGTTTTACTCTCCAACTTTTCAATTCAAAAGTGAGAAGTGAGGAATTAAATTTCTTTTTGGACACTTATTCACTTTTCGGGTGAATAATCGATTAGGGCATTTAACTAGCTAATCCAGTTAAACCCCGAATTGACCCAAATGAAAACAGGCTATTCCTATAAATAGGAATTCATCTATGGAAAAGCTGCCAAAAATTAAAATAAATCAATTAAAAAGCCCGAAAAACCCAAAAACACATAAATCTCCTTAATAGCTTTCATGATAATGCAAACCTCTAAATGCATAGACACGCTTACTAGTCTAATCACATAATGCAAATGAGTTCAAATTTAATAATCATCGAAAGGTTTAATTTAAACATTTTAATAAAGGATATGTCGACCATATAAGGATGAAATTGGTAGAATATGAATGGTTGAATCACTAACTCCATGTGCCACTGCCAGGGATATAAATCCTGCACAGTAAACAACACGATCAAGTGCAATTGCATATAATAACATAGCCAAAAGAATAAATGCATTAAATCACCTAATTTAACCATTTAATTAATTATATTAAAATAATCTATTTACATCACTCACATTCACATAAAGCATAACAATGTAGGAATGAAGTAAATAACCATAGCATTAAATCCATCACATAACATAATCAGAGGTATGTCCAAAAACTAGATAACTAGATATCATCATAAAACACACTTTCATCTCAAAATGGCATCATCATGCAGTATGATTAACTGAACATCATAGTAGTCTAAAATCTATGATACTAGAATCAAGGTGTAACATCTGACCCTCAGGTCCTCTCAAATATAAAGCATCACATAAGAATAGATATCGCTCAGATCAAAATATAACAAGGTAAATGTCTGCAACACATAACCAAATAATCCCACATGAAAAATCCATTTCTAATTACTTAAGCATTTAATAATGATTGATTACAAAATCAACAAAAAGACACTTAAAACACATAAGTAAACATAGTCATAAACATGACTAACCACTGCTATAGGAACCTAGTCTAGTGTAGCATGGTAATAGAACATAGTGCAATCTCTGCACACATCTCAAGGTAATCACAGAACAACCTCATGATACCACATCAATCTTGGTAACCATTGGCACAAACCTCAGTGAACCAAAAATCACAAAATAATCTCATAGATCAGTCAAAAGCATAAACAAAACAACTAATATAGAAACATAAATCCAAACACCTCGATGGTGTAGACCACTCAGGGTCACAATCATGATCCCATCACAATAAAAGATCAACAAGGTTGCATCCATCAGGATGACTTATAGAAGTCAAATGGGAGAGGCACTACACACAGTCATAAAAATTGGAACCTTTTCAAAGAGGAAAGAAAAAAGATTTATAGAGAAGAAGAAAACTCCTGGATAAGATCTTGACTAACATGTGTCCTACTGAAGCCCTTCATTCTTGTTACTGTTGAAACTAATCTTGCTTCATTTTTTGGTAATAAAAAATGATTAATTATTGTTTGTAGAATGTCTGAAAATACCTTCCTTAAAGTTGATGAGAAAGACATCATCTAAATGAAAATTAGAAATGCATCAAGAGTATGAAGGAGTTTGCAATCTGATCTTGCTTAGTTCTATTTTGCCTTTGTCATATCTCTAACTACTCTTGCTAAAAAAACTCTAATCTCTTCCAACTGCCCTTAAAATTATTCAAGTCTTTCTTTATGGTCATCAATGAATCAAAGCATAACTCAATCTGATCATAATTTGATCTCATTTCTTCTAAAAACATCAAATCTGCAATATCAATGAGAATGTCCTAGAAACATAAAACTGCATGTAGCTCTTTCCAGTAAAGACCTATGTAAAAATTGATTTCAGAAATGAAAAATTCATCTCTTGCCAATTCCAATGGTATATTATAGTGCATATCTCTAATGAACATGGTGCCTCTGAGGTTGATTTGAAATTTAAGGCCCCAAATCATGAACAAAGTATTAAATTTGAAAAATTAAAAATACTAGATAGTTGAACTACATAACATATAAATTTAATTCAAATCTTTCATATTAAAAAAAAACACACATCTAGGAAGATTTTAATTTTAATATTTCATCCTTATCTCTCTAATCTACATGTGCCATGTGTTAGATTTTGATTGCCCATCACCATCTAGGTCAACCCCACATTTTGTTATGAATTCTTTTTTATTTTCAATATTTACTTCTTGATCCTATGCCAATCATCAATTTCATAACATCACACCTCAAATTAATTCTCCCTATTATCTTATGTGACCATAGCATCGTAAGACTTCATACCTTGCTTTATGATTCCCTGATATGAGCATTTGTCATAGCTTCAGAGATCTTTCTTTCTCCTCCTCTGATCACATGATGAGCTCCTCAAATTTTCCATGTGGTGCCTTTATTATATAATTTGATTTGTCATAAATCCTTTCAACTTCACATTCCAACTTGCTATGGGTAGGCATCTCCACATGTGCCTCATGTCTTAAAAGATATGTGTCTTTATACACATTATCACCAAGGGCTAAGGCATTTAAAAATACAAGAACTGAGTGGCACAACAAATGTGGGACAATGCAAAGAAACTCCACTTCTGTCTTAGCACGTCAGTCAGGCTTCCTCTTATGTGGATGTTGTTGTGCTCTTTGACTGCTATGTCCTCTTTATTACCTAGGGATCTCTTCCAGCTAGGGATCTCTTCCACCATGGATGGAGCTCTTCCCTTTCTTGTAGCAGATGCTCTACCTCCCTCCAATCTACATGGAGTGTGCTTTGTTCCTTGCTATGATGGGTGTGGGTGAAGCTCACTTCACTAGCCCTCCCCTACTACCATGATTGCCCTAACACTCCTCTTCAATGTCGTGGGATGCTTGATCTCTTTACTTTGGTTCTACGTGGAGCCTGAGTGGATGCTCTCACTCCCTACCAACCTTGCACACATCATGAGACACCATGGGTTGCTCCCTTCTCTGTGTGACTTTTTCCACATGCTTTAATAATTTATCTTACACCATTTTATGGGACTTTGAAATTTGATAGCAAGAAAAACAAAAGGAAAGCTACTACTTGAGCTATACTCTGTGAGAGAGTTATGAAGGATGAGGGAGTGTTGACTATCTTCCAATACGTAATGAATTTGGATATAAAGTAAGAGGATTTCTTTCACAATAGAAGTGAATATAGGGAGCATAGAGGCAAGTGTATTGATCAGGGGGTGGTGATTTTGGACTTCCATGTTTTCCTTTTCTTATCTGCTCACAATGTGCAAAATCCTCAGTCATCATGACTCCATCACACATTTCTCTTTCTATTATGGAAATGGCTCCACATGCCAATTTCCCCCTAAGTGATGATAACCTTCCTTTTATGCTTTTATAGCCATATATTTTTTAGGATAAAAACACTTTAATCTCAAAGAAAAACCTTTTGAGAATTCCACAACAATGACTCATCAATCTAAAGAATTCAACTAGACCCCAAAGTGGGTCTGGCTAAAAAAAATTCTAAATTGAAACAATTGATTCATAGAATTGATCCATTGATATTTTAACACTGACTAGAAACAAATTTGAGCATTGAATCATCATTTAAAACTTTTTAAATCACTTATCTTTAAATTATATTTTTTGATTGAGAGGCCTAAAAGTCAGCTTTAAAAACTAACATAAATAGATAATAGGGCTTTAAAAGTTGACATGATGATACTCCATTCCTCATTCTTTCACCCTGTTAGATCTTGTTTCTTGATGACTTTGGAGTCAAAAGATATTGACCATCAAAGTTGCCTAGTCAAAACTACCTGCAAACAAACATGTCAGAAAATAGGAAAGTGCATTTGGATTTGGCTTTGAAATTAGGGCAAACAAATACTTGAGGGTACAAAAACTAGGGCATTATTTCACTTTCACAAGGGGAATCTAATTTTGTGATTTTTTCTCATGAAAAATAATAGGGCACATTTGGAAAGTGTACAAAGTGAGGTACTCAAAATTGTAGAATAGGGGACATCAATAGAAATGTGGCTTTTGCAAATGGATTGGACTTGGGAAAGTGTGCAAATAGATTTTTCAAGACTTGTAAGCTAGCACACCTAAAGTAATTTTGGAGTAGAATGCAATGATACAATCCATTTGATCTCATCTATTATGTATTCATATTTAGGACATCCCAAATAGGGGTATTGATCAATCTACGTTTATTGACACCTGTAAAAAGTTATAAACAGCATTTTGAATTGTGTTTGAAAACTGATCAAATGGATTCATCATAGGCTCAAATTTGGAACATAGAAAGTGTATAACTCTAGACTACAACATAAAAGGAAATTTCCCAGTAGTGTTAACTAGATCAAAGTGATAATCGGTCAAATAGGGCCTTCTAGAATTTAGGGCAATATGCATCAACATGACAAAGATAAGTAACCAACTTTGAGGGATTCAAAACCTAGTCAAAACATATTGCAAACATGAAAATTGAAACATAGGCTTACTGATATGAATATTAAGTAATCCTAAAGTGGTGAAACATAAAACATAATTGGGTGCAAGATATTCAAATGCAAGCTAGGCTTCCTATTGTTGTTTGACACTTAGGCAAAAATTGCAGAGCCGAACACTACTCAAAACAAAACTTCACAAGATAACTTAGAATGATAGGTTATCATTATAGGATGCATAGAAATACTAAAAACAAGGTGTTAGAAACATAAAATGCCTCCTAGGCTTAAAAATAATATTTGGGTACATAAGCAAGAAAATGTGTTTATAGGGCTCAAAATGACTCAAAAATTTGGAATGATACTCAAAATGGGAATGCAATTTTGAGTCCCATCAATGGCTCTATCTAGGGATGAAAGATCCTTGTGGGCATGACAAGGATTTAGATCTTTGGAGGAAGCAGACCAACCCAACAATTTCTTTCAAACAACTTATTGAAAATAGGGAAACTACTCTAACTGTACAATATGTTGGCCATCAAAACTTCTCAAAGCTTCTTACCTCTATGAAACACCTAATTTTCATTTACATCTTCCTAAGGTAAGCTAGAAAAAACTTTTCCATCAGCTTCACCAAACACAAGAAACATCTCAATTAGCTCAGTTGGCAAAACAAAATAACTTTCCTAACTTTCATAGTGCATACTAGGAACATCCTTAACATAATGCTTAATATGAAAATAGGGGTAAGCATGCTCAAGTATATTAGGATCAAACTGATACCTCTCTTCATTAGATGAATTATTCATGCTATCAAATTTGAATGTGAAAATTTCATACTCAACTTGGGGGAAAAAATGAGAGACACCTTGAAATTGTGTATCTTTATGTATATCCAATTGGTATTCAAATGAGTATTCATATTTATACTTACAAATGTCATCCATATCAATGACTGAAACTAATCTAGGGCTCTTCAATGAATCTTCACAATCAACAAATAAATTAGTCATCATATTAGAGCATTCATCATAAAATCTCTTGCAAGGTGTAGACTGATTTTCAATAACAACTTCACCCAACATGTTGCTATCATCATAAAATGAAATATCATCATTATGATCATTGTCACCCCTAGAAGAAGAAAAATCATATTTCTTATAGTAGCAAGATAACATATCACCTTCAAGCTCAGCTTCACCCAAATCTGAACAGTCCATGCGCTTTTCAAAAAATGGGTTGATAATTCCATGTAGAGCTCCCTTATAAATATTACAAAAAGTGATGTGTTGATCAACATCAAACTCTTCACCATACAACATATTAGTGAAAACCTTGAAATTGTGTATCTTTATGTATATCCAATTGGTATTCAAATGAGTATTCATATTTATACTTACAAATGTCATCCATATCAATGATTGAAACTAATCTAGGGCTCTTCAATGACTCTTCACAATCAACAAATAGATTAGTCATCATATTAGAGCATTCATCATAAAATATCTTGCAAGGTGCAGACTGATTTTCAATAAAAACTTCACCCAACACATTTCTATCATCATAAAATGAAATATCATCATTACGATCATTGTCACACCTAGAAGAAGAACAATCAAATTTCTTATAGTAGCAAGACAACATATCACCTTCAAGCTTAGCTTCACCCAAATCTGAACATTCCATGCGCTTTTCAAAAAATGGGTTGATAATTCCATGTAGAGCTCCCTTATAAATATAACAAAAAGTGATGTGTTGATCAACATCAAACTCTTCACCATACAATAGATTAGTGAAAACCTTGAAACCATTTCCAACACCATTTTCATGAAAACTTTCAGCATGTGAAGAGGAAAAATCAAAATCATCATCATCATTACTTAAAGACACAACATCCACTTCATCAACTAAGCATGTCGAATATAAATCAATATTACTCACATTGTCTTTACTAAGATGATTCATATGACTTGCCCATCAATCATCTCTTATTTTATCACTAGATGCTAATGCAATAACCCTATAATTACTTATATACTACTAATTGCATTTAGATACATGCCTATGGCATTCATCTATACAAATAGGTAATTCATCTTTGGAAATAATTTCTTTGTCCTCATATTGTGTACACAATTCCTCTCCAAAACTTTCAACTACATGCTAATTGATACAATTCAAAGATGGAATTTCATTTTCAATTTTAAATCTATAAGAAAGATCCATACCTTTACTTGAATAAGGACACTCACTTTCCTCATTGATCTCTTCTTCCCAATTTACATCAGATTCATCTAAAGATGAACATGTAATATCATTTTCCTCACTTTGATTCGAGTAACCACTCTCATCATCTTCTTCATATGATGCCTCTTCATAACACACTGGATCCATAACATTGTTTACATCACTTGAAACACAACTTTTAGCCTCTTCACCCACATAAAACTAAGATGAATTCCTTGCAACCTCATGATCAGTTACATTCTCAACACAAAAGAAATCATCAAAGGAGAATCAACAATTGAAATTAAATCTTACATATATAACTTATCAACTGAATCAACCTTATCATCTACTACTGAAGTGCTACAAACATGTGCACTCTATTCAACAAGAATAGGATCATCTCTCCCTTGAAATAAAAAGACTTCAACTTCAACTTTACAAGTTTTTTATTATGAAATTTTAACAAGATTATCTATAATAGTAGGGGAACCTATACATCGATTTGTATTTGAATACCCAACATGATACTAATCTCTATTTTTGACTTCATCATGCAGGCAAACACCCTTAGAGAAATGACTCCTATTTAGTCCATACCTTTCATCATTTTCAATCTCTATTTTTTTCATGAATGCCTAATACAAAGTCACAAGATCTTTATCCCTCAACTAATAACTCATTTTTTTGTTTATCAAATGCATCAAGATAAACTATTAAACATACTTGATCATCTAGTCTACAATTATTAGGATTCTCATTCAAGGTTCTTGCAAATCTGATATTGAAAGTAGGAATAAGTTCACCATTCCTAATTTGAATTTTCAAGAGCTTCTCAAAAGAATCAGAGATGCTTACCCTTTCCCTGAATTTTTGCATGAAGGCTAAATGTAACTTACCCCAAGATGAAATAGAACATGTTGATAGAAAGGAGAACCAATCTCTATCATCACCTTCTAAAGTTTGAACAAACAACTTCATATGCACATCTTCATGAGCAATCTCAAAATCACCAATCAAATCATTGAACATCTGAATATCCTGATTGGTGGAATCTAAATTGCTCCTATTGAACTTAGAAAAAATATTCTAAGATCATATGAAATGGTGTTTTGGAAAACATGAATTCCATCAAAAAGTAATGACATGTACCTCTTGGAAGAGATAGATCTATGTTCCTTGTTAATGGACTGCATACTAGGTGAAAAGAAATCTGTCATTTCTTGCAAACTTACAATTCACCAAAATTTCAAAATTTATAGCTTGTAGTAAATCTGAAATTTCATCTACCAATTTCAATCCCTAACATACTTTAAAGTATAAACACGTTTTTTGAATTTATCCATCATAGAATATGTTGAGATGCATTAAACACTTCTCCTACTTAGTGCTGAAAATATTACTTGATGGAGAAAATTTTCATCAAACTTACTTTATGAAAAATAAATCTCATGAAAGTGGAAAATACCTTAAATGTGATGCTTGCAAACCACTTCAATGTTGTGAGCAACAACAGATTCAAATCTTGTCTTGATTTAGTAACTTTTGCATAGTATCACACCATTGCCAAGGGTCAAAGGTGACTTCTTCAAATCTGCATTCCAACTGTTGTAACCTTCACAATACCCTCAACTTCATAATTTCACTGGTATAGAGATGTAACTTCAAATCACCACTCACTAATGTGAGAAAAGATTTACCCAACTTGCACAAGACAAGAAGTTGGTCTAGAATTTACAATAGGCACTTGAAAAATTACACAACAACCTTGGAATTTCACACCCTTAACAAAGTGAAAGAAACATATATTCTTCACTCATAGATTCAAAGTAGAAATTTGTGTTCACTTATCTATTACTAATCTTCAAAGTTACTACTATCAAGATTAAGGCATAACTAAGAGACACAAATCCAACAAGGATATGAGAAGCAACTTACAATTCCTCACTATTGTAGTAGTTTCATTTTGTCTCTCCCCATTAGAGTCTCCATTTTATTGGAGTTCTTACTGGTAAGGAAAATATTAGGTGGGTTTAAACCTAATACTAAGAAGCATAAGACATGGAAAAGTCTAAGGATTAGCTAAATCCTATATCCAATAGGTCTAAATCTTAGTTCTAGGCCAACATTAATAGAGTCATCAGGACTCACTTCACTTTAGGCACTATAGGGCCAAGGTGGACAAACCTTAGGGATTGAGCTTACTAACTTGATACTCTTCTCTTCAAGACTATCCCCTATATTAGATATTGGTCACAAATTCTTTTTAGGTTTGTAACAAATTCCTTGACTATAATATCTAGTTATAATCAACAAGAAAAATGTCACAAATAAGTATTGACCAACACTTTTAGTTCTTCAATACATAAAATGGTAAATTGATATTCTATTGATGATTGACTCAACATAACCTAGGTATACAACAAAAAAAACATGTAACATCTAAATTGACCAGTCCCTTATCCACTGGGCATTTAATAAGTCAGCCACACACATGGAAACCTGAAATATACTCATAAATTTGGAGACATCTGATCTATCTATCTAGCTTGCAAATAGACATCAATCTTCAAATGAAGTTTGTACTTATCATATCCTCTTATAATCCCTACAATTCTATTAATGTGTATCAAGAAAATTCACTTAGGACCTTAACCTAACAACAAGACATACAATGGCATATGACTTCAAAAACAAGATGCAATTGGACAGTATGCACTTTGTACATAGTCAACAGAAAACTACAAACCCACAAAAAGGAGATAAACTTCAGCATGAAACTATCAAAAAAAATTTTGTATTCAATTCCTTGAAATCAATACATCATGCATATGCAAAACTCAAAAGATATACAATGAACAACTATATAACTTAAATGCTTCAAGAGAAATACAACTGTTGTTGTTCATAATAGAGGAAAATATGGTGAGAATTGTGGAATCAAAAATCTAGAATTGGAGCCAACATTGTGGTCTCATAGTCATAAAAATTAGAACCTTTACAAAGAAGAAAGAAAAGAGATTTATAGAGAAGAAGAAAACTCTCTTAATAGATCTTGACTCTCATGTGTTCTACTAAAGCCCTTCATCCTTGTTGTTGTTGAAACCGATCTTCCTTCATCTTTCATTAATCAAAACTAATTAATTGTTGTTTGCAGAATGTTTTAAAATTCCTTCCTTAAAGTTAATGAGAAAAGACATCCTCTGAATGAAAATCAGATATGCATCATAAGTATGAAGGAGTTTGCAATCTGATCTTGCTTTGTTCTATTTTTCCTTTGTCATATCTCTAACTACTCTTGTTGACAAAAATCTAATCTCTTCCAGCTGCCTTTAATATCATTCAAGTCCCACTTTATGGTTGTCAGTGCATCAAATCATAACTCAATCTGATCATAATCTGATCTCATTTCTTTTGAAAACATCGAATCTGCAATATCACTGAGAATGTCCTAGAAACATAAAACTACATGTAGCTCTTTCTAGTGAAGACCTATGTAAAAAGTAATTTTAGAAATGAAAAATTCATCTCTTGATGATTCCAAAAGTATATTATAGTGCATATCTCTGATAAAAATTATGCCACTGAGGTTGATTTGGAATTTCAAGCCCCCAACCATGAATAAATTATTTAATTTGAAAAATTAAAAATACTATATAGTTGAACTATATAACATATCAATTAAACTCAAGTCTTTCATATTCAAAAGAAATGCACATCTGTGAAGATTTTAATTTTAATATTTCATCCTTATCTCTCTAATCTACATGTGCAATGTGTTAGATTCTGATTGGCCATCACCATCTAGGTGGGCCCTATATTTTCTTATGCATCCTTTTTTTATTTTCAATATTTACTTCCCGATCTTATGCCAAACATCAATTTTGTAACATCGTACCTCAAATTAATTCTTCCTATGGTCTTACATGACCCTAGCAATGTAAGACTTCATACCTTGCTTTTATGATTCCCTAATATGCACCTTTGTCTTAGCATCAGAGCTCTTTCTCTATCCTCTGACCACATGATGACCTCCCCAAATCTATTTGGTGCCTTTATTCTATGATTTGTTTAGTCCAAAATCCTTTCAAATTCATATTCCAACAGGTTGTGGGCAGGCCCCTTCAAATGTGCCTCCATATCTTAAAAGATGTGTATCTTTAGACGCATTATAGTTGGGTATTAGGGTATTTAAATACAAAAGAACCAACTAGCACAACAAATGTGGGATAATGCAAAGAAACCCCACCTGTATCTTAGCCTATCAGTCAAGCTTCCTCTTGCATGGATGTTGTTCTACTGTTAGATTGCTTTGTCCTCTTTATTACTTGGGGATCTCTTCTGTTGTGGATGAAGCTATTCCCCCTATTGTAGCAGATGCTTTGCCTCCCTTCTATCTACATAGAGCATGCTCTATTCCTTACCGCCATAGGTGTGGGTGAAGCTCTCTTTGCTAGCCCTTCCTTGATATCATGATTTTCCTGATGCTCCTCTTCAATGCTATGGGATGCTCGATCTCTTTACTTTGATTCTATGTGGAGTTGCAATGGATGTTTTGGCTCCCTACCAACCCTCCATACATCATGAGACACTATGGGTTTCTTCCTTCTCTGCATGACTTCTTCCACATGCTTTAATCATTTATTTTGCACCATTTTATGGGACTTTGAAATTTGATAGCGAGAAAAAAAGAAGAAGGAAAGCTGCTACTTGAGCCATTCTCTATGAGAGAGTTATGAAGGATGAGGGAGTGTTGACTATCTTCCAATACACAATGAATTTGGATAGAAAGTATGAGGTTTTATTTCATAATAGAAGTGAATATAAGGGGCATAGAGGCAAGTGTATTGATCAAGGGGTGGTGATTTTGATCTTCCATGTTTTCCTTTTCTTATCTACTCACAATATGCAAAATCCTAAGTCATCATGACTCCATCACACATTTCTCTTTATATTATAGATATGGCTTCACATCCCAATTTTCCCCTAAGTGATGATATCCTTCCTTTTATGCTTTTATAACCATATATTTTTTAGGATAAAAACATTTTAATCTCGAAGAAAAACCTTTTTAAAAATCCTACAACAACAACTCATCAATTTGAAGAATTCAACTAGACCCCAAAGTGGGTCTAGCTAAAAAAAAATTTGAACTAAAGCATTTGATTCCTGGAATTGATCCATTGAGATTTTGGCATTGATTGGAAACAAATTTGAGTATTGAATCATCATTTAAAACTTATTTTATCACTTATCTTTAAACTGTGATTTTTTGACTGAGAGGTCTAAAAATTGACTTTAAAAACTAACATAAATAGATAATAGGGCTCTAAAAGATGACATATTGATACTATGTTCCTCATTCTTTGACCCTATCAGATCTTGTCCCTTGATGACTTTGGGGTCAAAAGATATTGAGTGTCAAAGTTGCCTAGTAGAAATTGCCTACAAATAAACATGTCACAAAATAGGAAAGTGCATTTCGATTTGGCTTTGAAATAGGGCAAAAAGATACCTGAGCGTACAAAAACTAAGGTGTTAGTTCACTATCATGAGGGGAATATGATTATGTTATTTGGGCTCATGAAAAATAATAGGGCACATTTGGAAAGCATGCAAAGTGAGGTACTCAAAATTGTAGAATAGGGGACATCAACAAAAATATGGTTTTTGCAAATGGATTGGTCAAGACTTGAAAACTAGCACACTTAAAGTATTTATAGAGTATTACACAATGATACAATCCATTTGATCTCATCTATTATAGATTTAGAGTTATGACATCCCAAACAGGGGTATTGATCATTATGCATTTCTTGACACCAATAAAAAGTTATAAATCACATTCAGAATCATGCTTGAAAACTGATCAAACATATTCATCATAGGCTCAAATATAGAACATAGAAAGTGTGTGAGCTCTAGAATATAATTCAAAAGGATATTTATTGGTAGGGTCAACTAGGTCAAATTTATAATTGGTCAAATAGGGCCTTCCAAAATTTAGGGCAATATGCATCAGCATGACAAAGATAAGTAACCAACTTTAAGGGATTGAAAACCTAGTAAAAAAAAAATTAAATGACATGAAAATAATCCCAAAGCATCAAGTCATGTAACATAACCAGGTGCAATATATTCAAATGCAAATGACAGTTCTTGTCATTGTTTGACACTTGGGAAAAAATTGCAAAACTGAACACTACTTGAAACAAAACTTCACAGAATGACTCAGAATGATAGTTTATCATTATGGAATGAATAGAAATATTGAAATAAAGGTTTTAGAAACATAAAACACCTCCCATTCCTTAAAAAAAAAATTAGGTACATAAGAAAGAAAATGTGTTTATAGAGATCAAAATGACTCAAAAATTTGGAATGGTACTCAAAATAGGAATGCAATTTTGAGTCCCATCAGGTGGAATGGAGGGAAGTGATGCAAGGACTTCTAATGAATTCTTCTCAGTCTCAAAATCCTCATTTATTTGAATCTATGGAAGGGTTCCTTCATCCTTGATGTTAAAGATGTTCTTCCATGTCTTTATTGTGGACTACATAAAATCTATTTGATTTGACAAAATTTGGAAGGTTTTAAATCTACGAGTATGTTTGTTTTTATTTATAGACATAGTCTCCTTGATTTCTTTGGTAGAGAAATTAGAAATGGGATTTCTTAAGGTTTTCCCTCTAGTGTCCTCTATTTTTACTATATTATCCCAATGATGTGAGAAATCCTTCAATAGGTTTTTAGGAGCATGCCCTTTTAGCTCAGAAGGGTCATTTTTCCATTTTTTCCACAAGTGCTTCCTCAATCTATTTATGTTCCTCTTTGCTTCTGAAGTCATACTTGAAGTATTTAAATCCTACCATATCCCTTCCTTCCCTTATATTTTTCATTTTTTTTCAAAGTGCCTTTTTCAAGGATATAATTGGGGCATTATCTTCATCATCTTCATCTTGAACCTTTAGTTTCTTTCATCCCTTCCTTGGTTTGGTAGCTGTTATCATAGGTGTTGATCTTGTTTCTCTCTTGGGTGGCTTGGATGGGGTCTTTTCTTTCCTTTTGGGAGGTTCATCTTCTTCATCACTTTCCTATGCCTCTTCATCTTCTTCCTCTTCTACATCATTGCCCTTGCCTTCAATGATTAGAAGAGATGTGTCTAGTTTAACAAGTTTCTTTCCAATGGTTTCTAACCTCTTCTACCCTCTCTTCAGAGTTTGAGGGATCTAAATCTCAAGAGATATTATTGTCTTTTCTTATTAATAAGTTCCAAAGTAAGTGGCTTTGGGGTCCACTAGCTCATTGATGAGAGCCTTAATAATATCCTTTGTTTCATCATTATTCACCTCATATGATAGAGGTTTAACCCATGTTATCCTATGTTTGACAACCTGAAAGTGAACTCTATCATAGTCAACTAGGAAGCATATATCATGTTCATAGTCTTTGACAAGTTGCTTATGGATCCTAAGCCTACTTTGCATCCTTTCTTTGAAATTGTCAAAGTAAGCATCCATGATGCTATCAAAGTTCTCACCCATTTCACTTATGAATTCATTGATTTGATATAGAATAGGGGTTTCTTTCTTCCAAATAATATTTTCTTTAGAAGGAAAGAGTTTCTGAACATAAAATAATAAACATACTAAAAGTTAACCAAACTTACATGAATTGTTCTTTGATGCCTGAATGCTCTCCATGTTCTTTCTCAGCTAGGAGTACTAAAGCTCAACAAGGTCAAATGGTAGGTGCTTCTTTATAATCTTATATGCTAGGTCCATTGCCTTGCATGACACATTGTTGGAACAACTTGAGCTGTAGATTTTATGAGCAATGACATGGATGCCAAACTTGATTTCCATGTCTGTCACATTTTTCAACTTCATGCCCCTATCATCTAATTCAATGAGTGTCAACCTTTTCAGCTTTGTCCAACCTAGGATTTTAGTAGTATTGGATTTATCTATCATAAGATACCCTTTTATCCTATGAATCATCTTCTTAGTCATAGGATAGGCCTATTCCAACCAAAATTACATATCATGAACTTGACTTAGTATAAGCCTAACCCACTTGATCTAAAAGTTCCTAGGCATATGGATGATGAGTTTCAATGCCTTAACCTTCAGATGTTTGTGATTTGGCTTTAGCACATCATTTTCACACAAAGCTATATAGGCCTGATCTAACTTGAGGTTTCCTACCTCTTGGATAGAACAATTATAAAATAGCTTGAAATCATGGATGAGTAGTACCTTTGGAAGAATAGAAGAGTGGCCACCTTGAGGATCCTTTTTATCTTCAATTTATGGATATAGATGGATTTTGGAAGGAATACAATCCAAAATCTTTACCAACATTTCTAAGCCTTTCTTGACCTTTGAACTTTTATCATATTTATGAATTTAGGGCTTCATTGAATGCTCCATACCTAGGTAGGTAAAATATAATAAATTTGGCCTTGAAGCTTGATTAGAATAGTCTTTCCATACTCAGTTGAGTCAGTGATTTGGTTAAGTCTACCCATGCTTGGTTAGGTCTAAGAGATAACTTGGTTAGATCTAAGGAGTGAGTTAGTTAGAACTAACAACCCAATCTGGTCTTAGTCTATCATCTGTCCTATGCATTTGATATGTTGGTCTAGACTATCTTGCTTGGATGACTAGAATTGATGTAGAATATGAGTTTTATCATAGCTCCAATGATCTATGTAGAGATGATTGAATCATTCAATCCATTGCCTTGGATGTCAATGACCTCACTGATTTCACTTGAATTCTATGGAGACTTCTTTACCCATTGTTTCTTCATTTGACTTCTCATTGTGTTAGCCATTTCTTTCTTTTCGTCTTCAAATTTTCCTCTATTTGTGCAATTCTTTGCTAGATGACCAAGTTCTTTGCATTCATAGAATCTTTTGGTGGGATCTTTTTTTCTTAAGTGAGTCTTCATGCACTTTGGTCCAATGTGACCAAACTATAGTGCCTCTCCCATTTGACTTTTGTAAGTCATCTTGATGGATGCAACCTTGTTGATCTCTCCTTGAGATGGGATCATGATTGTGACCATGAGTGGTCTACACCATAGAGGTGATTTGATGTATGTTTCTGTATCAATTGCCTTGATTATGATTTGACTAATTTATTAGATTATGATGTGATTTATGGTTCACTAAGGTTTGTGCTAGTGGTTACTAGGATTGAGATGGTATCATGAGGTTGTTTCGTGATTACCCTAAGATGTGTGTAGAGATTGCACTATGAACTATTACCATGCGACACTGGACTAGGTTCATGTAGCAGTGGTTAGTCATGTTTATGACTATGTTTTCTTATGTGTTTTAAGTTCCTTTTTGTTGTTCTTTAATCAACCTTTATTAAATGCTTAAATTTTTAGTAATGGATTGTCCATTTGGATTATTTGGTAATGTGCTACGAACATTCACCTTGTTATATTTTGATCTGAGAGTTATGTGTTTTTGATTAGATAAACAGGTTTTATAGGGATCCTAAAACCCAAGAGTTAATACAAATCAGGCTGAAAATAAGTGTTAGAAGCCCAACCACAAAAGAAACAAGTCTAAAGGCTGAAATCGCACAAGGCCTAGCCAAATAAACAAAGGCCAAGGAAAAGGCCAAACCAAAAAGTCAAAATGAAACAGTCAAACGCCAAAATGAAAAGCTAGCAAAAAAGGAAAATAATAGGAACTACTCCTTGATCTTTCTTTCCAGCTCCTGCATGACCTGTACAACCTCATGTGCCATCTTGTTCTCCTTGGCCTCCTATTGGTGAGTCTTGAGATCTTCCTAGTCCAGAGTAGAAAAGGTGATACTAGTGGTATTATCTTCATTGAATTTTGTTGTACCCCTATCTTTTCCTTCCACATCACCCTGCATGCCTCTATCTTTAAGCCACTCAGTTAAAGATAAAATGTTGTTATTGATCGAGTTGAGCAGTGAGATCATCTAGTTTGACAAATTATGGTTATAATTTTCCAAATTGTGGATCCTCCTTTCTGCCAGGCTATGCCTATCATCATAATCTGTCCCTTTCTCTAGGCCCTTAAGATTCTTGGCTCCTTCCATTTGAACCACCTTCTCCTTAACCTCCTCTAGCTCGTGACAAAGCCACTTGATTGACCTAAAATTATCAACCATGTCGTTGTGGACATTTTTCAAGAGGTTCATCTCAAATTCCCTGGCATTATTAGAGATACCCACTATAACAGGGTTAATGAGCTCTTCAAGATGCACTCCTCTTGATTGTCCACCAAGATCTAGGCGTTCATCACTTCCTTGAAAATACCCATTTTCGAGGTCCTCACATTAAAATTTCTCCATGCTTTCCTCCTATCTTTTGCTAGCACCTCCCCACACTTAGCACAAAAACTATCTTGAGTCTACTCCTCTGAATGGGCTTGGGGATGGGCAGGGGAAAGAGGGATCAGGGAAGAGTCCAGGTCCTACTACAACCTCTCATCCTCCATGCCCACCCTCTTGCATTTCTTCCCACCCTGGGAATCCATTTTTTCCTCTTGCCTATCCTTTTCCTCATCTTCAAACTCCATCACCTCCTCTTCATCATAGGTGTCCTATTCCTCCTTCTTAGCCTTCTTCTGACCATGATCTCTAGGGCTAATTCTTCTAGGGATGATGGGGGAGGGAGACTTTTTAATATTTGGAAAAGCTTTTTAACCCATGAAGGTAAGCCCTCCTTCCTCAAAAGTAATGCTCTGAATATCATTCGAGTTAGAGGAATAGCTAGAGCTATCGATTTCCTCATTCCTAACCTACAATGAGATGTTACTAATCGTCCAAGCCTTGAAATATGCATAGATGAGAAGTAACAACCCCTCATGCAGAGCAGGGTTAGCAAAGGGTTTCTTTTTGAAGCTTGACACCACCTTGCTCATAAAATTCAACAAATAGAAAGTGAAAGAAACTTTGCTATCATGACAAAAATGATTCAGAAGAACAAAATGGTGGGTGCAAACATGATCAAATCTAAGGTCAAGAGTAATGTACTCAATGAAAATGCATAGAACATACCTCCAAATCTTCATTATGGACTCTAGATCATAAAACATATCACTTTTTTTCAGGGCATTTAGCTCCTTAGGATTGTCAGCAAAGTTATGTGTTACTTATGTTATGTTTAACATTTGAGAGGACCTGAGGGTTAGATGTTATACTTTGATTTTAGTAAAATAGATTTTAGACTACTATGCTACTCAATTGATCATATTTCATGATGATGCCATGTTGAGATGACAGTGTGTTTTATGATGATATCTAGTTATCTAGTATTTGGACATACCTCTGATTATGTTATGTGATGGATTTAATGCTATGGTTATTTACTTCATTCTTGCGTTGTTATGCTTTATGTGAACATGAGTGATGTAAATAGATTATTTTAATATAATTAAATAAATAGTTAAATTAGGTGATTTAATGCATTTATTGCTTCGGCTATGTTATTATATGCGATTGCACTTGATCATGTTGATTAGTGTGCATGATTTATATCTCTGGCAGTGGCACATGGAGTTAGTGATTCAACCATCATATTTTACCAATGTCATCCTTGTATGGTCGATGCATCCTTAATTTAATGTTTAAATTAAACTTTTCAATGATTATTAAATTCAAACTCATTTGCATTATGTGATTAGACTAGTGAGATTGTCTGTGCACTTAGAATTTCACACTTTTGTGAAAGCTATTAAGGAAATTTATGTGTTTTTGGGTTTTTGAGCTTTTTAATTGATTTATTTGAATATCTGGCAGCTTTTCCATAGATGAATTCCTATTTCTAGGAATAGCTTATTTTCATTTGGGTTGATTTGGGGTTTAACTAGGTTGGCTAGTTAATTTCCCTAATCGATTATTCACTCGAAAAGTGAATAAATATCCAAAAAAGAATTTAATTCCTCACTTCTCACTTTTGAATTAGAAAGTTGGAGAGAAAAACCCAAACTCCTCTTCATGAGGATTTACTGTTTTATTCATTGTGGGAGCTATGGGCGTGGGATCATCGCAAGGTTAGGCTCGTTGGATCTAGCTCGAGGAAACCTTGGATTGCCGTGATTTTTAGCTACTTCTACAAGTTATTTATTTTATGGTTCAGATTCTCATTTTGCCCTTTTGGTTGTGAGGTAGGGCTTTCTTGTTTTATTATTTCTGCTCTGTTTCTACTTCTGTTTTTGGTAGCCATTTGTTTGGAGGCTGAGAACTAGTGTTCCCCTTCATTTCTATATGCTAGTTCTACCCAATTGGGTGGGTATGAACATTTTTCTATTTTTCGGTGTGAGGGTTTGGATTTTTATGCCATTATGCTAGCCATTTTTGCATACAGTGTCTAAACTTGATTATTTTTTATTTTTTGGGGTTTTTGTACCCAAAGGTCAAATGGGTTTTAATTTCAAGGTTTTCCAAAATTTTGAAGTTTTTACCTCATTTTAGGTGCTACCCTATTTCTCAGGTTAGCACAATGTAGGTTGTGGACCTGGATGATCTATTTGGATATCAGTCAGCCACTATTGCACTTTTATGTTGCATTGGGATGTGTGTTACACCCATAGTCTTGACTTTGTGTTCGGTTGAGTGACTTTCTACCTGTTGTTATGTTTCTCTTGGACCTTTGTTATTGTTTCGTGGACATAAGGATTCATGTAGGATCCATATTCCTAGATTGAGGCTAGTTGAGTGAGTTCATGATGTATGGTTTTATTGGCTTTGGGATTCGTGTAGAATTTGCTCTCTCAAATTACTTTTGATTAGGTGTTTTGTTTTGCATTATGTTCTCATCTAGTCCTTGTGTTTTGATTTTCGTGATGGTGGTGTGCCACACATGAGTATGTGCACATACATTTGTCGAGTGACTTGTGAGGCCTGATCTTTTGTGGCACTTTTGAAAGATATGATCATTTGGGTTGGGATGGGAGTATGCATGCCCACAGGCACTTGTTGTAGGATGAGCATGGGTAGGGTAGGGTAGCATATAGAGGGGGCTTCTATCTCATAGTCTAGTGTCATGATGCCATAGGGTTGGCAGAGGAAGTTTTAAATAAGTGATAACTAAACAAAATGCGTGAGTGGTAATAAAACTTAAGATAATAAAATAGCACTTTAGTGTATGATCTTTCCGTTGAGGGAGTTGAGTCTACATAGTGTATGAGCCTTCTATTGAGGGAGTTGAGTCTACATAGTGTAAGAGCCTTTTGTTGAGGGAGTTGAGTTTGCACAGATCTGAGCTTGGGCTTTTTGATGCCAAGAAACTCTCCATGATGTCAACCCCTACTTAGTAGCCTATTGAGTGTCTAACTAGGACTTGTACTTCTTGCATTGTCGTAGGTTCTTGGTTATAGTCATCATTACTATTTGGTGTGAGTGTTAGCCATAGATGTTGTTTTTGTGTTTGTGGTTGGATCATTATCTCCATCAACATGGTGGGTGTGCACATACAAGTGCCACATGGTTGAGAGGTATAGCTTGTAATGCCCCGCCAAGGGATCCAAAAAATTTCACTAAGTTTGCCAAACAATTTTTTTTTTAAACATGAAATATAAACCATTCACAACTTATACATAGTAACAGAAGTAATAGAAACAATTCAAATGAAAGTAAACATAACATACATAACAGTTACATTCTTTAAAGATCCCTTAACATTGAATTACATCTAATCATAATTATTCTTCCAACATCACATCCTTATGAAATAACAATGATACAATCATTAGTCATAAGTTACATTTTAGATTGCTCAATCATCCACTGTACATGTTACAAGGTATGAGAAGTTTAAAAGAATATACATCTGTGTAAATAAAGAACATCATCATCCAATACTAATCCATGATGAAACCATAAACCATACATCAAAAACATAAATAACTAAGTGCAAGGTTCCTCTCAACTGTAAATAACATCATTAGACCATCGTGGATCCTAGCCATCCCTCCGTGCATAACATTCCAAAGCACCAAAGAGATAATCGGTATTATCATAGTAGGAATGTCACTCCTAAAACATCCTACTAACATGCAAAGTAAAACATAGGATACCATCATCTAACATATGCAAATCATCAATATAAAAAACATACCAATAAATACATCCATCATAAGGTATAACATCTATCATAATGCTCCAAGAACATAATGAAGATAAATACCAACCAAGAAAGCTCTAGCCACGGTGTCTCAGACGGATCTCAAATGATAAGAGTGAAAAGACACTACCACCCTACCACATGGAACCTAAGTGGTCCACTCCCACCATGTTGAGGAGATAATCTCAAGTCCCAAATAGGCTATCCAAAAACACATAGCATAAATCTCTAAGTCCAGGAATCCTAAAAGTATACTAACTCAAAGGTTCCATCACACAAAATCGACATCTAATTCCTAGAGGCACACAATGACATGTAGGAAACCTACTCTGCAAGCGGGAAAGTGTCATCGCAATTATCACGTACAAGTTACCCTTGCAGTTAGCTAAACTCCACAGGTCCATACTGATCTCATGCGGCCACTAGTATCCTCTCATACTGACGAGGCATACTACGGACTGCATGGTCGCAACCATGCATTCTCACTACTCCCATCCTAGCCTGTACAAGCACTCAAGGCATGGGCAAGAACTAAAAAAATTATCTTTTTAGGTTCATTTAATCCCCATTTAGTGTGTAAATGTTATCACTTATTAACCAAACTTACAATGAGTTACCTTGGTAGCCACTTAGGGCCCCGACCCCCATTGCAAGCCACTTCTCGACACTAGGCTCTGATACCAAATGTAATGCCCTGCCAAGGGATCCAAAGAGTTTCACTAAGTTTACCAAACAATTTTTTTTTTTTTTTAAACATGAAAGTAAAACCATTCATAATATTCGTGGAAGCAATTGAAACTATTCAAATGGAAGTAACATAACATAACAGATTACATTCTTTAAAGATCCCTTAACATTGAATCACATCTAAATTAACTATTCATCTAACATCACATTCTTATGAAATAAAAATGATACATGCAACATTCTTAAACCATATACAAGTACATATTTCAATTTCAGGCCGATCCAACGGTTCATTAGGGAGATATGGCCGTCGTACTGAGACTGTTTTATTCAAGGACAAATATTTTTCCATTTCCCATAACCAAGAATTCTTTATGCTTAAACTTCACAAAAATAATATATCAAAGCATGGAATGAATTAAAGATATTATTGCAATATTTCCTTAGTAGAATCTTATTAATATGCATTAGTTTAATATGGTTTATTATCTAATCTAATTAAATCTAATTTAATTAAGATTAGTTAATAGTAGAAGAAGTGTAATTAATTATTAGTCAATCTAAGTAAATGAATTTTTAAATGAGAGAAAATTAATAGAGAAAAGATATTAATATAGTTTATGTAGTGAACTTTTAATATTAATTATTTAATATATATTAAATAGTTAAGAGGTGGTAATTTATAAAGATGTTTAATGATGATTATTAAGAGACGCAAATTTTAATGATATTGGATGAAGATCTAAATAAGAAATATTATATTGACAAGGAGTCATTGTTGTATTAAAACATTGTTATAATATAGCCACAATTTGAATTATTGTTTATTGATATACCTTAATGGTATTAAGAGTTAGCTAATGAAGCTTATGTAAAGTTCTCTAGATCGATTAATAATAGTTTTGATGAGTTTATTATTTATTAATGTTTGTTGGGTCTAACAAACTATTAATAAATAATAGTATACATGGTTTAAATAGTTATCAATAAATTCGACTAGAGTTAATCTAGTGGAAATTACTTAATGATTAAAGTTTTGTAAAAGACATTAGTTTTGGATTTGGAGGATAGTTGATTTTTAATCAATTGTTATTCATTGATTTGTTATTATATATAATTATATTATGCAATAGAGATTTAACTTGAAATGATACAAATTTGTTAAGAAAATATTAGTATGACGAATGTGGTCATTATGGATAAGATTTCCAAAATAACTTATTATTAGTATTATTATCGAAATATTAATATTAAGATGACCTTTTTCGTACAAACTATTATTAGTCAACTAATATTCATTGGGTTGATGGTTTGGTTGTGAAATTATTAATTAAATCAATTAACGAGAGTTAATTAGATTTAATTAATAATTAAGTTATGTAATGGAGATTTAATTGGTATAATTTTTTTAATGAGATTGTAGAAATACTGATATCAAAGTTGATAGGTCTTATTCCGATGACTTGAATAACGACTTTAGATATTTTAATGGTGAAGACTTAGTAATATATAATTGAGAATTATTAGAATGATAAAAGGTCAAGGATTGTGAACTGATGTTAATTGATCATTCTAATAAATTTATAATCTTCTTATTTGAAGATTGATAATTGATTCCCTTATAATTTAACAAATAATGATCCTTGATTTATGTTAAAAGTTGAAGTAACATTAAGAAGAGTCATTCAATTTGTAACGTTGATCTTAGCAAAATAAAGTGAATAATTTTATTAAGTGTCAAATAATTTAATACTTATCCTTAAGTTATTCTTAGAATATTATTTTAATAATGGAAAGAATAATGCTATCGGGGAACAAATGGGTTGACTTTTAGGTCAAATGATGAAACTTAAACACTTGAAGTATACTTGCAAATGGAAAACTGAAACTCCACACATCATTTAGCTATGTGATTTTAGTAAACCAAAACATGTGTTTGCATCATGTATTCTATATGCTTCTTGTTTTGGGTTTTGGGTTGAATACTGTTGACCAGTCTTAGGTTGTTACCAGAGGCTCGGGGGTTATGAGATGTGATGGCATGCTGATCTTATTTGGTCTCGATCTTTATAAGCCCAACCATGGTAATGTGATCATATGCTCTATGAAATGTTTGTATTTACTGATTGTTATTATTCATCAATCTTCATGTATGAGACACTTGAGCTAATCATTTTTGAGTCATCGATCAGTTATCCTTGGATTATTTTCTAGTCGCCATGATGAGACTGAAATGTGGATTTATTTCTTAATGATGTCATGTTGTGACATGTTTGACTCAACCATTTTGGAGTCTTCGATCAGTATGATTTTGAGATATTCTTGGTTGCTTGTTGAGAACCAATAGATATTGTGATTTATTTTAAGATATATTTTGGTTATTGAAAATCAATGATTATTATGATTATCAGTGATGCCTTCAGTTGCCAATAGAGAACTGTTGTGGTCATGATTTTCTATGGATGCTTTTCCAGATGTTCATGGAGATTTGATGATTCTTATTATGGATATTTGATGCTTTTATGCATATTTGATGATTTTATTATGGATTAGCTTTTGTGATTTTGAGATTTATGATTCCATGAGCTTAGGGTAGGTAATCTAATTGTAGTTTCGACAAGTGGCTTGCAATGGGGCCCAGGGCCCTAAGTGGCTGCTAGGGTAACTCATTGTAAGTTTGGTTAATAAGTGATAAAATTTACACACTAAATAGGGATTAAATGAACCTAAAAAGATAATTGTTTTGGTTCTTGCCCATGCCTTGAGTGCTTGTACAAGCTAGGATGGGAGTAGTGAGAATGCATGGTTGCGACCGTGCATTTCGTAGTATGCCTCGTCAGTATAAGAGGATACTAGTGGCCGCATGAGATCAGTATGGACCCATGGAGTTTAGCTAACTGCCAAGGTAACTTGTACGTGATAATTGCGATGACACTTTCTCGCTTGCAGAGTAGGTTTCTTACATGTCATTGTGTGCCTCTAGCAATTAGATGTCGATTTTGTGTGATGGAACCTTTGAGTTAGTATACTTTTAGGATTCCTGGACTTAGAGATTTATGCTATGTGTTTTTGGATAGCCTGTTTGGGACTTGAGATTATCTCCTCAGCATGGTGGGAGTGGACCACTTAGGTTCCATGCGGTAGGGTGGTAGTGTCTTTCCACTCTTATCATTTGAGATCTGTTTGAGACATCGTGGCTGGAGCTTTCTTGGTTGGTATTTATCTTCATTCTATTCTTGGAGCATTATGATAGATGTTATACCTTATGATGGATGTATTTATTGGTATGTTTCTTATATTGATGATTTTCATATGTTAGATGATGGTATCCTATGTTTTACTTTGCATGTTAGTAGGATGTTTTAGGAGTGACATTCCTACTATGATAATACCGATGATCTCTTCGGTGCTTCAAAATGTTACGTATGGAGGGATGGCTAGGATCCATGATGGCCTAATGATGCTATTTACGGTTGGAAGGAACCGTGCCCTTAGTTATTTATGTTTGTGATGTATGGTTTATGGTTTCATCATGGATTAGTATTGGATGATGATGTTCTTTATTTACACAGATGTATATTCTTTTAAGCTTCTGATACCTATTAACATGTATAGTGGATGATTGAGCAATCTAAAATGTAACTTATGAATGATGCTTGTATCATTGTTATTTCATAAGGATGTGATGTTGGAAGAATAGTTATGATTAGATGTAATTCAACGTTAAGAGATCTTTAAAGAATGCAACTTGTTATGTATGTTATGTGTACTTTTATTCGAATTGTTTCTATTGATTCCAGAAGTGTTGTGAATGGTTTATCTTTCATGTTTAAAAAAAAAAAATTGTTTGGAAAACTTAGTGAAATTTTTTTGATCCCTTGGCGGGGCATTACATTTGGTATCAGAGCTCAAGTTTCAACATTGGGAGCTTTGGGTATATTTGAATGCCACTAGTTGTTAGCTAGTTGAACAAAACGAAACTTTGAACTATCATGTGTATCTCTTTCAAACTGGAAACTTGAAATTAGGTGAACTAAAATAGAACTTAAAACTGTTACTTTCATATTTTTCATACTTCAACACTTAGTTTCCAAAGCTGAAAATTCTACTTAAACCTAAATGAGGGCAAAATTTGAAATTGGACTACATTCTAGTTGCAAAACATGTATCTTTTATCTATGTCGTAAGGTAGTATACCCTTGATTATCTTTGTAAGCATTAAGTTTCTTTTGTTTAGAATGTATTATGGGATCTATTTTAGTAGTTGTTAAAAGAACGAATGTTGGATCAATGTGGTTTTCGGTTTACCATTAAACTAGAATCATATTGTTCTAAGTGTGTTGTAGTGTTCATAGTGGAATCATATTCCCCTATAGGGAGAAAGGGTTCAATGGACCCGCATAATGAGTATCTTAGCTTTTCATTTTTGTAGGCTTCCAGGAGTAAGCCTAATCTTAGGGGGGGTGGATGTAGTGCCTACTCCTAGGTCGCATTTTGTTATCATTGTCAAACTCTTTTATAGCTGGTTTTATGTTGATGGTTAGTAGCATTATTTTGAGATTATCAGATATTGTGTTATGGATTCAGTTTATTATGTGATGTGATTACTTAGATTTTGCATTTCATGTATGCATGATGATTATTTTCAGTGTTTGCAGTTATTAATGATGATTAGTAAGATGATTTATTATCATGTGTTTTCTTATGGATACTTATCCCATACTTGCATGTGTATGGTGTGTGTGTTTGCTTTTGTATGGTGTGTCTGATGTGGTTAAGGAAGGGAGTCGTAGTCACCTACTATTCGAGATCTACACGATGCACCACATCCTACCATTGCCTATTTAGTTTAGTATATTTGTGCTTGTACATGCATGATTTTCATGCAGGTTGCAAGTATCGGGTATCGACTTCCCTGAATTGCCAAGATGAGCGTACCCTATCACATCATCTCAATGATAAGAGAGGGGAGATAAATTCTCAAGTCCAAATCCCAACCCTTTAAGCCATTTGTCCTAATTGAAAATTAGGACAAGTATCTGAGTTGAGTACCCTCCGAATACGTCAGATGACGTAATTTGTGATATTAACCCTTTTGGTTTGATTTTGAATGTATTTTGGCTAATATGGATTTTTGTATTTTACCTTGTGAGTCTTTGGTGTATTTTCTATTAATTAAGCCTAATTAAAATATTTAATTAATGGTTTAATGTAATAGAAAATTAATATGATATTTTAATATTTATTTTATTTAATTAATTGAGAAATTAATAAAATAAAATAATTAAATTGGAAAATAAAAAAAGTTAAAAGTTTAAATTTGGAATGTAATAATATTTATTTTAATAATAATATATTTAGAGTTCATTTTTAAATAAATGACTAAATAATATTATTATTAAAGCTAAAAAATATTTTAGCAATAAAGTTTTGGAAAATGAAATTTAAAAGTGGAAAATATATTTTAAATTATTAAAAGATTCTAAATCTCATGTGATTAAAATATAAATATATTAAGATTGAAAAGTGAAATTATTAAAGTAAGTGCATGAGATTTAATAAATAAATAAATAAAATTGGAAAGAATAAAAGTAAATATTATATTAATAATTGTGCATTATTTTAATATTTTCTCACATAGGAGTTGGCAAATTCTCGAAAGTTGTCATGGAGACAACACAGGAGTTTGCACTCTAAGAATGCACAAATTGTCTACACTTAGAAGTTAGCATTTTATTTGAGCACATGGTGTCTACAACCTTAAGACTCATTTAGAAGGTTGGAAAAGACCCATGCTTGGTTGTCATGCTTATCTTCTAGTTGTTTCTAGAGACACTCTAGATGCTTCTTAGAGGCCTTTAAATAGAGGCTCTCCTAGTGTGTTTGGACAAGCTTAATGAAAGCTACAAGCTACAAGCTTCAAGCTAAAAATGGAAGCTTCAAGCTTACATGCTCATATTCTTCTTCATGCTCATATGCTCCTTCATGCTCATATGTTTCTACATGCTCATATATTTTTACATGCTCATATGCTTCTATATGCTCCATGTTTCTTCTAGCACTTCTAGTCACTTGAAGGATTCAGTTGGCTTGGATCTTGAAGGAATTGCGAATGTTGGAGAAGGGATTCTCTATGGACTTCTAAGGCATGGCAAATTAGCATCAGTGTCCAGGTGCACTCGTGATAATCACATAATTTATTTGCACTCTTTCTCTTCCTATCTTCATCATGTCTGTTATATGTGTCTGAATACTCTTGTGAATGATTCTATAATTAAATTGGAATCTAGATATGTAGAGTTGCAAAGAAAACAATAGAAAAATCCTAAATCCAATTAAGGAAGAAATTAGATCTGAATCGGGTTTGAGTTTGAAATTATATTGTGATCAATATTATTGTGGACAAAATCTATTAGATGGATTATGATCATATTTAGAGAACAATTATTTTAAGAGGAAATTCTTAATTCATCACAAATTGTCCTATCGCTGCCCCTTGGATAGACCCAAACTCAATCATTCATAACTTTTTATCATGATCGAATTTATTCGATCGCTCTAGTCAGAATTGGTGCAACTTGGCCCTCTCTAACATATTTCAATTTCAGCCTGATCCAACAGTTCATTAGGGAGATATGGCCGTCGTACTGAGACTATTTTATTCAAAGACAGATATTTTTCCATTTCCCATAACCAAGAGTTCTTTATGCTTAAACTTCACAAAAATAATATATCAAAGCATGGAATGAATTAAAGATATTATTGCAATCTTTCCTTAGTATAATCTTATTAATATGCATTAGTTTAATATGGTTTATTATCTAATCTAATTAAATCAAATTTAATTAAGATTAGTTAATAGTAGAAGAAGTGTAATTAATTATTAGTCAATCTAAATAAATAGATTTTTAAATGAGAAAAATTTAATAGAGAAAAGATATTAATATAGTTTATGTAGTGAACTTTTAATATTAATTATTTAATATATATTAAATACTATTTAATATATATTAATTATTTAATATATATTAAATACTATTTAATATATATTAAATAGTTAAGAGGTGGTAATTTATAAAGATGTTTAATGATGATTATTAAGAGACACAAATTTTAATGATATTGGATTAAGATCTAAATAAGAAATATTATATTGACAAGGAGTCATTGTTGTATTAAAACATTTTTATAATATAGCCACAATTTGAATTATTGTTTATTGATATACCTTAATGGTATTAAGAGTTAGCTAATGAAGCTTATGTAAAGTTCTCTAGATTGATTAATAATAGTTTTGATAAGTTTATTATTTATTAATGTTTGTTGGATCTAACAAACTATTAATAAATAATAGTATACATGGTTTAAATAATTATCAATAAATTCGATTAGAGTTAATCTAGTGGAGATTACTTAATGATTAAAGTTTTGTAAAAGACATTAGTTTTGGATTTGGAGGATAGTTGATTTTTAATCAATTGTTATTCATTGATTTGTTATTATATATAATTATATTATGTGATAGAGATTTAACTTGAAATGATATGAATTTGTTAAGAAAATATTAGTATGACGAATGTGGTCATTATGGATAAGATTTCCAAAATAACTTATTATTAGTATTATTATCGAAATATTAATATTAAGATGACCTTTTTCGTACAAACTATTATTAGTTAACTAATATTCATTGGGTTGATGGTTTGGTTGTGAAATTATTAATTAAATCAATTAATGAGAGTTAATTAGATTTAATTAATAATTAAGTTATGTAATGGAGATTTAATTGGTATAATTCTTTTAATGAGATTGTAGAAATACTGATATCAAAGTTGATAGGTCTTATTCCGATGACTTGAATAACGACTTTAGATATTTTAATGGTGAAGACTTAGTAATATATAATTGAGAATTATTAGAATGATAAAAAGTCAAGGATTGTGAATCGATGTTAATTGATCATTCTAATAAAGTTATAATATTCTTATTCGAAGATTGATATTTGATTCCCTTATAATTTAACGAATAATGATCCTTGATTTATGTTAAAAGTTGAATTAACATTAAGAAGAGTCATTCAATTTGTAACATTGATCTTAGCAAAATAAAGTGAATAATTTTATTAAGTTTCAAATGATTTAATACTTATCCTTAAGTTATTCTTAGAATATTATTTTAATGATGGAAAGAATAATGCTATCGGAGAACAAATAGGTTGACTTGTAGGTCAAATGATGAAACTTAGACACTTGAGGTATACTTGCAAATGGAAAACTGAAACTCCACACATCATTCAGCTATGTGATTTTAGTAAACCCAAACATGTGTTTGCATCGTGTATTCTATATGCTTCTTGTTTTGGGTTTTGGGTTGACTAGTGTTGACCAGTCTTAGGTTGTTACCAGAGGCTTGGGGGTTATGAGATGTGATGGCATGTTGATCTTATTTGGTCTTGATCTTTATAAGCCCAACCATGGTAATGTGATCGTATGCTCTATGAAATGTTTGTATTTACTGATTGTTATTGTTCATCAGTCTTCATGTGTGAGACACTTGAGCTAATCATTTTTGAGTCATCGATCAGTTATCCTTGGATTATTTTCTAGTCACCATGATGAGATTGAAATGTGGATTTATTTCTTAATGATGTCATGTTGTGACATGTTTGACTCAACCATTTTGGAGTCTTCGATCAATATGATTTTGAGATATTCTTGGTTGCTTGTTGAGAACCAATGGATATTGTGATTTATTTTGAGATATATTTTGGTTATTGAGAATCAATGATTATTATTATTATTAGTGATGCCTTCAGTTGCCAATAGAGAACTGTTGTGGTCATGATTTTCTATGAATGGTTTTCCAGATGCTCATGGAGATTTGATGATTCTTATTATGTATATTTAATGCTTTTATGCATATTTGATAATTTTATTATGGATTATCTTTTGTGATTTTGAGATTTATTATTCCATGAGCTTAGGGTAGGTAATCTACTTGTAGTGTCAAGAAGTGACTTGCAATGGAGGCCGAGGCCCTAAGTGGCTGCCAGGGTAACTCATTGTAAGTTTGGTTAATAAGTGATAACATTTACACACTAAATGGGGATTAAATGAACCTAAAAAGATAATTATTTTGGTTCTTGCCCATGCCTTGAGTGTTTGTATAGGCTAGGATGGGAGTAGTGAGAACGCATGGTTGCGACCGTGCATTCTGTAGTATGCCTCGTCAGTATGAGAGGATACTAATGGCCGCATGAGATCAGTATGGACCCATGGAGTTTAGCTAACTACAAGGGTAACTTGTACGTGATAATTGCGATGACACTTTCTCGATTGCAGAGTAGGTTTCCTACATGTCATTGTGTGCCTTTGGGAATTAGATGTTGATTTTGTGTAATGGAACCTTTGAGTTAGTATACTTTTAGGATTCTTGGACTTAGAGATTTATGCTATGTGTTTTTGAATAGCTTGTTTGGGACTTGAGATTATCTCCTCAGCACGGTGGGAGTGGACCACTTAGGTTCCACGCGGTAGGGTGTTAGTGTCTTTCCACTCATATCATTTGAGATCTGTTCGAGACACTATGGCTGGAGCTTTTTTGGTTGGTATTTATCTTCATTCTATTCTTGGAGCATTATGATAGGTGTTATACCTTATGATGGATGTATTTATTGGTATGTTTGTTATATTGATGATTTGCATATGTTAGATGATGGTATCCTATGTTTTACTTTGCATGTTAGTAGGATATTTTAGGAGTGACATTCCTACTATGATAATACCGATGATCTCTTTGGTGCTTTGGAATGTTACACATGGAGGGATTGCTAGGATCCATGATGGTCTAATGATGCTATTTACAATTGTGAGGAACCATGCCCTTAGTTATTTATGTTTGTGATGTATGGTTTATGGTTTCATCATGGATTAGTATTGGATGATGATGTTCTTTATTTACACAGATGTATATTCTTTTAAACTTCTCATACCTTGTAACATGTACAGTGGATGATTGAGCAATCTAAAATGTAACTTATGAATGATGCTTGTATCATTGTTATTTCATAAGGATGTGATGTTGGAAGAATAGTTATGATTAGATGTAATTTAACGTTAAGGGATCTTTAAAGAATGTAACTTGTTATGTATGTTATGTGTACTTTTATTCGAATTGTTTCTATTACTTCCGCAAGTGTTGTGAATGGTTTATCTTTCATGTTTAAAAAATTTTTTTTTTGGAAAACTTAGTGAAATTCTTTTGATCCCTTGTCAGGTCATTACATAGCTACCTACACCACTACTAGGGACCGGTGTGTAGAGATAGTCTTTTGTCCTAGTGCAACTGTTGCTGAATGTTTTTACTTAGTTCTTCAGGTTTCAGAGTATGCTTCCTTGTGATTTATGGTTTCATTAGAATGCTTGGATATCATGTTTAGATGATGTTAGTTTGTTTGATGCATTCCCATATTATGATGTTTAGCATATGACTAGATGATGTGAATTGTTGTATTGGATTATCTATTGCTTATTGGTTAACAATTTAGATTTCCTTATTATGTTGATTAGCATGTGATAAGTGATGTTATCTACTAGTAGGATTATCTTATGCTTTATTACTACCATGTTAGATTTCCTTATGCTTATATTGTAACATGTTTCAGTAGTGACATCTCTATTACAATAGTACCAATGATTTGATTAGTGGCTTGGGATGTTATGCGCAGGGGATGGCTAGGATCCATGATGGTCTTATGATGCTCTTGATAGTTGGGAGGAACCGCGTACTCAGTTTGGTTGTTCAGTTATTGTGATTTTATTTTTGTACATTATGATGTTACCTTTAGTATGTTCTTGACTGCTATGGTTTAGATGGATAGATGTCCTTCTTTCTTGATGATTATGCACTCGAGTGTTCATTCCTTGAATAACATGGATCTAGTACTCCCTGATGTGGAGGTTTTAATGTTTTTATGCTTTTATTCTTGTTTTTTTGTCATGCTAATGTGTTTGCCCATGTGGATAGACATTTCCTCGTGCAAGAATGTACTTCTACACGTGAGAATGCATTTCCTCTCGCATGGATGCAAATCCTTGCATGGTGTGCAATGAATCCTTGTGCAAAGCCATGCACTTTTTTGCATGAAGTGATGCAAGATCTCACATGAAACTCGAGACTAGTGCACTTTCTTGTGTGAGAAATAGGGGGCAGTTAGGCTTGGCTGAGGAAGGTTTGAAAGTTGCTTTTGGACACCTTATTGGGTTTCACACCTTTCTAGTTCAAAATAGTCTATCTAAGGGGTTTAAAATATATTGTTTAAGTATAAGGAATTAAATGTATTAAAATATATCTTAAGTATATGTCAACTTATAAAAATTAAATGCATTAAAATATATCTTAAGTATACGTCAACTTATACAAATTAAATGCATTAAAATATATCGTAAGTATACATCAACTTATACTTAAGATATATTTTAATATATGCAACGAATCTTTTGAGATAAGTTTTAGACCTCTCCAAGATAAGATAAAGATTCTAAGAAATTTCAAGGCTTTAGAAATTTAGACTTAGCCAAATTTTAGGGCTTCAGGATTTCAGGCTTAGCCAAATTTTAGGATTCTACATTTTACCCCAGCTCGGTGTTTTGTTGATGAGTGGTTGTTTCTTTGAGCCCTCATCATGTGTGTGGTCATTGTTAGCTTTTGTTTGCTTGTGTCAGTTTGGTAGTGGCATTCGAAGATTTGTTGGCTTTTGGAATTGTGGTGAAGTCTTCCACTGCGATCATTGTGATCCTTGTACAATTTTGTCATGTGCATTCATACTTGTAAAAAATAATATTCTGGCTTGTATTTCATCCTTGTTCCCAAGGATCTCCGAGCGAGGCATTACACAAACTCTACACACAAATAATATCTACACCAAATATTGTAATCCCAACTAAAGATATCTTTAGTAAGTTGTTCAGTAGGATTCAAATTCTTGGTTCTACACTTTGAAGATTTATGACCCTATTTTTTGCATGAGAAACATTTTCCTTCAAACTTAGTTTGTTCAGTGCATTCACTTTCTCTATGTCCATGTTTGTTGCAATTGTATTGTTTTCCATTAAAATTTTACTTTCCATTGCTCCAACATTGATTTTAATTATGTCATATACTTCCAAAATGATTACATGTAGATCTTTTATTATTTTGAGCTCCTTGTTGTGATAAATCTCCTTGTTCAGTGTAGCCCAATCTTGCTTTGTCTTTGTGTCTTTTCTAAGATATTTCAACCAATTGATCCATGCTTGCTTGTGATCTCATATTTCTTTCATTGTTTTCTTTTTCTGCTCTAAGATCATTCATGAGTATTTTATTTTTTGTCCTTAGATTGATGGCTTCTTGTTTTGATTGTTCAACTAATTTACCATGGATGCCTAATGTAGTGAGAGATGGTGGATTTCATTATCTTTTTCTTCTAACGTAGTGTTGAGTAGTCTTCTATCTTCTTCCACCATAATTTTGTCATTTTCAGCTTGATTCTTTTGTTCCATGACTTCACATATTTGGATTGAGTGGATCTCTTGTTCTCTTTTCAATTTTCTAACTTCTTCTTAAAGAATAAGGTTCCTTCTAAGTAGATCTTATATAGCTACATATGCTTCATCTAAATGTCTTTCTTTGCAAATATCATCTATTTTCTCTTCTATGTAGAGATTGTCATTCATCTGTGTTGCCAATTATTTTCTTCTTCTCAAGGATTTAGAGAGTTAATCCTTCAATTCTTTCATTTGTTCCATGGCTACATGTAGATCTAGCTTTTCATTCTCAATGGCCTTCTCTAGCTTATACACCTCCATTGTGTCTGATCTTTTCTCTCAAGCTACTAAACTTTTTGATATAAGAACTTAGCTCTAATACCAATTGTTGGAAATGTAATGCAAACTAGGTGACTAAGATGGGGGGGGGGGTGTGAATAAGGAACTAATTCAATTTAAATCACTTGAACCACTTTGTTATATTATCTAATCTACTTGCATGCATGGAACATTAAAGTAGTAAAGTAACAACAACATAACATAATATTTAGCAACTTAGAGACCTTATAACTACAAGGTGAAAATGGGGTGGGAATGATGCCCATAATGCATTACTACTACAGTAATAAAATTGGTTTGTTAAGGCTTACAAATGATCACTTCTGGTGATCTTACCCTATTAGGAGTAATAAGGTCTATTAGGTCCACCTTGTGAAAGGATTTATACAATATAGTTAAGTATGTACTCTATTAGAAATTTCTACAAAGACTGCTAGGTCCACCCTATTAAAGGATTTGGGGCTTATGCACCTATTAGGATGAATTAGTGGATTGATAATTGAAATACAACTTTTATTTCTAGTAAAGATGCTTTGAAGCAAATTGATCACCTGACTATGATAGACGAGTCTCTTCCTTTCCTTGTGATGCTTGTAGCATTCTAAACAATCTTTCCTTTCATATTGGCTAATAATTGAATGATGATACAATGAATACACACTTTTGGATAAATAAAATATCTTATACTTATATCTACTCAATAAATTCCTTCATAGGTCAGCTACAAAATTAATAGTTCCAAAAAAATTCACAAAGTCAGGTCAGTGCTATAACTCGGGTCAATGTCTTACTTGGGCAGCACTAGAAACACTCAATCACCACTATTTCCTTCACAAGCTCTAGCACTCAGTGAATGTTGGGTGCTTGGTTCACACTAATCACGTAGTAGATGCTTTTGACTCATCTTGCACTATTCAACCATCTTGATTATTACCTTGGAACAAGAATGCTCTCTTAACTCGGTTCACATTGGATCTTAGTAGGCATAATCAACTTGGTTGACACTAGAGCTTAGTTTGAACCATCAACTTAGTTGCCACTACAACTTAGTTGAAACTCCAACTTTCTAAAAGGTTAGCTTTTTTTCTTAGATCCTTTGTTAGCTTAGTTAACACTGCATATTAGTGACTTGGTTGCAACTATCTTTTCATTATGACTAAGTGTTTTGGCACTAATTGACAACATTTCTTATCATGTGATCAACATCCCTTTGCAAATTCCAATGAGATTTCCCTTGTATTAGAGTCCCTAAGAAAACCAAGAAGAAAAAGTTTGAGAATCCCATCCCTGAACTTAAAACAATAAAAAGAGATAAGAAAAATATCTATAATGTTGACTCTATGGTGAAATTTTCTTAAACCCCTTATTGTTACATTAGGCTTGCTAAGGAAAAAGGAAAATAAGCCATCAAGGAACTTAACATTAACGACTTGGAGAAGACTAAATGTAGTGAGAAAGACTCAGAGAAGGGTTCCTTCTAGTAGGGCTCTAAAAAATGAAATGTGATATGTGTTCTTCTCTTTTGGTCAGTCCTCCCTCCCCCTTCCCTAAAGTTGACATAGGTAATGTGGCTATTGAGAAAGTGAAAAACTAGGTGGCTCCCTCTAGTAGCCAAGAAACTAGTAGTATTGTGGGAAAATTCAAGCACCTGCTTGTAGGTTTGAAAAGTGTGGTTCAACATTTGAAGGAAAAGATCATGGGTATGAACATAATGTTGCATGATGTTAGTACATTCTCATTGAAGGTGATACATGCATATACTACCTCCCTTTTCCTTTTGTAGGAGAAAGTGATTGGAAGGAAGATAGTTGATGATGGGGATAATAAGAACCTATTCAAATTCCTCATTTAAGAATGGACCAACATCCTATTTTCCAAGAGGCTGAGTAGGGAAAATTGATTTTGGTTATGGTTGTAATAATATTTAGTGATATTGCTAACCTTGTGGGTTTTTTTAATAGTTTCATTGCTAGCTTGAGTGCTAAGATAATCTTATTATGTTTCTACCTCGCATGAAATATTATGCTTGCTAAGTTTATGACTTATTATGATAGCTTTAGCTTAGATTATGACTAGTTTTATGACTTAACTTGGTGGATTAGCTATTTCTAGAAAAAAAATTCTGATAGAGGTAGATTTGGATGTTAATTTTTGTTTCTTCCTAGATGTGGTTAATATGTAATTAATTGGTGCTAGTATGCTATTAATTTGTACCTCTGACCAACACCCTTTTTTTCTACTTCTTTTTATAAAAATTACATGACTGTGTTGAGATATACATATAAATGTAATTATTTTAGGGAAAATGTATAAGAAATTCATTCCATGTATATGGAATATCACAAGTCATGAAGGATATTTTATGTAGTCTTTCAATAACTTATATACTAAAAACAATAGTACGACTTATTTTTATTAATAATATTTTTTATAATGATTTTTGGCTTATCAAACTTCACTCATTTCTTGACATAACAATAGAAATAAAATTCCATCCCTTTACCTTCTGCATTATTCAGGTAGAGTATGTCTAATTAATAAGCATACTAGAATAAATAATCAACATATTACTACTAGGTGACCAAAATTAGGACCTAACATGTTATTACATTTAAAAAAATATAATAGTGAGATTTTTTTTAAAATGGTATAGAGGAAGTAGAGTATACCAAACTTAAAACATTAAAATCATCTAGTTTACATCTAGAAAGGAATATCTAATATATACTCTTATTTGAAAAATGATACTACATTCTTGAGAAAAAAAAAAATATATTTGTGGTGGATTAAATCTAACCCTATAGAAAGGAGGCTATGTTCTTTTGATATCCACTTTTATAACACACACACTAATTACAAAACTCCAACTAGATAAACTAGTGAAGATATATAATTATAGATAAAGGGAAAGAAGAATTTGGTTATAAAAGTGGAAAGAATGAGAAACAAAGGGTTCTTTGTCATAATCTACAAGGATGCCAATGTGACACATGGATGCCTATGCAGTGTGGTATAGTCTTGTTCAAACCATGACAAAGAATACTTAGAATCTAGCAAAAACCTGGGGGAAATTTTTCTTCACATAACCTAATAGATGTAAATATAAATGAAACAAATTAAACATATAAAAAACCTCAAGTGTCTTAATGCTTCCAATAAACTTGCACAATACAAAAGGGATTACAAAATACTTATTATTTAGAGACTTGCCTTAGTCAAGTCCTTGTTTTATTGTTTCAACC
Source organism: Cupressus sempervirens (assembly GCA_028749045.1). Taxonomy (NCBI): domain Eukaryota; kingdom Viridiplantae; phylum Streptophyta; class Pinopsida; order Cupressales; family Cupressaceae; genus Cupressus; species Cupressus sempervirens. The sequence continues at coordinate 580,229,860 of CM053787.1, forward strand.
TCCACAACAATTAGATAGATAGATTGATCAAAAGATAGATAGATAAATGATTTTATAGGTATGGAATATAATCATTTCTAAGAGGATCAAAGGATTGAGTGATAGATATAAATGTATTACTAGATAGGCTTGGGAAATCTAAGAGAGATATCAATATTGTTGTAAGAGAGTGTTGTAGAAAATTAGAGACTACTATAGAAAAAATGAGAATGAGTGGGAAAGAGAATAAAAGAAAGTTGTAAAATCCAAGAAAATGCAAGAAATTTTTTGTAAACAATCAAGGAAGGTTTGAATAAAGAGATGAATTTAAAAGAGAGAAGAGGGAAAAAAGGCTTTCATGTATTTTTGAAAGATTTGGAGCCATTTCCACAAATAAGGGTAGGTGACTTGTGTTAAAACACTTGAAATAATGAGTTTTTAATGCTAGAATGTTGTGAGATGAATACATGATGGATTAGTGTTCAAAAAAACCATGATAAAAATGACCTTGAATGTAAGAAATATGCGTGGTTACTATGAACATGAATTTGAAAGATGGTTGTTGAAAATGCATCTTTGAGTAACTTTGGATGGATTGATCAAGGGTTGAGATGGACCTAAACAATCTATGAGATGTTTTTCCCCATATACTACAGGGTGCACATTTTATGGTTTGGCTTGCTCCAGTTTAAGTCTTGGGCACACCAAGACCAAAATTAGGAATGTCAAAGACATGGTGTGTGTAATTTTTAACATGCTACATATATGCTGCACACAATACTTAGAAAATTTACTATATATTATTTATATCTTTAATGTCACTTTTCATATAACATATGCACTATATGAGGAACATTTTCTACATATTGTTTGTGACATATTGATAGATCTAGAAAACACCAAACCACAAGATTTTATTTTCCTTGGGGATCCAACTTGAAGGCTTAGATAACTATAATTGTTCTAAAATGTGTTAATTGAAAACATACAAAAGATTCTCATTTTTTTCATTGTTGAGATTCTTAAGTATACTAAATTCTAAAAATAGGTAATGTAAAGAATTAACCATAATTTACAAAACCAGGATACTAACTTCCAAATAGTGAATCATATAACTGATATGGCTAAATAAAATATAACAATGTAAAATAACCACACAACTATCATACATAAAATAAAATAAATTATTATCATGAAAACCCTCTTTAGAGGGTGATAACCATGGTGGGGATGTACCCACAGCCTCATTGTTGTAGTAAAAATAGATCCCTAATTATCCTTTTTTAGGATTCACCATGTTAGGAGTGATATATATCTTTTTAGGAGTAAAAAAAGATCAATAAAGATCTACCTTGTTAGAGGATTTCAAATAATATTTTAAGAGTTTATTGGGTTATGGGATTCACAATAAGAACTTGTTAGCATTTACCCAATACATGGATTTTCCTACTACAACTGATAGGAAACAACAAGATCTATGATCTTGATATGGCACTCCTTCCCTATCATATTCAATTCAATTTTCTCTTCTACAACTTTTTTATGCCTCTTGTCTGTATCTTGGTCACAAATTTAACACTTTGTGATCTATTTTCACACTCTTTTCATTGCAAACCTTCTTAAGAATATTTTTATAAGACATAACATTTTGCCTCTTAATCCTAGCCATATGTTCAAACTTGAAACTTCCCACTCAAACATATTAATAATTTCACATGTCTCAATGTGTCAATATTTTTATCCTACCTTCATCTACCTTTAACAATATCTTTCATGTCTATTACTCAAGGTAGTTGAACACGTTTCAACTCCTCTAATATACCACTTCAAATCTGCCTTATTCATTTTTTGTCAATCCAAATTGTGTCAACTCATAATTAATATAATATTAAAACTTTGACATAACATCATCCAATATAATCTCTCATATTACACCTTTTGAGTATCTTTAATCTTCTAACTATATTCTACTATTCTTTCTTTTCTTGACACTTGTGATAATTCAAATTATTTCCACTAGTCAGCTAGTTAAGTTATGGCCATGAATATGAAATAGGATAATCATGTATATGTTGTACACATATAGAATCTTGTGATTCCACTTGTTCCTTGATTTATATGAAGGTTCTCTATATGATTTCAACTACTCTTCTACAAATTCATTGATCATAAGCTTATTCTCACTAATCTTGTTCTATCCTCAATCTTCTTTTACCAATCATGTTCATGCATCATTTTCACTTAGTTGTCACCTATAGAGTTTCCATAGTTTCCATAAATAAGAACCAAACATATCCTCTTTATGATTTATATTCCATCATAACAGCAATAATCTCCCCCATTGGAATTTACAGAAGCACATCTTGATTCAAACAACCAATTCTTCTCTCCCTAACTTTCTTATCTGTCCAATATGATGGATGTAGTACCCCTTAGCTCATTTTCCCTATTCTCTTAACTTTCTCAATATCTTATTCTCCCCTTTTGATAATAATGCCAAAGGTGTAAATATTAACATGTAAAACTTACTTACAACCTATCGAATATGACCTTTGAAATTTGTCTTTTATGCTTCTATTGATGTCTCCCATGTCTTTTGTAAGTGGATTAGATCAATAATGTTCTCACAAAATTTAATAGTTGTCTCATTGAAACTATCTATAGAAATAGTGTGTGGAAATGAAAGATTTTATTCTACCTTCTTCATTTTTTGTTTCATAGACTCCATGATGGGGTATATATAAGATTTTATCTCAACTATATTCATCATTCTACTATTCTCTTCCTGATGTAGCTGCGTTATCTTGTGCAAAATATTCATTACCTTTCTACTATATGCAGTGGTTGAGCTTGAAATAGGATCAAGATGAAAACTTAGGTTCTATAGATCTTTTTGTGCTTCACCTTTCTATTATTCTAAACCCTTAATAAATTCTAAGAAATTTTTTACATTAGTGAATGATTTTCCATCTTAATTCAATATTGATATGGTGTCCTTTACTAGATTTTCTATAATCTCCCAATTCAAAATGACTTTATCTATTAGTTTTCCTATCATTATCTTCTCTAGGTTCTTCTCAACAATATTCATTACTATAGTCTATAAATCTAGGCCTTCACCTAAAATTTCTTTGATCAGGGTGTCCATATGATTGATTATTGAGTCTCCTTTATTATATTCTATATCATAGACTAATTCAACTAAAATGTTTCTATCTATTCTAAAAACTCTTTCTTTCTTCCTTTTTTAGTCTCTCATTATCTCTTATTGCTTTCTTATTTACCTTTTCTCAATACTCAAATAATTCCTTAGGCTCATCTTATTCTAAATGTCCACCATTGTAGGAATGGTATCTTCTTCTCCTAAATTCTAATCATCTCCATAATCTTCTAGGATCTTCATTGGTTTGAGCCTTTTTTGTACACTTGTCTAAAGACTCAATTTTATTTTTACATGGTATTCTTCTTAAAAAAAGTATGACTATCTTCTCTTTGGATTTCTATAATCATTTCTTCTTTTCTCTTAGGTATCATTTCTACTTCTTATACCTTAGGGGATTCTTGTTGACTTATTATGTCAACACCTTCAACTTTTTTTCTACTTGTTGTTCGGATCTCTATATTTTTTCCTTCAATATCTTGTACCTACTTAGGAACATCTTTAATAACATCATCAATTATCTATTCTACTATAAATGTATAATCTATCTGAATAGGTGTAGATTGATCCTTTTGTGATGAGGTCTCCTTGGTATTTAGACTATTTTTACACATTTCAATAATTTAATTATTACATTTTTTTGTATTCTAAATTATGACTATTTTGGATCTTTTTTTATACTCCAAATTAGATTTTGTGAGCCTCAAATGTTTAGTTACGATGCCCAAGGCTCAAATTAGGTTGTGCCCATATTAATATTTTCTCTATGATTTCTATACTCATTTGAAATGTTAAGGTCCACCTAGAATAATTCAATTGATATAGCTAGGAAGGAAAAGATGAATGTATCTCTAAGTGTAATATACTACACTTGTGAAGATGATGTATAATTACATTTTCAAGCTTCTTCTTATCTTTATCACTCCCAAGAGTGTATCCTAGTTTTGACTACTACAAGTCCACTAAATTCCATAATACCTTTTGAAATATCATGAATGGTAGGTAATTTAATTGTCACACCCATATTCTTCAACTCTAAGTATTCCCTATCTAATTATCTTCTCATTTATACTTCTTCTTCTTTAGACTTCTTTTTCTCATTCATTTTCTTCCTAAAATTTCTGTCATAGAAGTTCCTTGACCTCTCATTTTCTTAGGTCCACTCTTTGTTTCAGTCGAGACCAATATGGTCTTCTTTATTTTAACTTTTCTATTTAATAAAGGGGTGTTTTATGACATGTATTCAATCGCAATTGTAGTAGTATCTGATGTTTCTTCTTGTTCAAGACTAGTGTTTTGTTCTTGGCTAGTTAATATCCTTTTAGTTTTCCTTTAAGTAACTATTTAACTCCTTATGAACATTAGCATGAGCTTCATTATATGTTCCAAATATTTATGACCTCTTTTTTGTGGGTTTGGACAATAGTTCATCAACATGTTGACTAGCATAGTCATCTTCTACCTCATAGCCCGTAGGTGGAAGGCAAAAATTTCTATGTTCTATAAATTGCATTATAGATGAGCCTCTATCTACTAAAAGACAAATTTCATTTTATACTTTTTTATAATGTTAATAAAAATTCTTTCACATTTATGCATTTTAGATTGAAAATATTTAGAATAACCCCACATAAAATAATTGAAGTCCACACCTAACACCTTTATGAATTCCCCTATTTATGTGAGCACCAACCTATCTTTGGACCTGCATACATCTTTACCTCCTACTAGAAAAAATGTTTTGAATATAGAAAAAGATAGATTGTAGTAGGGTCCATATTTAAGTGATTTATTTTTATATTTCTATATTCTTTCCATATTTTCCAAAATTGTTAGCATATTTAGAATAACTAAGGTGGGGTAGGGTGGGTGGGGAGTGGGGGTAAATCAATTATCCAAGGTCAAGATGTATAAATTGAAAAAACACACACTTAAAGAATCTTAGATCTTATCATTCCATTTCTCGATGTGTATTATAAACTATTTGCAACATCAACTAGTTGGCTACAATTCTTAAAATAATAAAATCGTAGAATGTAAACTTAAATCAATAAAGCATCACAATAACATCCACACAAGTTTAACACTAGGATTTTACATGGAAACCCAATTTGGGAAAAAACAATAGCAACATGTCACCAATTTTCACTCTTCCAAAGTGAGTCCTATTTAAGAGCCAACATGATTAAAGGTTACAATAAAAAATATTAAATGTGACCTTGTTAAAGGATTTAATCACCCTATTAGGAGTGTCCTTGTTAGAGGAATTTAGAACATTCCATTAAAATGTCACCTAGTTAAAGGATTTACATAGACTGTTAAGTCCTTATGAAAATTAGGTCAGCCTTGATTAAAGGATTTTAAATACAATTCACAATGGTTAGAAAGTAACAATAGGTTTGATCTATTATGTACAACTCACTTTACATTTTCAAATCTTTTTTCAGCTCTTATTACTAATTCACTCTCTAACCTCCATTGTCATCTCAATCTCAGATTCTCTTAGAAACCCATCAAGCAACCACTCTTCACTTCTTCTCAATTAAGCCTTCGACTTAGATTCCCCAGTCAAAAAAATTAGTAACAAATCCAACTCTCTAGAACTCCTTCACACACACACACACACACACACACACACACACACACACACACACACACACACACACACACACACACACAACTTCTCCTCACTCTATACTCTTTCTTCCACACACTGAAAGTTCACCTTTGTACCTCTTTAAATAGGTAGTTTTGATCTTTTTCTGTTTAATCAACACCATGTTGGAAATATTCAAGATATGATAGGTTACTAAGAGGGGAGGGTTGAATCAGTAACTTCAAAACTTTAAACAATTCAACACTTTAACTATCCATCATTCATTCATCTAATCTACCACATATATGAGAAATCATACATCCATAACACATGTACACAGTGATTTGGTAACCCAAAAACCTTCCAAATAGAAAGTAAAATTGGGGTGGGGATGATACCCACAAAACTTCGTTACTGTAGTATGAAGTTGGCCCGTTAAGGCTTACATTGACCACTTCTGGTGATCTGCCCTATTAGGAGCATAAAGGACTACGAGGTCCACCTTGTTAGAGGATTTACAAACATACATTGAAGTATGCACTATGTTAGGAGATTTGTACAAAGACTGTGAAGTCTACCTTGTTAAAAGATTTACTAAACTGATTCACCTATTAGGATGAAACAATGGATCTACTTACAAACTTGATTTTCTAGATTAGATCCTTGAAATATATATCACCTCCTCTGACTGATGAATCATTACTACTCCTTGTAGACCTTGCTGAATATTCTGCTCTTCTGTTGATTCGCATTTACACTTCTCAAACATTACATGTCTCTCTCGATACTCCCATCATCATCATATCCATTTTTTTGCAAATGATATAATACATTACATATATATATCATTCCAATAAATACAATTGCAAGGTCAGCTAAAACACAAGTGAACAAAACTATACTAAGTCAACTCAATAGAAAATAACTCGAGTTCACTGAACTGACTTGGTGACCTTCTAATACTCGACGTCCACTGCATTACTCGGCATCGTCATGTACTCGGTAGAAGTGAAGGCTCGGTCCATACTAATCACGTGACATAGTTCTGAACTCGATAACCATTGAAGACTTGGTGGATATAGTATCACTCGATAAAAATTGAATCCTTCATTTACCTTGCTTTCACTCAGTAAACATTATACTTCCATTACTTGGTAAGCACTATGCTTGCATCACTCGGTAGACACTGTGCTTCCATCACTCGATAGGCATTGTGCTTTCATCACTCGGTAGGCATTGTGCTTTCATCACTCGGTAGGCACTGTGCTTTCATCACTCGGTAAACATTGTGAAACTAGGTGAACACTGTAAACTCGGTAGACACTACTGGATTGCACATTCACTCAGTAGTTGTACTTAGTTTGGTTAACACTAGAATACTTGGTGTAAACTATGAGAATCGGTGTAAGCTGCTTAAGTGATAAAAGTACAAGGTAACCACTAAATGCTTGGTATACATTATAGACTGAGTGATGAGCTCGGTAGTTATACTGATATAGATAAGTGTTGTCACTAATGGAAATAATAACTTAATGCCAACAATCTCCACCTTTGGCATTAGTGAACAAACACTTATAAGTGAAAACATATGTATGCAGCCTGACTAAATTTGTAGAACTGCTGCATATACAAATATACTTATGTAAACATGCAAACTTTATTGTGTGCTAACTTCCCCTATCACTTATAGTGATACCTCTCCTTATTTATTATACTAAATTTTTGAATCTCTCCCCCTTTTTGACAATAATGCCAAAGGACTGCATATATACAATTTATATGGTTACACCCAAGTGATAGAAATTCTTGATGTACCTTAAGAATGGTTGCAAAAGTACTATCCCAAGACTGCTACAAAATTTGATAGGTGGAGAGAACAATTTAAACTTTTGCTGATAATTGGATCAAGTGATCAACCACTGAGAAGTTATGATCTTGGACCAATGTTTTGCAATGTACAAGATGTTTTTACATTATGTCCATGATAGGAAGGATCATGTTCTGGATGTCTATGAGTTGTGACCATATCCTAGCTTACTCTCTCAATAATTCTGCCTGAACATTTGCCAAATATCTGATCTTGGTGTGATGGGAGGTTGTGGAGGAGGATTCCACCTTTAGCTTGGAGGCACTTGATTGCATGTCAATGTCAATCTTATTTAACTTATCCTTTATTTTTTTTGGTGAAGCCAGAAACATCACAAAGTTTAGCAAAAAGTGATGCTGCATTATTAAAAGAATTTTCAAAATTTTTGAAAAATGTTGACAATTCAACTTTCTTTATTGCTATCTTTTGAGCAATGTGCTCTAGTACCTTCTTATCAAATTTCTTTTCAGCTTTCTCAATAATTTTTTCTTGTCTGGAAGAATCCTCATTTAATTTCTGTACAGCCTCTTCTAATTGGATCAAAATGTGTTGAGTAGAATCTACTTCAACACCTATAGCATCTATAATTATATTCTTGGCATTCTCAATTATTCTGTATTCCTTATCCCTTTCAGACCTTAATTGCTTTTGCATAGCTTTCATCTCTATTAGTTGAATAGCTAACCTCATCTCTTCAATGGTAGCATTTTCATAGTCAATCTTTGGAATTACTAGCTCTGTGTCTAAGTCAACATCTTTTGCAATTTCCTTTCCAATTATCAGAAGTCTTAATGGAGCTTTGATGACTGGTTTGACCTTAGGAATATACACAATAGTGGAGATGGAAGGGCTAGTAGTAAAAATTGGGATAGGACTTGAGGATTGAATGCCAATAGGAGTATTAATTGAATAAAAAATTGAAACACTTCCCAAAAATGGTATCATACTTGGTAGAGTACCCATAGTAGAAATGATTGGAGTAGAAGTGGATATAGATGATGCTAATGTAAACAAAACTATAGATCTTGCTAGAATTGATGAAGACAAAATTGTGGAACTTACTGGTACACTTGTTTTTGATGAAGAAGCAGAGGAGGTTGACTCAGTGGCTAAAGAAGTGATAGAAAACTCAGTAGATGAAGTCCTTGGCACCTCTATTTTAGATACCTAGAGGTGGGAGGTGGCCGGTGAAGATTGAGCAATTGATGTGGCAATTTTGCTCACAATCTCACTTGCAAAAGTTGTCTCCAAAGTGGATGTAATAGTTTTCGGTCGAGAGTGAGGAAGGGATGCAATCACTTCTGCTGTAATTTTAATTAGATCTTCTTCTTCCTCATGTTGTTCTTCCTCCTTTTCTTCTTCCTCTCTTTCTTCCATAAGTGCATGCAACTCTCCTAGAGTAACTGTGATAGATGGAGTGCTATCAAAATCATCACCGTCACTGCTATCATCATCCTTGATCTCAACTGGATCTTCACTGGGCTTTTGCAAATGAGAGATGTTCTTCCACATGTTTGTTGCATCATTTACAACATGCTCAATGTCTTTAATTAAGATCAAACATGTGTGAAATCTAATCATCATTTTACCTTCATGGTTCTTCATTGCTACCTTTATTTCTACTCCAGTGAGACTCGGTAGAAGATTCTTCAGAGATTGCTCATATATGTCTTTAACCATTTGGGTGGCTAACTCCCATCTCGGTTGCAATCTCTCCAGTAGTTCTTTGGAGATTTGAGAGGCAAGCTGGTCTGGGGAGTATTTCCATTTACCCATCTTATTGAGTACTAGTTCCTCAATTTGCATTTTCTCAGCATTAGTTCTTGTTTCAAATTTCAATGCCTTGAAATTCATGATGCCAGCTCCTTCTTCCAATTGTTTAAGCCTTTCCTTGAATGTGGGTGGAGGCCTGACCAGGATAGGTTCCTGCTTGCCTTTTCTAGTTCTTCTGGAGAATACTACAGTGGGCTTTTTCTTAGGTTTGGTAATAGTTACCTTACCTTTCTTCTTAGGCTATTCCTCTTCAGATTCATGTTCTTTTTTTTTTCTTCTCCTTCTTCTTCTTAATCATCTTCTTCATCCTCACCTTTTCCCTCGATAAGCATAAGAGGACCGGTAGTAGTTTTTAATTTTGTTATCTTCCTCTTGCCTTTGCTTATGGCCTAGGCTAGCTTGATTTCAAGCTCAATTTTGGCCTTTGCCTCATCATATGTTTTGAAGATTGGTTGCCTTGGGTCTACTAGCTCATTCACTAGTGTTTCAACAATATCCCTAGCCTCATCAATATTTATCTCATAAGGAAGATGTTTTACCCATGCAGCTCGGGGTTTGACTACCTGAATGTATACCTTATCATAGTTAACCATAAAGCATACATCATCTCTATAATCTTCAACCAATTTTGGTGGAATCTAGAACCTATTATTCATTCTCTCCTTGAAATCTTCAAAATAATTATCCATGATGCTATCAAAATTTTCACCCATTTCTGCTACAAACTCATTAATCTGATAAAGAATGGGAATGTCTTTTCTCCATACAACTGTTCCTTTTGATGGAAAGAATTTTTGAACATAGAAAAATAAATAGATCAATAGAGAGCCAAATTTATAAGGATTATTCACTGAAGTCCTTATACTATCCATATTTTTATTCAATTGTTTCAATAATAATTCTGACAAATCAAATTCAAGGTTCTTCTTTACAATTTTGAAGGCCAAATCCATAGCCTCACAAGGTACACTATTTAGTCGACTAGAGCTATAGATTAAGTAGTCAATGACATGAATGCCAAATCTTAGTTCGATATCTGATATAGTGTTAACCTTCAAACCTCTACCATCCCACTCGGCTAGGGTTTGCTTCTGTAACTCCTCCCAACCTAGGGTTTTAGTGGTTTTTGCTTTGCTGAGCATAGGAAGACCCATGATTTTATTAATAATCTTCTTTGTAATTAACGTTGGATGCTCTAACCATAGTTTCCCATTGTGCACCCAACTCAAAATATACCTAATCCATTTAGTTTGGAATATTCTAGGCATATGCAAGATATGAGTCAAACCTTTGGTTTCAAGATGCATGTATTCGAGTTTCAGAGAGCCATCTACACTCATTTCTCCTAGGGCATTGTCCATCTCTAGGTTTCCAATTTCTTGAATAGAACATTTGAAATGAGTATGAATATCATTGATAAGAAGTACCTTAGGTGGAATTTGCAATTGAGCTCAATTCGGGTCGACTAATTCTGTAACGGCTAGAACAATTTTGAAGTTGGGCACTTTCCATTCTGTACCCTTTACCAACATTTCTAAACCTCTTTTTTCCTTGATACCACTGCTACTCCTAGATGCCATTGCTGCTCAGTAAGTGCAAGAAAATTTTGAACAGTTTTCCCACTTTAAAATCGCTTGAAATTGCTTGGAGTTGCTTGGAATTTTCTTGAAATTTCTTAGCTCTGAAATCGCAATGAAGAATGAAATCGAATTCGGCTCTTTTGAAAAAAATTGCCATAAATGCTTGGTACGAAGGTAACTGAGATGATAGAGTCTTTTCCAAGTTGTCATTCATTGCTTGGTAGAAGGTTGCAACTCGATGATCGAACAAAACTTTTAGTTATTACCGACCTAGCTCGGTAAGGTCTTCAACCGATTTTCCTCAGTAGATGCAACTCGGCAAAAGATACACTTTCTTTGATCTTTGTGTATCTGGAATAATAATTTGATCATTTTTCTTTCTTGCATTCAAAACTGCTCAGGATAAAGCTTGATGATACAGTTCCAGATCCTTTATGAATCTAATTGGAAATGATGGAGTCACCCACTTCTTGAGTGATATTGCCATCACTTGAACTATTTTGCTCGGTAGATTTTGGAATCCACTATTGCCTCATTTGCTTCCTAATGTTTTTAGCTTTAGCTTTCTTTTCATCTTCAACTCTTCCTATATTCATGCAATTTTTAGCTATATGACTGAGTTCAGTGCATGTGTAACATCTTACTGTTGTGTCTCTTTTCCTTAAGTGATGCCTTGAACAATCTTTGCCAATGTGTCCATATTCTCCACAATAATGACATCTACACTAGGTATTGTAATCTCATCCAAAGATTGCTTTAACAAATTGTTCAGCTGAATTGAATGATTTGGATCTGCATTGGAATGCCTTGTGACCATGCTTCTTGCACTTGTGACAATTGCCTTCAAATTTTGGTTTTTTCTTGCATTCATTAGCTTTATGACCATGCTGACTCCAATTGTGGCATTTATCATTGAATTTACCTTTTCCATTGCTCCAACACTTGTTTGAAGTGTGACCTAGCTTACCACAGTGATTGCAAGTAGACCTTTGATTCCTTTGGGCACCTTGTTTGGAGGTTTCACCTTCTTCCTTGTAATCAAGTCCAGCTTTTCCTTTCTATCTATGAAGATTCTATTTACTTTGCTGATTTAATTGAGTCATGTCTGCTTGAGATTTCATCATGCTCTCATTGATTTTCTTTTCAGTGATTAGGTCATTTTCCAAACTTTCATTGATTTGTCTTTCAGATCTCAAGTCATTTTTTAAGCTTCAATTGATTTGTCTTTCAATGATCAGATCATTCCTCAAGCTTTCATTTTTAGATCTTAGATTCATAATTTCTTCATTTTCATTAGATAGTTGAATTACAAGATTTTCATGCTGAAGGGATTGATTATTTCTTGCCTCTAAGTCTTCATTTTCCTTGTCTCTTTTTTCTAAGACTTCACATAGCCTAATTGATTGGATTTCTTGTTCTCTTTTAAGATTTCTTACTTCTTCCTGCAGAGAACCATTCTTTGCTAGGAGTTCCTTAATAGCCTCATTAGCTCCATCTGAACTACTTGATGGTAAAATTTCTTCAATATTTTCTTCAATATACTGATGATCATTCATTTGTCTTGCAAGTTCCTTCCTTCTTTTCAGGGATTGAGAAAGATGCTCATTAGCTTCTTTGAGTTGAGTCATAGCCATTTCTAGATCTAGCTTTTCATTTTCAATAGCTTTGTCAAGTCTGAATATCTCCATTGTCCTTGATCTTTGCTCAAGCTATCAAGCTTTGTCCTAAGAACCAAAATGCTCTAATACCAATTGTTGGAAATATTCAGGATATGATAGGTTACTGAGAGGGGAGGGTTGAATCAGTAACTTCAAAACTTTAAACAATTCAACACTTTAACTATCCATCATTCATTCATCTAATCTACTGCATATATGAGAAATCATACATCCATAACACATGTACACAATGATTTGGTGACCCAGAAACCTTCCCAATAGAAAGTAAAATTGGGGTGGGGATGATACCCACAAAACTTTGTTACTACAGTATGAAGTTGGCCTGTTAGGGCTTACATTGACCACTTCTAGTGATCTGCCCTATTAGGAGCATAAAGGACTGCTAGGTCCACCTTGTTAGAGGATTTACAAACATACATTGAAGTATGCACTCTGTTAGGAGATTTGTGCAAAGACTGTTAAGTCTACCCTGTTAAAGGATTTACTAAATTGATTCACCTATTAGGATGAAATAGTGGATCTACTTACAAACTTGATTTTCTGATTAGATCCTTGAAGTATATATCACCTCCTGTGACTGATGAATCATTACTACTCCTTGTAGACCTTGCTGAATATTCTACTCTTCTGCTGATTCGCATTTACACTTCTCAAACATTACATGTCTCTCTCAATACTCTCATCATCATCATATCCTTTTTTTTGCAAATGATATAATACATTACATATATATATATCATTCCAATAATTACAATTGCAAGGTCGACTAAAATACAAGTGAACAAAACTATACTGAGTCAGCTCAATAGTAAATAACTCAGGTTCACTAAACTGACTTAGTGACCTTCTGATACTCGACGTCCACTGCATTACTCAACATCATCATGCACTCGGTAGAAGTGAAGTTTCAGTCCATACTAATCACCTGTCATAGTTCTAAACTCGGTAACCATTGAAGACTTGGTGGATATAGTATCACTCGATAAAAATTGAATCCTTCATTTACCTTTCTTTCACTTGATAAACATTATAGTACTACACTTGCATCACTTAGTAGACACTGTGCTTCCATCACTTGGTAGGCACTATGCTTTCATCACTCGGTAGGCACTATGCTTTCATCACTCGATAAGCATTGTGCTTTCAAAACTCGATAAAAATTGCGAAGCTAGGTGAACACTGTAAACTTGGTAGACACTACTGGATTGCACATTCACTTGATAGTTATACTTAGCTTGGTTAACACTAGAATGCTCGATGTAAACTATGAAACTTGGTGTAAATTGCTTAAGTAATGAATGTACAAGATAACCACTGAATGCTCAGTATACATTGTAGACTGACTGATGAGCTCGATAGTTATACTGATACAGATAAGTGTTGTCACTAATGGCAATAATAACTTAATGTGAACACACCAAAGATCTTAAGGTTCATGATTTGATCCATCAAATACAATGATTCTAATCACCATTCTATTTATCTCTTATTTTCTAAAAACTTCTCCTCAAATTCATATCTTAATTCATTTACCTAATCCTCTCCTAAAATTAAATAATCCAACTCATTGATCCTTATTTTCAACACATTTTCCATATCCCAAGAAATCAACTTAGTTAGCTAGAAATTATGATTTCTCTCGAATAGTTAAAATGACATTTCTCAACCAAGACTAAGTTCCAAAACTTGGTCATCAATGAGTTACTTGATCCCTGTAAAACTTCTTTCATGGCATTAACACTATCACTCCATTGATATTAATGCTTGGTCAACATTAAATTTTCTTGGTACTTATTATGGCTCAATTGACACTAGCATCACTCAGCATGTGCATCAAAATTCCTTAGTCTTACAATCTATTACTCAGTCAAGCCTACACAAGTGATCTATCTTTTCTCACACTTTCAAGAATTGAACATTACTGTCTTCTCATCTATCAACATGATTTAGACAATCACTTTGTGATGGGGAGCTTCTTCAACTAAGAGATTCTAGCTCTTCCTAGGCTACTCCTAGCCCACTATGGGGTCTTCTCTTCTAACACTAACTTAGATGATCCCTCTACAATCTCCTTTGCCTAAGAAACTCCCCACCAATTCAAAACTTCAATGTCATCATCCCAATTCACCTTAGATGCCTTCTTTGGCTTAGAAATGCCAAAACTTCCCAAGAACACCAAGTCCCTATGTGCGTGTGTGTGTATATATATGTGTGTATATATATATATATATATGTATATTTATATGTATATATATGTATACATATGTATATATATGTATAGATATATATGTATATATATATACATATATATATACATATGTATATATATATATATATGTATATATATATATACATATATATATATATACATATGTATATATATATATATGTATACATATGTATACATATGTATATATGTATATATATATATATATATACATATATACATATGTATACATATGTATACATATGTATATATATACATATATATATATATGTGTGTGTGTGTGTGTGTGTGTGTGTGTACAAAACACTCCTACCAAGGTTCTCAATGCATTTCTCATCATTCTGCATCATTCTTTTAAGGTTCTTTTACCCAAATCACAAAATTGGCTAGTTAGGTCTTGTAGCCCTAAGAGTTCCTATTAGCCCTCCCAAAATCAAGGAAAGAGATATAACTCAAAAAAAACCTTAACAAAGCACCTTTTTGTATACTATAATTTTTCCCCCATGACCACCTCTTTAGGATTTTGTAGGTCTAGGGTTCCAACAATGTTCATACTATACAGATTTAGAAAATCCTATTTTCAAGGGTTTTAGAAGTAGTACTAGTGATTTCCTTCTTATAAGCATCAACATACCTACATAGCCTCCTCCTTTGAGTTTAGATTCCCTCACACATTTCTCCTACCTTACCAATTCAATATTGATCTATGCCAATCAATCAGTTCTTCACAAGCACTCCTTACAAGCATCTCCTTGCACCTTGTCAAGCTTGCCATCTTGCCTAGGGCTCACTTGTAAATAAAGAAAATGGCCTTTCATAACCTCCATTCACAATATTTACAATATTTAAAGAGCCTATTTCTTGTTCTACAAGGGCCATGGTGATTAGACCAAGGACACTCAAGCTATAGCCCATTTCATGATTGCTACTCAAAACTAGACACCAAGATCAACCAAAGAAAATGATATTCAAAACCTTATTGAATGCATAATTGAAACCAAAAAAATTGCATGCAAATTTAGGATATGAATAGAGGATTCTAATTCATGAAAAATAGGTATTCTATTCAATCCAAAAATCCAACAAAACTCCAAAACTATGCTTAGAATGCTCAAATTGTCTTGTTGCTAAATGTTGTTCATACATCCAACTATAAAACCCATGGAACTAAGTTAAAAAATTATTAAATATACTTCATGCTCCCTCCTAGTTTTAATTTTGAACCATAACTTCCCAAACTTGTTCATTTTCCAAAACTACTTAAAAAGTTGTCAATGCAACTTTTTGACAACTTTCGCAATTTTTCTCCTAGACTCTCCAAAATTGCAAAGAATGTTACCAAAACTCCTAAGATGACATTAGAACACCTAAGGGGCAAATTTAAACACTCCTTTCCCACTTTTATGGATTTTTTCCTCAATTTTCTTCCTAGAACAATTTTTGCAATTTTTAACTATCAAGAATTAATTAACCAAACTAACCTCCTAAATCAAAACCTATCAACTAACACCCCTTAAACACACTTGGGAATTTATTTTTCATCCTTAATAATGCCATGGTTTATTAGACCATACATAAACCAAAAACTAAACTTAGGGTTTGACCTTATCCTAGATGCTCCTACACCATTCTCCCCCTACATGAAGAGGTTAAGGGATTGCTAGAGATAAGAACTCCATGTTGATACCAAGCTTCTTGATGTCACCCTTAGAAATCCAAGTTTCCCTAGCCTCATGAAAATTCATCCATTTTACCAAGCCTCTTCCATAGGGTCTGTTGGTGCTCAAAATTCTCTTCCCGATTTTGAGTACCATTGAGAAATTTCAGGCCTATAAATGTTTTGTGAAGCTTATGTACCCCACTATTGTGTTAATGCATAAATGGTGTTTAATGTTTCTAACACCCTTCTCTTAGCCCGTCTATGTGTTCCATGAAGTTAAATTGATATCCCAAGTCATTTGGCGAAGTCTTGTTTTGAAGCAAATGTCAAATCTACATTTTCACCAAAGTGTCAAACAACGACAAGAGGCTGTGTTTGCCAGTGAATATCTTGCACCCAAAAATGTGTCATCACTTGCCACTTCAATATTATCTAGTGTTCATACCTAAGAACCTATGTTTTAGATTTTGAGTCATTTCAATTTCGTTTGACTAGGTTTTGAATCCCTCAAAGTTGGTCAGTTACTGTTTTCACACATTTGCAAAATGTTCATAATTCTGGGAAGCCTTGTTTGACATGCTATAAATTTTGACCATTTGATCCAAATGTTGAAATTCCTATTGCATTACATTGTAGGCATTAGAGACTTGTTATGTTTCAAGTTTCATATCATGACAAATCTGTTTGATCAGTTTTCAAGCGTGATTCGAAATGGAATTTTTGACTTTTTGCTGGTGTCAGTATTTGCAGATTGATTGGAAGCCCTATTTGTGATGTTATATCTCCTGATCCATGATTGGTCAAGTCAAATGGATTGTACCCTTGTGTTATCTTCTAGAAATACTTTAACTGTGCCAGCTTGCAAGTCATGACAAATCCATTTGCACACTTTTCTAGGTCCTTTCCATTTGCAAAAATCATTTTCTATCAGTGTTCCTAGTTGTAAAATTCTGAGTAGCATACTTTGAATGTCTGCCATTTGTGCCCAATTATTCATCATGGGCCTAAATTGTATATCCATAATGTCCTCATGATAGAGAATGAGTGTCCTAGTTTTCAACATGCCCATGTGCTCATTTGCCTAGTTTTTCGAGCCAAATTCGAACCCAATTTGTTGTTTTCTGACATGTTTTCTTACAGATGATTATGAGAAGGAAAATTTGACAGTGAATATCTTTTAACTCCGAATTCATCATGAGATGAGATCTGAAAGAGTGCAAGTGTGCAGAACAAAGAGTCAGTTTGTCAGTTTTCAGAGCCTAGTCAGTTGTCCGGGTCAATTTTTAAAGGCAGTCAACAGGCCTCCTGACATCAAATTCACAGTTTGGAAATTAGTGGTAAAATGGTTTTCAGTTGATTAGTTAATGTTAAAACTTGATTTTAATCAGTTTGAGATTCTTAATACATCAGTTTGCCAGATTAGTCATTTGAAAATGAATTTTTTTTTAGTCAGACCCACTTTGGGGCCCGACTAATTCCATCAAATTGACAAGTTTAGAGGTGAATAAAGGATGTTTTAAAAGTGAAAAGTTAAGCATAATTAAATGAGAGGAAAGTTCATATAATCAAAAGGGAAATATAAAATATCCATATTCTAAGTGTTATGATATTTTTGAGACACCAAGCATGTTTTAAGAATCTGCAATGTCATCAAAGAAGAAACATATTCAGAATTAATTAGTAGGCTTGAGGAAGATTTTGTAGTGACATCCACCCTACCTATGAGCAATGACCCATATCCATCATTACCTCTGTCCAGTTCATATGGGAATGGTTTTGAACAAAATGGAAGTCACGACACCACTACCAATACGACTGAAGTTGCCAATGTCGCTAAAGCTTCAAATATTGCCGAAGTAGCCAAGACAGTTGACATCCCCATTACAAGATGAAGAGATGATTAGCTCTTTAATGTTTTCTTATGATAGGATGGTGAAACGAATCCTTGCACCAAAGCAGAGGACCAAGCCATATCTGAAGTTATTGATATTGTTTGCTTAGAAAGTGTGGTCAGGCCATGCATAACTCAATTGAATAACAAGATGTTTTAAGAGACAACTAATATATACACTCCTGAAAGTTATACAAAAGCTATTGTCACTTCAAAAATTGCAGGTGGTGAATTAGATTTGATTGATGGTAGCATAAAAAGAATTAAATGCCAAAGTTATGCAGTTAAAGAGATTGACTTGGAGAAACTTGAACCTAAAAGGCAACATTATGGAGGCAGAGGCATTTAATATAAAAGAAATTCATGCCATAGTTTAGGGGCAGGGGCATTTCAAGCCAAAAAATAATGCAATCCAAGTGGGAAGAGCTTGTAGCAGGTGGAAGGAGCTCAATGTTGATAACAGAAGAGAAGACTATCCTGCACCAAGTCGGAGGAGCAACCCGAGTGGAAATGGAGTATGAAGCCTGTGTGCATAAGAGGAAAGAAAGGGAATGTTTTCAAATAGGGGAGCACATTAAAAAAGGGTGCCATAATGCATAAGAGCTGATCAGCATTAAAACCAAAGAAGATCACACAAAAAGGAAAGGCTATGGCAATGCCAAAAGCTGCCCAATACTTAAAAAGGAGATGCCATAGCATGCCAAACAAGCTGGTAAATTGCTTGGCAATAGCTTATGTATTAAGTGTGATGTACTTGGATGGAATTAAGCTAGGTGATATGCAAGCAACCATCAGTGGTATATTTACTGCGGCATTTTTCTTGTTCATTTCTCATGCTCGACCTTTGGACAAGATTTCTACCCAACGTCCACATCCAAATATATTTTGTTCCTATGTTTTTCTCTCACTTCTATGACAATTTTCTATACATTTGAATTTCCTCATCTCAACTGTAAAAGAAGTTGAGAAGTATATGCAAGAGGAAAATGTTGAACCCGACTCAGAATTTCATCCCAATTTGGTTATCACAGTCTCTTACATGGCCAATATGATGATACAGGTAGCTACATTTGCAGTAAATTATATGAGCCACCCTTTCAACCAAAGTATTCAGAAAAATAAACCCTTTCTCTATGCTTTGACTATCGATATTATCTTTTTCTCTGCTATTACCTCAGACATATTCAAAGGCTTGAATGATTGGTTAAAGCTGGATCCATTACCATAGCCCTTTGGTAGCAAGCTCCTTCTATGGGCTTTTGTTATGATAATAAGTTGTTTTTTTTGGGAGTATACATTGTGATGGCTTTCCCCATGTCTAATGAGCCATTTGGAGGAAGTCGCACCATCGTAACAAAGCCCAAAATTTTAAGAAGGTTGCAGCATGGTGGAGGTCTACAATGTTGGTGGTCCATTATCCCACATTGGGCAGATAGTGGGACTTTTAAAAGTTTAAATACAAAGGCTTAGGTAGAGTTAAATGAATAAAGAGACGTGAGCTTTTGGAAGCACTAATCCAATGTATGGTGGACCTGACCATTCTGACCTCACCTAGAGTACAGTTGGCATGAAACCAAAGTTTTAAATAAAAGTGCACCAGTGATGATGTGGCAGGATATGAATATGATCGTGCCACATGGCGGACCAAACAAATCTTGCAAACCCACAAAATCAATATGATTGCTTGACAAATCATGCGGGAAAGCAAAAAATTGCCATGTGGCAGTGCGAGCTGAGTCAGTGATGTGGTGCCAAAAAGAGCAGATCAAGATGGAGGCACAAGATTTCACCACGTGGCGAGATTCGATAGTCTGCGCATCCCCGCTAGACAGAAGTGCAATGTCGTTACATAATGCAGGAATGTGGGATCGTGCCATATGGCAGTAGGTCTTGACCTATGATGATGTGGCAGCACAATGAGCAACCAATCAGAGGTCACCACATGGTGTTCGATCAACAGAGGGTTGAGCCAGATTATAAGGCAAGGGCAGTATTAAGGAATAAAAAAATAATAATAATATTTTATTATTATTTTTTAAAGAAAAGTGGGCATGTCAGGTTTTTTGATTTTCAAAAGGGGATATTATTTCTAAAGTTTTAACTTTAGAGTTTTTTAAAATTTTCAAATATAAATTTAAAAAACAAAGATGTGCAGACCTTAGTTCTATAACAGAGGAGCTTTTTTCAAATCGACTTTCTAGGCATTTTTGAGAGGCTAGATATGCACTCCAATATACCGCCGGAACTAGGAAGATCTAAATTTTTCAAATATGAGGTCAATTTTTGCACAGGTAATAGTATGTTTGAGCTACAGGAGGTTTTGTCCCAGGTTCTCAAATTGTAACTGTATTCAGCTATGAAAGTTCAGAATTGTTTCCTAGCATGGTGATTACCTGAATTTGGTTAAAAGGTAGTAAGAATTCAGTTTGGGTCAAAAAAATTTCACATTCACTCAGTCAAAGCTGAATTTTCACCAATATTTTCATGGGGCAATTAGATATTTTGGTGACTCACACAGTTTTCATCATTTAGAAAGGGATATTTTGCAAGTCAGTTGCAGATAATGATGAAACAAGATCAAATCAGAATGGGAGATGGAAGGAAGAAATTATTCTGTTACAGAGGATTGCATTTCAAATGGACACTCGTCACTTGAAGATCAGATCCGAGATTCTTTCCTTGCTATATCTTTCTATATTTCATTCTTTGTAGGGGTTCCAGTTTTTGGGAGGTTCCAGTTTTTGGTTCTAGTTTTTGGGAGGTTCCAGTTTTTTGTTCCAATTTTTGGGAGGTTCCATTTTTTGTGACTGAGGGACCATTCATGGTTCCAATCTTGAGTTCTCTTAGATCTGTGATACCATTCTTTAGTAAATTTCTCATGTAATGAACAACAAGAAATAAGAATACAGATAGTCTAATCTGTTAGGTAACTTTGCATTTACATTTCATGCATCTTATTGTAATTTGTTTCAAGGAAATGAATGATAAGGCAATAGTAAGTCAATCTTCATCCTAATATCTTGTCTCCCATTCAGGTTGTTTGTGATCTTTTATGTTTTGTAACAAAGAATATGAAACTCAGTTGCAACCTATTGGTTGTATATGTTGATTTATTTTGCTTATGACTCAAAGAGTTATGTAAATGCTTGATTCATCATCATAGGATTGCAGATTACATGAAGGGATAAGTCAAGTATGAGGTTCAGAAAGATGCAGATGTCTAATTCACAAAGTGGATGGATAGATCAGGATGTCTTGATGTATGGCATATGTCAGTGACTTTCAGGGATGTGTGTTAGGGTTTTGTGTGAATTTCCCAATAGATAAGGCACTGATCATTTTGAAGGATCATAAGGTTGTGTTATTCATGTCATGTTTTGCTGAGATCAACATCAATAATCAAACGCTTTTCCCCTTTCACGTTGAAGAGCTATAATAGAATGCCCTCACTCAACTTATGAGATTCCTTGATTTGCATTTAGCTACTGTAGATTGTTGTTATTTCATGAGTTAACAGTAGAAATAAGGGTTTGATCTACTTTGAATAGATTCAGTGTATGCTTTAATAACTAGTACCATATAAAGAATCTATAGGTCTACCTTCCTAAGTTTTGTAGAGCCTGAAGAAGAAGAAGGGTCGAGCCTTATAGTTGGCCTAGTGTCTGAATGGGCATGTTGAAAATGGGAGTTAGCTGCCCCTAGATGTGTTTTGTTCTCATCAGGGTAATTGAAAACTGGTAACATTTTCAAATACAAATAGGGTCTTTAAAAAGTTTCGAATAAACTTAACATCCATGGTAGCTACTATTGTCCTTAGAAAGCCATGGATCTTAACCACCTCCTTGAAGAATAGGCTAGCCACATTACTTGTATCATGTGTAGTCTTGCATGGTATGAAGTTTCTCATCTTACTAAACCTGTCCACTACCATAAAGACATTATCTATCCCTATTCTAGTTCTTGATAATCCCAATATAAAGTCCATACTAATGCATTCCCATGGTTTATTAGGAAGAGGGAGGGGTTTTTAAAGCACTGTATTTGATGAAGTTCGATTTTCCTTCTAACATATCTTTCATTGCTCCATATACCTCCTAACATATCTCTACATTTTAGGCTAGTAATGGAACCTTTTCACAATGTCCAAGGTCTTGTTCAAACCAAAGTGCTCACTTATGCTCCCATTGTGCTTTTCTTTTATAAAATTCTCCCTCATGGACCCCCTTGGAATGCATAACTATTGACCCTTGAAAAATAGTCCATTTTGTAGGGTATAATAAAAAAAATCACTATGAAAATGATTCGCAAAATCAATGCATACCTTATAAGCCTCTGAGAAGTTAGTGTCCTCCTCATATAGATCTTTAAAACTATCCAATCCTATGCTCTACAAATTGACCTCTTGCACTGTCAACAACCTCTTGCTCAAAGTATCTACCACCTTATTGTTTGTCCCCTTCTTATGCCTGATAATGAAGGTATAGAGTTGTAAGAACTCCATCCATTTGATGTGTCTTAGACTTAGCTTCTCTTTTGAGTTAATAAAACTCAAGGCTAGTTTATCCGTGGAGACAAAAAACTCCTTAGGCAATAAGTAGTGTCTCCACTTCTTAAGGGCTTGGACAAGTGCATAAAGCTCTAGGTCATATGTTGAATATCTTGTGTTGGCTTCATTAAGCCTTTCATTGAAAAATGCCACTAGTCTACCCTCTTGACTCAAAATTTCCCCAACTACTATGTTACTAGCATCACATTCCACCACAAATGGCTTCTCAAAACTAGGTAGAACTAGGATAGGTTGGGTTTCTACCTCCTTCTTTAATCTCTCAAAACTTTTTTATGCAAGTTTGATCCACACAAATTTAGTCTTCATGTCCACTTTGATTGTATCCACCACAGGCACAGAGATTTCACTAAACCCTCTTATAAACTTCCTATATAACTATGCCAATCCATGCAAACTCCTAAGCTCAATAGATATAGGTGTAGGAAAATTCAAAATAGCCTCTACCTTGTCCTTGTCCATCTTAAGACTTCCTTAGGATACTACAAACCCTAGATACACTAATTCCTCTTTCATGAACTCACTTTTATCCAAATTTACTATCAACTTCTCCTCTTGCAGCTTCCTCAAAACCAACTCTAGGTGTTTCATATGTTCCTCCTTGGTCTTACTAAAGATGAGAATGCCATCTACGTATACCAGAACAAATACCCTAATGCAATTCTTTAGAACCTCATTCATGACCCCCATGAAGGTGCTTGGTGCATTTGTAAGGCCAAATAGCATTACCAAACACTCATAGAGGCCCTCAATAGTCTTATATGGAGACTAAAATTCATCCCCCTCTTTCATCCTAATCTAATAGTATCCACTTTCAAGATCAATTTTGGAAAAATATCTAGCTCCACCTGGACAATCCATCAAGTCTTCTATTCCAAGAATGGGAAATCTATACCTAATTGTGATTCTATTAATTTCCCTAGAATCAAATCACATTCTCCACCTCCCTTTTTAGGTGCCAAGACCACTATTATGACACATCGATTGATGCTCTTCCTAACTAGCCCTTGTTCAAGAAGCTCTTGAACTTACCTTGCAATCTTCTTGTTTTGCTTTGGAGACATCTTGTATGTAGCCTTGTTAGGTAGTGATGCCCCTAATCAATTTGATGACTTATGGACCTCTTAGGTGGTAGGGTAGGTGGAGCTCCATCACAAATGATGTCTTTAAACTATTCCAATAGTCCTTCCACTTTTGCAAGTAGAGGTGTGGATTTTTTTGTCTTCCCCTCCTTAGGCTTTAGCATAACAACATAACCTACTCCTTCATTATTACTCAACCTATCCACTACCACAAAGACATTATCTATCCATGTCCTAGTTCTTGATAATCCCATTATAAATTCCATACTAATGCATTCCCAAGGTCTATTAGGAATAGGGAGGAGTTGGTAGAGCCCTACATTTGATGAAGTTCCCTTTACCTTCTAAAATTTGTTGTATTGCTCCATATGTCTCGTAACATCTCTCTACAATTTAAGCTAGTAATAGAACCTTTCCACAAGGTCCAAGGTCTTGTTTAGACCAAAGTGCCCACTCATGCTCCCATTTTTCTTTTCTTGTATAAGATTCTCCCTCATGGACCACCTTGGTATGCATAACTATTGACCCTTGAACAACAGTCCATTTTGCATTGTATATTTAACAAAATCAATGTATACCTTATAAGCCTTTGAGAAGTCAATGTTCTCCTCATATAGACCTTTGAAACTATCCAATCCAATTCTCTGCAACTTGATCTCTTGCATTGTCAACAACCTCATGCTCAAATTATCTACCACCTTATTGTTTGTCCCCTTCTTATGCTAGATAGTGAATGTATAGGACTATAAGAACTCCATCCATTTGATGTGTCTTATACTTAGCTTCACTTGTGAGTTAATAAAACTCAAGGCTTGGTTATCTATGGAGACAAAAAATGTCTTATGCAACAAGTAGTGCCTCCACTTCTTGAGGGCTTGGACAAGTGCATAAAGCTCTAGGTCATATGTTGAATATCTTGTCTTGGCTTCATTTAGCCTTTCATTGAAAAATGCCACTAGTCTACCCTCTTGACTCAAAAATGCCCCACTACTATGTTACTGACATCACATTCCACCACAAATGGCTTCTCAAAACTAGGTAGAACCAAGATATATTGGGTTTCTACCTCCTTCTTTAATCTCTAAAAACTTCATTCTACAATTTTTTTCCAAAAAAATTTAGTCTTCATGTCCACTTTGATTGTATCCATCATAGGTGCACATATTTCACTAAACTTTCTTACAAAATTCCTATAGAACTATGCCAATCTATGAAAACTCTTAACCTTAGATCGAGGTGTAGGCAAACTAAAAATAGCCTCTAACTTCTCCTTGTCAATCTTAAGACTTCCTTAGGATACTACAAACCCCAAATATACCAGTTCCTCTTTCATGAACTCACATTTCTCCAAATTTACTATCAACTTCTCCTCTTGGAGCTTTCTCAATACCAACTCTAAGTGTTTCATTTGTTCCTCCTTGGTCTTACTAAATAAGAGAATGCCATCTAGGTATACCACAAAAAATACCCCAATGTTGTTGGCCTTAGATTGGTTTTGACAATTGAGTATCAACACACTTAACCAATTCTCAAGTTGATGCCAAGTATAAAAAAATGCTAAGCTATACTGTGTGTCGAGCCAAAAATTCAATAGGTGCGAGTGAACTTCAGGTGCTGAGAAAGTATCAAGTGTCAAGTGATAAGTGATGCTGAGTCACTATAGGTGAGCAAAGTATAGATGCTGAGTGAAACAAAATTACTATAAGATTTGAGTGAGTCAAAATTTCTATATGTGTCGAGCATTAGCAATTAGTAAGTGTCAAGTAACACATAATCAACATATGAATTTGTTCCTTCACAAACTCATATGGAAACCATTTTTGAAGCCAACTTAAGATGAATCTCAAAGGATCTTGAAGATAATATCAAATCTTTTGCATTCCCTATGTAATTGACATGCAACCAATAGGAAAAGTGAAAGGATTGAGTGGGAAAAGAAGAATGAATATTGATCATAGATTCATACCTAACCCTAAGTCTTTGAAGCCTTTAAAATGAGGACAAAACCCCATTGTGTGTATGTATGAGCAAGAGTTTATCGAAGAATGCTAGTGAAGTGCAAAGGGGTGTAAAGACTTACAAAGGGCAGTACAACATTGCAAAATTTAGTTGATCAAGAATAGAATATCAGAATTTCAAGGAGAAACATATTAGAATAGAGAGAGTAGAACAAGGATCTAGAATCAGCAATTGAAGATTTCATGTCATTAGGTCAAGACTTTCTAATACTCTCTAGCCATTGTATTAGGAATGAAAATCCTATGATAATAGGTTGGTTTAATAGCCATGTTGTAAGACTTTCAATATGGTGCTAAATCCTTTAATAGGGTAACATTCCAAATGAGTGTTTGTAAATCCTTTACCCAAGTCACTTTTAGCATAGAAAATTCTTTAATAAGACATGCCTTTTATAGGGAAGACCATTGGAAGTGGTCAAACTTTGTAACCTTAAAAAGTTACATATTGATGCAGTGATACTTTGTAGGTGTCATTCCCACCCTAGTTTTACCTTCTCATTTTTGGAGGGTTTCTAAGTTACCAAAATCTTGTGTTATCTATTTTCATGCATGTCTTTACTTTCATGTTTATTAGATGAATTAGATGCATGTGAATAATTTTAGCTAAAAGGTTTTGAAAAGGTTAGAGTTAATTACTTCTGATTCACCCCCTTCTTAGGAGTAAATCTTTGCAGTTTTAAATTCCAAGAAATGGTATTAGAGCCAAGTTCTCACAAGGAAGAGCCTAATAGCTTCGAGAAAAGATCTAGAAATGGAACTCTACAAACTCAGGAATGTTATAGAGAATAAAGCAATTGATGTACAACTTGCTCTCCACACTGTGGAAGAAGCAAGGGAAGAACTGAGAAAGTCTTTAAAGAGAAGAAGAGAGATTTCCATAGCCAAGAATGATACACAATACAAGGAGATTGACACCTCAAAATTTTTTTCAAATGGAGACTCCAAAGAGTTTGATGCAGCAATAGCAAACCTGATGGAGAAGAATAGAGGTCAAGCAGAAGAAATCAAAACTCTCAAGATTGAACAAGAATCACAAGCCATGATGTTTTGTGGTGTGATTGAATAGAAGAAAAGAGCCATTGAAGATAAGGTTATGTTAGAAGATGACAAGAGAAATCTTGCCAACAAACTAGAAGAAAAGTCAATTGAGCTTGCAAGAATTTTGAACATGTAGCTAGACACCCTAAGCTAGATGATGAATGCACATCATGAATTGAATGTCAAGGACATTGAGATTTCTAAACAAAAGATGCAAAATTAACAACTATAGAATGACCTAAAAAGAGAAAAAGATTGCTGAGAGCTTCAAAAAACCAAAAAAGGCCATTAAGTACTTTGAGTAGCTACCAAAATCACCAAGGGATAGCAATGATACTTTAGGAATAGGATACACTAGCACTGAACAAGGAGAGTCATCCAAGACTACAAAAGAAAGGAGTAACAAAGATAAGAACACTAAACCTACTTGTCATTTCTATGATAAAAAAGGACATACCTCTAATGTGTGCAAGAGAGAAAACACCCATTAGCATGAAAAACTTAAGAATGTGGGTCACTGTCATAAGTACAACAAGAAAAGACATCAAGCAAATGACTATAGGACTAGGACTATTAGAACACCAAGATTTGAAGGTCACTATTACAATTGCAAGAAGTATGGACATAGAGCTTTTGAGTGTAGATCAAAGCCTATGTGGACACTTAATCAACCAACAAGGGGAAATAACCATGGACATCACTACAATTGGGACTAAAACACCAAGTATAGCTGCCATTACTATAAGGAATATGGAAAAATCCCTAAAAATTGCATAAGAACACATTTTAGTGGAAACTACAATAGATGGTTAAGTTAAACTACATGCTTCAGTTGTTTGAAGACTAGTCATATCAACAGAAATTTCCGAACAAGGTCAAAGGCACCCAAATCAGAGATCAGCAAAGGAAAAGGAGAGGTGGATGTTGAACACATTAGAGGAGAAATGAATAATATATGGAAGAAGAAAGATGGTAGAAACACATCAAATGAAGGGACCACTTCACGTAAAAGGTCAAGTGGTCACACTTCAACCAACTAAGCAAAATAAGGCATATGGGCCTGATATACAAAGATTTATCATACATTAGTTCCTAAACAAGAAAGCACTAAAAATAAGAGATTAGCATGATTAAAGATGCAAAAGTTAAAATTTCAAGAGTTGATAATTGTTGTCAAGTTTCAATCAAATGCTGAGTAAAATTCTAGTACAAGCTGAGTTGATAGTCAAAATCAGTAGAAGCCAAATGATTAGTTGCAACTGAGTTAGTAATGAAAGCTAAGTAAAGAAGAAAATTTAGTTGAAGCTAAGTGAGGTAAAGAAGAAAATTTAGTTGAAGCTAAGTGAGGGATACTTCTATGGATGATGAGTGGTGGAAAGACAATGGAAGTTGAGTAATGTAAAAATGCTTAAGAAGCTGAGTGGACAACTGTAAACATACTAAGCAATAAATGTTATGAAAATAGGGTATATGATCTCATTTTGAATCATTTTTATTCATCACAAACAAAGAGAAAAGATGAGGAAGAACGTAGAATGACTTCAAAGTAGAGAATCCAACATTTGAGCCAATTTCAACAATGATTCAACACAATTTCTTCGAATTCAAGGTATTTACATTTGTGCCGAGCTATGCAATTTTAAATTTCTTCATGTTAAAAACCCTAGCTAGCACAAATGGCCTCTAGTTCTAGGAAATCATAGGAGAAAGAACCATTTGAGGTTCAACTAGTGTCAAATGAAGTGAAACAACTAGATTTTTTGCCAATCCCAAAAGTGGCATACAAAAATTACCCAGTTGGAGCCCTATCTATTATTTCTCCTAAGGTAGTTATGGTTCAGGATGTTAGAAGATGTTACAACTAAACAATTGGAGCCATCGGAGATATGGAGATAAGGGAAGTCTATGACAAGTTGTGTGAAAATGGAGTTTTGAAAGAAGAGTATCAAATTGTTGAGAAGAAGGGTTTGACGCGTGCCCTAGAATTCCCCACAGTTTTCAAAACTAAATGGATCAAGATAGTACTTAGTAGGATTCATGATGGAAGTTTATGGTTGGAGGTTGTTCCAGTAAAAATAAGAAAAAGGATTGTACATAGAGTAACAAGGTATCCAACCCTAGATTGGCCAAAGATCCTTAAAAGTGATTCTAAGGAAGCAATTGAAAAGAATAATGGTGCCAAATGGAATGAGAGAGGAATGACAATAGACACTATCCAAGACCCTCTTGTTTATTTTTCTATTAGGGTCATTTCACATAAATTTTATCAATCTAGTAGACTTAATAGTGTACCTTGCATTGCAATGGATGTGGGTTACAAACTAGTGAAAAAGGATCATACTTATGATCTTGTAGAACTGCAATTGCAACACATCAATGAGAACTTAGTAGCAATAAGAAGAACAAAGGGAACCCAATGCAAGTTTGGTGTAATTTTGATTTGCATATTTTTCTATGTATAAAATGAATTTCAATCTTTTGGTAAAGTTTTCTAGAAAGAAAATAGGTCTATAATAGCTCAAGTAAATGAATATGTAGAACATATGGGAGCTAATTTTGAGACTCTAATGACTAGCTATTTTGAAGACTTTAAGAAGAACATGAAGTAGAGGCTAAGAATACCAATTTAACTAGTAGAAAAACATGTAAATGATGTATTATTTCTTGTAGATATTTATTATACTTACATACAAGTAGCAACACTAAGGTTTAGATGGCTAAGACCTCTTGGCGATGAAATAAAAAAAGATGAAGCATCTACAGCTATAATTGCATTACTAGTTGAGGAAGTGGACAAGAGTGCACCACATTTTGGTACTTATGATGTGGTGAGATCAAAGGTGGACATATATTTGAAGAATACCTCCACACTAAAGAAGAAGGAAAAACTTGTAAAGAAACTCAAAGGAAAATTTGGTGAGGGCACTACAGAAGAAGAAGAAGAAGATGATGAAGAAGTTGAAGATGATGGAGAATAACAAGGATAGGAGACACTTTCATTGACCCAAGGAATAGTTGAGGATGTAGAAGAAGAAGAAGGTGCTGAGTAGGAAGCACCAAAGCCAGAGCCTAAGAAAAGAAAGGCACAAAAATAGCCAGTTGCATACCCAAAGGAAAGAAGAAAGAAACTGAGCTGAGCCTAGCCAACCCAACTACAAGGGTAGATACAAGTAAAACAACACAAGTGGAAAAGGAATAGGGGAAAGAAAAAGCCACAGAGAAAGGAGGGCCTATAGAATAAAAGAAAAAAAGAAAAAATTTTGCACCCTTAGAGTCAGATGAAGAAAAGACAAAATCAAAAAAATGATCAATTTAGAGTGGTAAGACATTCTACTAAATCTAATTTGGAAAATGTTTGTGATAACATTAGAGATAATGCAGATTTAACAGATTTAAAGACCATTGATATCAATAAGTTGAGCTAAGAAGAAAAAAACATAGTGGAAGAGTCTATCTACACTATGACGGCCAAGTTCAAGACTACCCCACTTGAACTAGACAATTCAATGCCTAAGGAGCTAAGCTTCATTGTTGAAAATAAATGACATTACTGCCTAAATATGGAGAAGGAAATAAGGGAGTCAACATTGGATCATGTTATTCCTAACTTAAATAAAGGTCAAATAAGAAATGCTAGTAAGAAGCATGGGAGCAAATTTGCACCCAAATATAGAGCCTTCGATATTTTATAGAATAAAATTGAAGATGTTGTAAAGAAATCCACACAAATGTGGAAATTGATTTATGGGTTGACTACTATCAAGGAAGGGAAAGAAGATCCCTTTAAGGGAAGAAATGATGAAGAGGAAGAGGAAAATGAAAAAGAGGAGGAAGGAGAGAAAGAGAAAGAAGAGGTAATAGTGGAGAAATAGACACATAAATGAGAAGAGGTAACAACTAAGGAGCAGTAGATAGAACAGAGTGTCCAAGACACCCAATTACCACCACCAAGTCATCCACATGCACCACCTACATCTACAAAAACTATAATTATAAAGAATTTTCCTAACACCTTAGGTTAGAACATCAATCCACTAACTATAGAGGATCTTAAAAAGATCCTTCACCAAACAACATTGCAATCATAGTTGTGCACAAATCTTATTTTGGTGACTGTAGAAGAGTTGCAAAAAGTTGTAGCAAAAATTACTAAGGAAAAGGTGAACACACAAGAACCACCTTCACAACCTCCCATAGCTATAGATGATCAAACAAAAGAGCAAACAAAACAAGATACAACTACTAAGGTTGATCCCGTAGTAATAGGAACAACAACTGTCGAGGAGTCAGCAAAGTAGCAAATAGGATAAAATGTTCCTACAAAAAAAATCCAAGGTGCACCTCCTCAAATAATTGTCATTGATCAAGGAAGAAGTGGAGAAGATAAGGAAGAGGAGAAAACCCACAAGGAAAGAGAGCAAGAGGCAGTACAGGTATTGGTTAATCTGTCTACTACGAGGACTCGTACCAAGCAACCAAGCACTGATGCAGTACCACTACAAATCTCAGCTTCAGGCTCAAGCTCCACCAAGGTAGCAAGGGTACTTCACTATGGAGACCCTATACTTGATGAGGAAGAAATCATACCTAGTTATGACTACAAAAGGAAAGAGGCACTTGAGAGAAAGAAGAAGTGGGAGATACTCAGAAATGAGTATAGATAGAAGCAAGCATTAATAGAAATCAGAGACATATTCCTTAATGCATTTAGCTTGCCTGTACTTGATGAAACAAAGCCCATCATGGAGCAATTGTCCAACATAGTGGACCATGTACAAAATGAAGACCTTGATACTAATGTCAAATTATTAGAATGGTCTGAAAAGAAATTTCAAATGAAAGTTAATGAGAAGATATCTAGTGAGATAGCACTATCATAGGTTGAACTGGCTAAAAAGGCCGAGAAAGTTAAAATAGTACTTGAGAACATATTCCCATTGTACTCTAAATTATGTGATTCATCATATTTCATAAAAGAAACTAGCCAAAGAATACTGAGCTTAGAGAGAAATCTTAAGATATCTAGCACATAGCTACCTAAAGATCCAGCTCAAAGTGAGAAGCATTTTGCCACAATGCTTCACACTTAGAAGGAGTTAGCTATATTGATAGAAGAAGAGGCTAATGTTAAGGCCAAATTAATATAGATATAGTCTAATATTACTCCACATCTAGAAGTATTGCATAAAGAAGTGACCTATGCAGAAAATGTTTTAAAGAAAGACCCTTATTTTTCTACCTCAAAAGGCCTTGTACATCTTGTAGCAGAGATAACCATCCAACTCAAAGCACTGGAAATTGCCTTAAACAATTGGGATGCTTCTCTGAAGATGATAATGGAGGTAAATAAAACATTTTTGGCTAAATATTCTATTCCTTCTTAGGACCCTTTGATATAAGTGTCAAAAAGGAGATATAAACACTATGCATATAATAAGAATGGGGGAGATAATACATTTTTTGATGAAGGTAATAAAGAATATCCAAAGGGGGAGATATTTATGTAAAGAGGAAGACATAATAAAGATAGGATATAATAAGAATGGATGTGTAAATAAAGGGAGAAATACCAAAAGGGGAGTACAAACAAAGTAGATACAAAGTATAGACAAGGCAAGGAGTATCAGACACATCAACATGAGACAAATTCAGCTTAAGGGAATTTTGGTTAAAGAAATGGCACATCAACTCAGGGGAAGTTACAAGTTTTTGATATATATAGTCTTCTAAAAAAATTTGAACAAGTTTTGAAGTCTTGTACATATGCCAAATAGAATGCGTGGTATACTCATAGAAATCAGATTCATACTACTTAGTTAAGTGTTTTTTCCACTCATGTAAAAGAGGGAGATTTTTGGTCTTAGATTGGTTTTGACAATTGCGTGTCAACACACTTAACCAATTATCAAGTTGATGCTGAGTATAATACATATGCCAAGCTAAAGTATGTACCAAGTCAAAAATTCAACAGGTGTCGAGTGAACTTTATGTGCCGAGCAAGTATCAAGTACCAAGTAATAAGTGATGCCAAATCACTATAGGTGCCAAGAAAAGTATAGATGCTGAGTGAAAGAAAATTACTATAGGAGTCGAGTGAGATAGAATTCCTATATGTGCCAAGCATCAACAATTAGTAAGTGCCGAGTAACACAGAATCAACATATGTGTTTGTGCCTTCACAAACTCAAATGTAAACCATTTTTGAAACCAACTTAAGATTGATCTTGAAGGATCTTGAAGATAAGATCAAATCTTTTGCATTCCCTATGTAATCAGCATGCAATCAATAGGAAAAGTGAAAGAATTGAGTGGGAAAAGAAGAATGAATATTGATCATAGATTCATACCTAACCCTAAGTCTTTGAGGCTTTTAAAAGGAGGACGAAACCCCATTGTGTGTATTTATTAGAAAGAGTTTATGGGAGAATGCTAGCAAAGTGTAGAGGGGCATAAAGACTTAGAAAGAGAAGTACAACATTGCAAAATTTAGTTGATCAAGAATAAAATATCAGAATTTCAAGGAGAGACATATTAGATCAAGAAAGGATTAGAACAAATAGAAAATAACAAGGATCTAGAATCAGCAATTGAAGATTGTAAGTCATTAGGTCAAGACTTTCAAATACTCTCTAGCCATTATATTAGGAATGAAAATCCTATGATGATAGGTTGGTTTAATAGCCATGTTGTAAGCATTTCAATAAGGTGCTAAATCCTTTAATAGGGTAACATTCCAAGTGAGTGTTTGTAAATCCTTTAACCAAGTCACTTTTAGTAGAGTGTAAAGTCTTTAACAAGACAGACCTTTCATAAGGCAGACCAGTAGAAGTGGTCAAACTTTGTAACCTTAAACAATTACATATTGCTGTAGTGATACTTTGTGGGTGTCATCCCCACCCTAGTTTTACCTTCTCATTTTTGGAGGGTTTATGGGTTACCAAAATCTTGTTTTATCTATTTTCATACATGTATTTACTTTCATGTTTATTAGATGGATGAGATGCATGTGAATGATTTCAAGTAAAAGGTTTTGAAAAGGTTAGAGTTAGTTACTTCTAATTCACCCCACTCTCAGAAGTAAATCTTCCCACTTGTAAATTCCAACAAATGTAATCCTTCAAAACCTCATTCTTGACCCTCATGAATGTGCTTGGTGTATTTGTAAGGCCAAATGGCATTACCAACCACTCATAGAGGCCCTTAATAGTCTTAAATGAAAACTTCAATTCATCCCCCTTTTTATCCTAATCTAATAGTATCCACTTTTAAGATCAATTTTGGAAAAATACCTAGCTCCATGTAGACAATCCATCAAGTCTTCTATTCTAGAAATAAGAAATCTATACCTAATTGTGATTCTATTAATTTCCCTAAAATCAATACACATTATCCACTTACCTCCCTTTTTAGGTTCTAAGATCATTGGTATGACACATGGACTGATGCTCTTCCTAACTAGCCTCTGTTCAAGAAGCTCTTGATCTTTCCTTTCAATCTCCTTGTTTTGCTTTGGAGTCATCTTGTATGTAGCCTTGTTAGGTAGTGATGTCCCTGGTATGAAGTCAATCTGATGACTTATGGCCCTCTGAGGTGGTAGGGTAGGTGATGCTCCATCACAAATGATGTCTTTAAACTAGTTCAATAGTCCTTGTAGTTCTACAAGTATAGGTGTTGATGTTTTTGTCTTCCCCTCCTTAGGCTTTAGTATAACAACATAACCTACTCCTTCAGTCTCCTTCAAGTCCTTAAGGAATTCCTTTCCACTCATGAGCAAGTCTTTAGTAGTTGTTTTCTCTACCTTATCTTCTTCCACTATTGACTGGATTCTATAAATGACACCATCTTTCTTAAAGGAATACTTATTCTCCTTCCCATGATGTACTGCCTCCTTGTCATACTACCAAGATCTTACCAATAGTAGGTGACAAGCATCCATGAGAAGCACATCACACAAGATCCTATCCTGATAATTGCCAATGGTGATGTATGCCCACACTTGTTCATTCACTAAGATATTCCAACCCTTATTTAACTAAGTCACCTTGTAAGGGCACATGGGGAATCTTGGTTAAACCAATCTTTTTTGTAATAACTCCTTTGATAAAACATTGTTAGTAGACCCTAAATTTATGATTACCTTGCACACTTTTCCCATTATCTTGCATATGGTTCTAAATAGTGCTCTCCTCTTCTTTGGCTCATCCTTGACTGTTTCTTTAACCAATACCCTCCTCATCATAAGATTTTTACCTTTCTCCACATCAAGATCTACTTCTCCTACCTTCTAATTGTCCTCTTCTTGCACATATTTGAGCTTATTTTCCCCAAAAGAAGATGTTTTCTTTCCTAGAAATCTATAAGTAGGGTGTCCTACCTTAGCACATTTATAACACTTCATATTATTGAAGTGTGAACCTCTACTTCTACTTCCATATCTACCCCCTCCACCATTATTGGATCCTCTACCTCTGCTAAAGCCTCCTCTTTGACTGGTCTCATTGAACTGCTCACTCCACTTAGAGTCTCCATAGTTTGTTTGCTCAGTACTCTTGCCACTTTAGCCTCCCCTTTAACTAGCTTTGAAGTCCTTGCCTCTACCTCTATTCTTAGAACTGGATTCCCCTTTCTTTGTTGGTTTTCCAACACCTTCCTAGCCATTTGAAAATAACTCTAAAGACTAGTGAGGCTAAACAAACTCAACTCATCCTATATGGACCATTTAAGGCCATTCAAGTACCTTGCAACCTTGATACTCTCTACTTCTGAAAATCCTTAATGTAGGTAGCCACATCAAGTTCTTTCTACTTGAGATTTTGCCTTTACTTATGGATTTGAATCTCATAATCCTCAAATAGATATGTTTCTTTGATCTTTGCCAGCATTTCTTTCCAATTAGCTATATGTTTCTTCCCCTCACTTTCTCTTTCTTCCTACACAAACTTCCACCATGTCAAAGCTTGACCTTTCAACCTAGACTTTTCAAACCTCACCTTTTGGGCCTCTGTTGTCCCTTCACCCTCAAATTAGTTCTTAATGCTTTTAAGCCACTCTAAGACTACTTTTGCATCCATCTTGGCATGGAATAAAGACACATTCTCTTGACTCTTCTGTACAAATGCTTTGAGGGCTTTTAGAAATGGTTCTTACTCACCAAATGGAGGATCTGATTCTAGGATCTCATCCTCTAAACTCTATTTACCCTTGCTAAAGTCTTTATCTTCCTTAGCCTAGGTTGCATCCTCTATCTCTTTCAACTTTTCTTTTACCTCCTCTAGGGCCTCATGTAGAACCCCTAGTCTTTTCTTCTAAGAGCTTCTTTTTCTCATCTTCTTCCTTTTCCAACTCTTCATTGGTCACCATCTTGGAAGAGCCACTTGAATTAGTAGAATACAACATGCCACTACAAGCCAAATCTTATGGCTTTGATACCACTTTGATGGGGATCTTGTTTAACTAAGAGGTTCTAACTCTTCCCAAGATACTCCTAGCCCACTATGGGGTATTCTCTTCTAACCCTAACTCAAAGAATCCCTATACAATTCCCTTTCCTCAAGAAACTCTCCACCAATTCAAAAATCCAATGCCATTCTCCCAATTCACCCTAGATACCTTCTTTGGCTTAGAAATGAAAAAAATTCCCAAGAACACCAAGTCCCTTAAAGAAAACTATGGAACACTCCTAATGAGCTTCTCAATTCATTCCTCATCGATTTGTAGTATTCTTTTAAGGTTCTTTCACCCAAATCACAAAATTGGATAGTTAGGCTTTGTAGCCCTAAGAACCCCTATTAGCCCTCCTAAAATCAAGGGAAGAGCTATAACTAATTAAAAAACCTTAACAAGGAACCTTTTTGTATACCATAATTTTGTCCCTTATGACCACCTCTTGAAGATTTTGTAGGTCTAGGGTTGTAGCAATGTCTATATTGTACAGATTCAAAAAACCCTATTTTTAGGGGTTTTGGAAGAAATACTAGTGTTATCCTTCTAGCATGGATATAAATCCCTATCCATCATCCTCATTTAATTTTATCTTCCCTCACACATTTCTCCTACCTTACCAAGTCAAGATTGACCTATGCCAATTATCTGTTCTTCACAAAAACTCCTTTCAAGCATCTCCTTGCACCTTACCAAGCTTGCTAGCTTGCCTAGGGTTCAATTTTACACATAGAAAATGGTCTTCCATAACCAAAAAATACCATATTTAAAATATGTATAGAGCCTATTTCTTGGTCTCCAAGAGCCATGGTGATTAGATCAAGGACACTCAAGCTATAGTCGATTTCATGATTGCTACTCAAAACTGCACAAAAATATCAACAAAAACAAATGATTTTCAAAACCTTATTGAATGCCTACTTGAAACCAAAAAAAATTGCACATAGATTTAGTAAATGAACACAATATTATATTTCATTAAAAAATAGTATTCTATTTAATGAAAAAAATCCAAAAAAAACTCCAAAACTATACTTAGAATGCTTAAATTGTCTTGTTGTTGAATGTTGTCTGTACATCCGACTATCCAACCCATGGAACTAAGTTGAAAAATTATTAAATAGAATCCATGATTCCTCCTAGTCTAAAATTTTAATCATAACTATCCCAACTTGTTCATTTTCCAAAATTGCATGAAAAGTTATCAAGCAATTTTGCGAAATTACAAAATTGTCAATGCAACTTTTTGACAACTTTTGCAATTTTGCTCCTAGACTCTCCAAAATTGCAAAGAATATTGCCAAATCTCCTAGGATGGCTTTAGAAAAACTAAGGGACATATTGATACACTCCTTTAACCATTTTATAGCATTTTACTTTATTTTTCTTCCTAGAGAAATTTTTGCAATTTTCAACTATGAGGACTTAATTGACTAAACTAACCTCCTAAATCAAAACCTATCAAATAACACCGCTTAAACACACCTTTGAACTTTATTTTTAGTCCTTATTAACCCCATGGTTGTCACACCATCCAAAAACCAAAAATTAAACTTAGGGTTTAACCTTACCCTAGGTGCTCCTGCACCACTTTGTCTTGTCAAAGTCTAACTAATTAAATGCCCATTTGTAGTTTCCTCTTCATAACATAAAATTTCCTCTAGATGATTTTTTTATAAAAAAATTATCAAATCCTCTTCGTTACTCAAATAGAGATGAAATTTAGATAATATATCAAACTGATAGTACACCAATTGTTCCAATTGTAGTTTCTAACAATCTCCCTCTTTGGCATTGATGGAAACACCTAAATAGAAATATTTAAAAAAATACTTTAGGTTTCCATACAGTCCAAAATTATATATACTTTGAGTAACATTCTCAATGTATCATATTTTTTATTAATATCTTTAGTTTCTTTCTTATGCATATCTTTGATCCGATAAAACCTCTTAAAAGTTCATAAAATCCCTTTAAGTAATCAATCCCTCTTACTTAGCATGTCTCTACTAGCATTCAACTTCTCTTTTTTGTTATCTTGCATGAATAATCTTCCTCTTTGAAGATAATCTCTTTCTTTTCAATATTTTATGTAATCTCTCCCTCTTTGACAATAATGCCAAAGACACTATCTCTTTCTCCATACATATGGATTATGTAAATAATTACATGTCAGGTCTAAATTCTTCATCTGCCATCTTCATATGATTGGTCTGTTATACTAATCTTCTTCTTCACTACTACCTTGGGCAACTCCTAAAGTAGATCTGGCTACATCAATGCATAATATAGTTTGATCAACACATTTGATGCAACTCTTTGTTGTAGCTTAAGTAGCTTTGTCTAGGGGAATCTTCCCCGGTTTACCTCTAAGATATTCATGAGTGTCCTTTGGTAAATCTTTAGTGAATATGTCAGCAATTTTCTCTTTTGTGTTCACATATTCCAATTTCACTTCTAAATCTTGAACTAGTTCTCTCAAATAATGATACTTAATAGCAATGTGATTGTCTTTGTGTTCATAACAAGTTCTTTGATATATTAATAGCACTTGTGTTATTACAATAGATAAGCACTAGATCAATAATTTCTTCCTTCATACCTTTCAACAGTTGTTTGATCAAAATGATATTTGAACAATTTACTATTGCTACCACATACTTGGCTTTAGCTATTGATTAGGAAATATAGTTCTACTTCTTTCTTGTCCATGAAATTAGTATTTTTCCTAGAAATAATACACCACTACTTGTTCTTTTACTGTCATCAACATTTTCTATCCAATCAAAATTAGTGAATACCTTTAGTTCAAACTTATCATTCTTCTTATAATACAATCCATAGTCTTCTATTCCTTTCAAATATATCAAGTATTCTCTTTACTACCATCATATTATTGTCCTTGGGACTTGCTAAAAATCTAGCAAAATATCCCAATAGCTAATGTAATATTTGGTCTTCTATAAACTAACATATTGTAGTTTAGCAATCATTGATCTATATTGTATCTGTTTCACATCAATATAATTATCATTCTTAGATAGTTTGCTTCTAGTAACCATAGGTATACCCACTAGTTTAGAATCTCCAATCCCAAAAAAATTAGTATCTCCTTGATATATTAGGACTAAGAAATGAAAATACCTTCCTTCATTTAATATACTTGTAAAAAAGACAAAGAATTTGATATCACCAAACATTGACATTTCAAATTCCTTCATTTTGTAAATTTTTTTTTTGCATAGTCCTTCCTTTTCTCCAAATATTATATCATCAACAAAAAATTTAGATAACAAAACCTCATTGTTCATCTAGGCTTCAAATATAGATTTTTGTTATTATTTGTCCTTGTAAAACCTATCTTCACCAAATAATTATGTAGTCTTTCATACCATGCTCTAGGGGCTTGTTTCAAACTATATAAAGCTTTGTGCAACTTTCACACCATGTTCTTCTTGTCAAGATCCATAAATGCTTCAAAATGTTCTATGTATACTTCTTCTTCCCGTATCCCATTCAAAAATGTAGATTTGACATCAATTTGATATATCTTGAATCCTTTATAAGAAGAATATGCAAGCATTATTCTTACTCCTTCTAATCTTTCTATGAGGGAAAAATTTTCCCCATAGTCAACACCTTCGTCTTGTGCATATCCTTTGCATACCAATCTAGATTTACTCTTTGTGACTTCACCTTTCTCATTGTGCCTATTCTTGAATACCCACTTTCTTCTAATAACATTTTTTTCCTAAGGTTTGTGTACTAGAGACCATGTTTTTTTCTTTCAATCTGTTCAATTTCTTCATTCATAGCTTGTATCCAATATTTATTATCCAAAGAATCTTTTATAGATTTTGGCTCAAAATCACAAATTAAGCATGTATCACTTTTGAGTCTTTTGCTTGTCATAACACCACACTTTTTATTTCCAATGATATGTTTAGGTGCACGGTGTCTCCTCACATATTTTTCTAACCCTGGATCTAGTGCAAGAGAACCCACTCAACCATCAACAAGTAATGAAGGAGTTTTCACTAAGGTCATTAGGTCATCTATCCATTCTTACAAATAATACATTTTATATTGGATCTCATTATAAGACCATAGTCCTAGGATTGGCATTTTATAAGCCCTTGGTTGACTATTGGTCAATTCATGATTCAATATCCTAGGCATAGGTATTTTCATGTTTTGTTCATATTTTTTATGTTTGGATCCATTAAGGATCATAAAAATAATCCAAGGAAAAATTTTGGTCACTAAATATGCTAAATAGAAAAATATGTCAAAGTTGCTCAAAAAGTTGTTAAGCAATTTTGAGCAACTTTTCAAAAAGTTGTTTAAAACTTGAAAAACCTACTCCCAAATGGCTAGTTGGTTCAAACCAACCTTGTAACCATTTTTAGAATCCTACATAGCCCTTATAGGTCAGTGGTAGGAGGTAGATGTACCTTTTTTTGGCAAGAAATCAATAAAATAATTGTTTTTCCTACAAAATTTCATGTTTTAGGGTGCTGTATAGAATGGTATGGATGTTGGGACATGTTAAAATGACCCCACAAGTTAGAGGAGTGATTTAACATTTATTTTCATTTTTTTTGATGTTTTGATCATCTATATTTTGCAAGTTATTCCAATTTTTTTGAAAG
Organism: Cupressus sempervirens; assembly: GCA_028749045.1. Lineage (NCBI taxonomy): Eukaryota > Viridiplantae > Streptophyta > Pinopsida > Cupressales > Cupressaceae > Cupressus > Cupressus sempervirens. The sequence continues at coordinate 580,271,067 of CM053787.1, forward strand.
TGCCTAGAATTCAGGCTTAAAACAAGGGTTTCACCTAGGGCCTTGTTGTTTTGGCACTTTCCACCATGGAAATTTGATGACCCTTGGTGCAATGTAAGCCATATCAATTTAATTTAATATTTTTCAATTTTTAGAGATGGAAAAACAACGAGTGAATTTTTCCACCATACTCTAGGTGTATGGCTCCATACATGCACCTTTCAACATTTTACCATAGTCATCACAACTTTTGTTTCAAAGTGTGCCAAGGTCTATAACTTTGGAATAACACTTTTTATACATTCCCCAACATGTTCCAATAATAACTTTGCAATTTGACATGTGTGAAGGGGTACCTACAGTGCAACAATAGCCTAATTAGGCCTATCAACACATTCTAAATGGTGCTATAGTAGGGGTTTTCAATCAACTTCTATTTGTGAGGTTTGTGTATGTTTTATATGTCCAAAAATGGTTTCTTAATATCAATCTAAACTTGGTCTTCATGTGGGAGTATTCCATATTATGATAAATTTTTAGTATGGAAGGGCTACTAGCCTAGCAATGGCAATATGTTGTAACTTTGCATCAGGGTTGTTTGAACTCAAAAGAACCATTTTGACTACTGTAGACAGACCTTAATAGCTAGATGGGTGTTTTTATTTAAATCCATGCTCATTTTTCTCACTTAATTGGAGTTGGGGGTATGTTCCCTTAATAGGCCTTTTGGAGAATCCTTATATTTTGGTGTTTTGAACTTTGGCAAACCTAGTAATTAGGTTCCTTGCCATTTTGGAGTTGTGATAACCCATTGTAAGTTCATTCTTGATACTTGTGATAAGTATCCCTACACTAAACCCTCTCTTTGTGGTATTTAAAGGATTCCAAACTCACTTAGTTGCCTAGTTGCTTGCCATTTGAGGCTTCCATTGTGCACTGTTGCATCAAAGTGGTATCAAAGCTAGGTTTTGATCCTGGGACTTATGGGTTATGGGTGCACTACTACATCAAAGTGGCATGGGATCCATGTCTAAACCTAAGAATGAGGAGATGCCTACAAGGGTTACAAATAATGAGTTAGCAAGGATGGTGAGAGAATAAAAGGTTGCAAATAAGGCCTTGACTCAGAGGCTTCAAGAGCTTGAGAAAAAGCTTGAAGAAAAAGGCAAAGAAGAGTCTAAAATAGAAGAAGGGAGTGAAGAAGAGGGGGATGATGCTGCTCAAAAATTTCCTATGGATAAAAGACATTTTATAGATGCTTTAAAATCTATGGAAAGGAGGACCATGGAGGACAAGATGGACTTGTCAATTTTCAATGTCAAGATGAATATTGATCTGGCCTTGGATTAGATAGAGACATTAACCACATCCTTTGAATGTGAAGGAATCCCTAAGAATAAAAGGGTAAATATTGCAAGTTCCAAGTTGAAGGGAATAGCCCTAACTTGGTGGAACTTCATCCAAATAGAGAGGGTGAAGAACGGAAAGAGCATGATTAGTTCTTGGAATAGAATGATAGCATTGGTCAAGGAGACATATGTACCTAAGGACTATGGGATACAAATACATAGGAGGAAGAAAAGTATGAAACAAAAGGACATGGATGTGGCCTCATACATCAAGGAGTTCTTGAAACTATGTATGAAGACCAATATGGCTGAAGATGAAGAAGAGAAGCTAGCAAGGTACATGAATGGCCTGAAAATACCCATTCAAGAAGCATTGATTTTGCATTGCCCTACCACAGTCAAAAAGTGCTATCAAATGACACTTATGGTAGAGAAAAAGTGGAAGAGAAAGCAAGACTTTGGTAAAGGCAAGAGCAATGATAGTGGGAAGAGTTTTAGAGGTAAAAACAATTCTTGGTAGAAGGGACAAAGTAGTAGTAGTGGTAGCAAGAATATTGATCAAGGAGATAAGGAGAATAGTGACTCCAATTCAAGAGGAAATGATAGAGGAAGAAGAACTTTCAATAGGGGAAGAAAAAATGCTGGAAGAGGTAATGGACCATTGAAATGTTACTATTGCAATCAACTTGGCCATCATGTAGGAAGATGACTTGAGAAGAGGAACAGTAATCAAGGTGAAAGGAGAGCACAACTTGACCAAGAGGATAATCAAGAAGACAATAATGTTGCTAGAGAATTAGAACCAGAAGAAGGAGCATTTCTAATGATGAGGAAAGTTTTCCTTCAAGTGTCACAAAACAAAGAACCTCCACAAAGAAAGAATCTCTTCAAGACAAAGATCAAATGCCATGGAAAGATATACAAACTCCTTATTGACTTAGGTTCAACTAAAAATATTGTGCCTTGTGAAATGGTTAGAAATTAAACTTGCCTAAGTAGCCACATCCTTGCCCATATTATGTCTCATGGTTAACAAAAGGTGAGAAAATTCTAGTTACAAAACAAGCTTGGGTAGAATTATCTATTTTTTATTTCAAGGATAAGGTTCTTTGTGATGTTGTTGAGATGGATGTAGCCCATATTCTTCTAGGTAGGCCTTGGTAATTTGATGTTGATGCCACCCACTATTGTAGGACAAACATATATTCCATTACCAAAGATGGGAAAACCTATACCATAAAGTCCTTACTAGATAGCAGGGCTAAAAAAGAACCCATTGTAATTATCATAGGGGGAAAGGAGATGTTAAGAACTATAAAAGAATCTGATAATAAACCATTTTTCTTGATCCTAAAGCCCAAGGAAAACATCAAAACTGATCAAAAGGAGCCCATACCAAATGAAGTACAAAAATTGTTGCAAAAGTACAAAGATGTCATTGCTAGTGACCTACCCACTAGCATCCCTCCCATTAGGGACATAAGCCATCAAATAGACCTTATACCAAGTTCATCCTTGCCTAATAAGGAACCATACAAAATGACAACATTGCAACATGTAGAGATTACAAAATAGGTCATTGAATTGTTTGGAAGAGGACTCATTCAAAAGAGTCTTATTCTATGTGTAGTACTTGTAGTTTTGGCCCCTAAAAAGGATAGAAAACATGGAGATTATGTATAGATAGAAGGGCTATAACAAAGATCATAATAAGTTATGGGTTTCCCATGCCAAGAATTGAAGACTTGTTGGATCAACTAGGAGGTGCTTGCTACTTCACCAAGATAGACTTAAAGTCTAGCTACCATCAAATTAGGATCAAGCCTAGAGATGAATGGAAAATAACATTCAAGACTATGGACATTTTTTTTGAATGTTTAGTAATGCCTTTTGGGTTGAGCAATGCTCCTAGTACCTTTATGAGGCTTATGAATGAGACATTCATAGATTTTATTGGAAAATTTGTTGTCATTTACCTTGATGACATAATAATATTCAGTCATAGCAAGGAGGAACATCTTGATCATATAGAATAGGTACTAAGAAGACTCCATCAACACAAGTTGGTCATCAACTTAGAATAGTGAATGTTTATGAAAAGGGAACTTGTATTCCTAGGCTTTGTCATTTCACAAGGTACCCTCAAGATGGATCCTAAGAAGGTAAATGAAACCCTTAACTAGACTCCACCAAAGAATCAGAGTGATGTAAGAAGCTTCCATGGACTTGGAACATTTTATAAAAAGTTCATCAAATATTTTAGTCTTGTGTGTGCACCTATGTTGCAAACAATCAAAGGTGGAAAAAAGACTAAATTTGTATGGACAAAGGAAGAAAATGATGCATTCTAGTACCTAAAGAATAGAGTCTCTCAATATCCTATCTTGGTCCTCCCTAATTTCAAAAAGGTCTTCATTATAGAGATAGATGCAATCAATTTGGCCATAGGAGTAGTCCTAAGACAAGAAGGCAAGCTAGTTGCTTTCTTTTCAAAGACATTGAATGAAGCAAAGAGGAAGTACTCTATATATGACCTAGAGATTCATGCCATGGTTCAAGCCCTCAAGAAATGGAGGCAATACTTGATTCTAAAGGAATTTGTAGTCTATACTAATAACCATACACTAAGCTTCCTAAATTCACAAGTGAAACTTATAGTCAAGCATCTCAAATGGGTGGAGCAATTACAGGCCTATACCTTCACCGTTCAACATAAAAAGGGTGTAGCATGTTAGAGTACATAATTAATTTACTAATTATTTATTCTATTTACTTAAGCTTACTTAGGTAAATGCATTCATTAATTAGTTGTAGTCTAGGATTTTGTTATAATTTGTTGACAATACGGGAGTTTGTTCTCTCCTAAGTCATACTTATCCTCTCACCTTGTTCGAGGACTTTCCACCTTATGTGGATGTATGCTTAGTTGTCACACTTATCTCCTAGCATCTTCTAGCTCATTTTGGAAGATTCCATGAGGCCTTTATAAGCAGCCTCTCCCTTATTGTATTATCACTTCTTGCATATTGTAAATACATATTTTCTCGTGTTTCAATATCTTGTGGTTTCTCATGTCCATTTAGGGTTTTTCCCTTGCTCCACACTCTTCTCTCCTTGGCTTATCTTTGACAGGTTTTCACATGTAGGTGATCTTGGGCATCTTTGAAATTGGATTTCATCAACTCCAAGATGGTATCAGAGCCTCCCTGCTACTGCTTCATTGAAGGTTTTTTGAAGCTATGATTCAAAGACACAAACCCTAGTTTGTTTGTGATTTTTTATTCAAATCAAGGGTAGAGAAAATTTTTGGAGCACTTTCAGCCCAAACAGATGCTGCCATTGGATCCAGAAGGCACTTTTCATCTAGGATCCATATAAAATTTATCAATTTTGGAGACAGGGCTCCAGGAGGCAAAATTTTTTTGGTTTCAACCCTTCCATACAGATTGTACAGATGATTTGCGAAAGAAATTTAAAAAAAAAAACATTTACGGGTGCACTGCCCTGACACTACCCAACAGCCACCATAGGGCTACCTGTGCACCACTCTTGTAGTGGTGTTCTAGTCCTCTCCGCTCAGTCCTAGCAACTCTATCTTTTGCCGAAAGCTCAACCCAGTCACTAGCAGCCTAGCCTCTACTTCTCCACTCTGATAGGTGCACTCCTCTAGCACACCACTCCTACAATGCAACTTAGTCGGTGATTTTTGCCATCTGTTCGCCAGTGCACCACCCTTTGTCACTTCTTTTGCATAGTCATCGCTACTACTTGTGTGGACCATCAGGTTTTTGACACATAGATTTCTTGCATAGTCAAACTGATAGCATCAGCAGCCACATCATCTCTTTCTACCTTGTCAGCGTGTTCAACACATGACACGTGGCAAGGTTGCCACATGGCACTTTTCCACGTGGCCTCTTCCATGTCATTCATACCACCACATGGTGTCCACATGGAACTACCAAGTGGCATTCTTTTTTTTGCGGTGACGACCTTGAAGCCATCAATTTGAAGGCATTGAAATGCTGACATTAGCATGACATCAACATTGCATCATCCACAACACCTCTCCTAAGTCCTTTTTGACCTACTTTTGGTTTTTTGGCCATAACTTGAGCATACAGAGGTATTTTTTTGATCCAAAAGAAGCATCGAAAGGTTGGTTCTAAGACAGAGACATTGGCATAGGTATTTTTAGGTTTTGATGCCTTTTTATTGCTCATTTTTTCAGTTGAAGTTAGAAGTTCTATTTTTGACTCCGGCAAGCATATCTTTTGCGTCCCATGTCAATTTTTTGAAAACATTATATTTTTGGAAAGCTAGTTCTATCACCTTTTTATAAATGTGGTCCTTTTTCTTAGTTTTTGGTCCATGCTCTTTCTATCATATTTTTTGCATTTTTTCTATATGGTGGATATCTTGAGTGTTTTAAGCCTGAGGATCATTTTCCTGGCATGGTTTCATTTGTTTTAGGTTGTCCTATCTTTTGAGTCAACTTTTTCCTTGTTTTGATCATTGTAGCTATCATTTTGAAGCACTTTTATGTATCACACTAAGATAAAGTGTCACTCTTGCATTTCGGGGGTCATGAACGTTATTTTTGAGTCAGTTGTACATGCACTATTTTCATAAAGCACCATGGGGGGTATAGTTGTTTGTTGTTTTAGGAATTCTCCCTTTGTCAAGTGAGTGTCCCTTCCATGACATTAGCCCCATGCAGTGTCATTTTGACCATATCTTTATAGGTGTTTGTACCTCTTCCTCTCTCGTCATTCTTGGTTTGTTTGCAGGAGACTTTGGCCCACCTTCTCAATTGCCTATCATCACACCCCATCTGCATTAAAGGGGGGTTATTTTTTTGTTCTAATGCATCTGTGGTTCGATGGGTCATTAGTGTGAGCTGTGTATTTAGTGGTTGATCCTATATACAAGGCGATTGCAGTGGTTGGCTATCTATGCATTTTGGTGAGATGGATCGTCTACCATATAGACACACTCAGTTTGTGCCTTCTTCTTCCTTTAAGGTTCTTCAGATCAACAGTTTGGTAGATTTGCAGCTTCTTCATCCTTCAATGATGCTCTTCATGATCACTCCTTGTTCCTATTTTAGGGGACATTTCCCTAGTTGGAGGCTTCTTCAGTTCTTCACTAGGTTACCTCTTTTTGGGGGAGGGTTTTTCCCACATGGTTTTCTCTCTTTCCCCATTTTTAAAGGTTGCATTTTGTTGCATTGTTCATGGGTACCTAACATGGCCTCGTTGCTGGGACCCATTCTGCATTTCATCTTAGTTTTGTGAGCTTAAGGAATTTTCCTAAGTTCCATTTAAGGGGGGATGTTAGAGTAAATAATTAATTTACTAATTATTTATTCGATTTACTTAAGCATACTTAGATAAATGCATTCATTAATTAGCTATAGTCTAGGAGTTTTTTCTCTCTTAAGTCATACTTATCCTCTCACCTTGTTCAAGGACTTTCCACCTTATGTGGATGTATGCTTAGTTGTCACACTTATCTCCTAGCATCTTATAGCTCATTCTGGAAGATTCCATGAGGCCTTTATAAGCAGCCTCTCCCTCATTGTATTATCACTTCTTGCATATTGTAAACACATATTTTCTTTTCTTTCAATATCTTGTGGTCTCTCATGTCTGTTTAGGGTTTTTCCCTTGCTCCACGCTCTTCTCTCCTTTGCTTCTCTTTGACAGGTTTTTGCATGTAGGTGATCTTGGGCATCTTCAGAGTTGGATTCCATTAACTCTAATATAGAAAACAAAGTTTTTGATGCTCTTAGTAGGAGGATTGGCCTGGTTGAAGAAGTGAAACTACAAAGTGTGGGGATTGAGTCTCTTAAGCACCTATACCCAGATGACCCAGATTTTTTAGAGATATATTAGATTTGCAAAATAATGGAAGGCAGATATTATACTTATTTATTTGAATATCTAATTTGGAATGGTCTATTATTTAAGGGAGCACAACTATGCATACCAAAGTGCTCAATGAGAGAAAATATAATCAAAGAAAAACATTATGGAAGCCTAGAAGGACATTTTGGCATTAACAAAATAATAGAGATGGTAAGGAGAATTTATTTTTGGCCCAAGTTGAATAATGATGTTAGGAAGTTCATTGAGTCTTGTACTATTTTCTAACAAGTGAAAGGGATGAAAACAAATCAAGGACTCTACCAGCCTTTACCAATCCCTTTAAGGCCTTAGAAATCTATTTCAATGGATTTTTTCATGAGACTACCTAAAACCAAGCAAGGATTTGACAGTGTGTTTGTCATAGTGGGCAAGTTCAACAAAATGGCCCATTTTGTGCCATGCAAGAGTACCCATGATGCATTTCATATAGCCCATCTCTTCTTCAAAGAAGTAGTAAGAATTAATGGCTTACCTCAAACAATTATCTCAAATAGAATGTCAAGTTTCAAGGTAAAAGAAAATAGGTCCCTGGGCAATCTTTTAAGATGCCTAACCAAGCAATATTCACAAAGTTGGGACACCATACTACCCAAAGCAAAGTTTTCTTTCAATGACTCCATCAATAGATCTACTAGTACAACCCCTTTCCAAGCAGTGTATGGTTTGCATCCCAAGGGACCATTGGATCTAAGGGAACTTCCAACTAATTTCAAAATCAGTGCACAAGGCCAAGAATTGGTAGAACTTATCACTAAAGTGTAGTAGAAAATAAAAGATACCTTGCACAAATCTGCCTTGAAGTAAAAAGAAAATGCTAATAAGAAGAGAAAAGAGGTACACTTCAAAATTGGGGACAAAGTTTAGGCATTTCTGAGGAGAGAGAGACTACCCAAGGGTAGGTATTCCAAGTTGTAAATTAAAAAGGTAGGACATTGTAGCATATTGAAAAAAATTGGTGACAATGCTTATGAGATATCCCTTCCTCCAACTTTGCAAATCTTTCCAATTTTCAACATTGTAGACCTTACACCATACAAGGTTATAGTAGGTTCAAACAATGAGCAAGAAGATGAGGACTATGTCACAAACATTCCACAAAGCAAACCAGTGGAGATTGAAGCCATTTAGGACTCCAAGGTACTCAAGAAAACTAGATCAAGGAAATACATGTAGTAATTAGTCAAATGGAAGGACCTCCCAAATATTGATGCCACATGGCTTAAGGAAGATCAACTATAGTAGCATGGTACATCAATAGAAGATCTACTCTCAAGTAGGGACCTTAGTTTTAAACATCTAGGGGAGTATGGTGTAGGAGCACCCACTCCACCATCAACAAGAAATAAAGGAGTTTCTACTAAGGTCATTAGGGCCTCTAACCATGCTTAGGAATAATACATTTTATATTAGATCTCATTGTAAGACCATAGTCCCAGGATTGGCATTTTATAAGCCCTTGGCTAACTATTGGTCAATTCATGATCCCATATCCTAGGCATAGGTATTTGTATGTTTTGTTAATTTTTATCATGTTTGAATCCATTAGGTATCATAAAAATAAGCCAAGGACCAATTTTGGTCACTAAATATGCTAAATAGCAAAATATGTCAAAGTTGCTCAAAAAGTTGTTAAGCAACTTTGAACAACTTTTCAAAAAGTTATTTCAAACTTGAAAAACCTCATCCCAAATAGCTATTTGGTTCAAACCAACCTTTTAATCATTGGGAGGATTCTATGTAGCCCTTATAGGCAGGTGATAGGAGGTAGATGTACTTTTTTGGCAAGAAATCAATAAAATAACCTATTTATCCTATAAAATTTTATGTTTAAGGGGTGTTGTATGGATTGGTGTGAATTTTGGGACATGTGATAGTGACCCTAGAAGTTAGAGGAGTAATTTAAATTTCATTTTCATTTGGTGTCATGCTTTTACCATCTATAGTTTGCAAGTTATTCCAATTTTGCTAAAAGTTCCTAGAATTTAGGCTTAAAACAAGGGTTTCACCTAGGGCCTTGTTGTTTTGGCACTTTCCACCATGGGAATTTGACACCCCTTGGTGAAATGAAATAACTATAAATTTAATTTAAGATTTTTTAGGTTTTAGAGATAGCCAAACAAGGAGTGAATTTTGCCACCATACCCTAGGTGGATGGCTCCATACATGCACCTTTCAACATTTTACCATAGTCATCATAACTTTTGTTTCAAAGTGTTCCAAGGTCTATAACTTTGGAATTGGACATTTTTTACATTATATAACATTTTCCAATAATCATTTAGAAATTTTATAAGTGTGAAGGGGTACCTACAGTGCAATAGCAGCCTAATTAGCCCTACCAACACATTCTAAATGTTGCTACAACAAGTTTTTGAAGTTTCAATACATTTTATATCTCCAAAAAGGGTGTTCAAATCTCAATCTAAAATTTTATTCATCTAGGAGTATTCCATATTATGATCTATTTTCAATATGGAAGGCCTACTAGCCTAGTAATGGCAATATGTTGTAACTTTGCATTAGGGTTGCTTGAACTCAAAAGAACCATTTTGACTATTCTAGATAGACCTTAGTAGGCTAGAGGGGTGTTTATATTGCAATCCATGGTCATTTTTTTTGCTTCATTGGATTTGGAGTCATGTTCCCTTAATAGGCCTTTTGGAGAATCCTTATATTTTGGTGTTTTGAACTTTGTGTTAGGAATAAGGTGTCTCAACCTTGTATAATTCCTATTCTTATTATTATTAGTTTTGTAAAATGTATTTTTTGCAAATAATATGTAAATGTGAGTTTACATGTCTAGTTGGCATGTTGATCACTTACATGTGTCGGCATCTTGATGTGTGTGAAGATCATGGCTGAAATGGTTATAACGAATTCCTATGATGCGTAAGAGCTATTTAAGGAATGAGCTATGACAGGTGTAAGAGCATCTTATGACATGGGGCCTATTTGGGCACCCAAGAATGAGTGGTTGGTGTGTGTAAGAGAATATGCCAAAAATAGGTTGGTATGACAGATTCCCTTACACTTCTCTTGTGACCGCTATTTTTGGCAGATTCTATGACAAGTTGTCATTGCCTATTCAAGGGATGGATGCCCTTTTCTTGGTATTGCATGTACATGTGGAATTATGCATGGTTCTTGGTGGTTGATCCATGAAAAATTCCCAACTCCTTTGTGGGAATTTTGTTGGGTCTTAAGATGTTCATAAAAGTAGTATTGCATGTTGTAAATGTAAGAGAGAGGAAGAGGAGAGTGTGCAGGTACTGAGGTGCTGCTGGAGTCTTTTATTGTTGCTATTAAACTTGAATTGCAAGTGTATTGCAACCTTGTGTTGAAGATAATACATTGTGTAGGTTCTGGAGGGGTGGGGTTGTTTTATTAAAAGGTTTTTCCCCACTGGAAAATCTTTGTGTTATGTATTTCTTTCTTTGTCTGTTTTTTGTATGCATGGTTGGCTATAATATTGTTGTTTACATGATATTGAATATGTAAGTGTAAAAGATTTTAATAGGATTTGCACCATATTTCTCTTAAGAGATTAGTGTAGGAAGCTATTTCCACACCTGATTTTCCTTACAAGTGGTATCAGAGCTTGATCAACTATTGATCCTAGTTGTTGGGTAGGGTTTTTTGAGCTAATCTCAAGCTGAATGGGAGTCTTGTGCAGAGCATCCTAAATCTTATTCGTAGATTGAGATGGTGAGTTCATCATATGGAAGAATGGAGGTGGAGAAATTTAATGGCACTAATTTTGAGTTGTGGAAACTCAAGATGGAAGACATGTTGGAAGATCATGATCTATGGGAAGCGACTTCAAATGCTACAAGACCAGCAACTATAACTCAAGCATATTGGGATATCAAATATTGTAAAGCTAAGGGTCTCATAAGACTCTATTTAATCAATGTAGTCCTTTTGAATGTTCTAGATGAGAAAACTACATATAGTTTGTGGGAAAGACTTGGGGCCATGTATCAGGCCAAATCTTTGGTGAACAAGTTGTTCCTGAGGAAGAAGTTGTATTCTCTATGAATGGAGGAAGGTGGATCCTTAAAAAATAATTTAAATGCATTTAATCTACTGGCTACATAATTAACATTAGCTAGTGTCAAGTCAGAGGAGGAGGATCGTTGCTACACACTTTTGTGTTCTTTACTAGATTCGTGGGACCATCTTGTGATGGCTCTCAAAAGCACTTTAGTCACTTTCAAAATGAATGATGTGGTGTCTTCGCTGCTATCATAAGAGATGCGGTGAAAGGCTTCCATTTCAGAAAAAGAAGCCCTTGCTATTCGTGAGAGATCCACAAAAAGAGGGAAGAAAAATGACAATAAGTCTGACAATAAGGGTAGATCCAAATCCTGTGGGAAGTCAAAGACTTCCAATAAGTCCAAGGCAAAATTTTGGAACTGTGATAAACTTGGGCACTTTCATAAAGATTGCAAAGAGCCAAAGAAGAAGAAGAAAGGTTCAGATTCAGCTTCAGAAAGATCTCAAGAAGATGGTGATGCATTCATCGTAGCTTTGGCAGCTCATGCATCTGATGATGTGTGGTTGGTTGACTTAGGTACCTCTTTTTACATGACCTCTCATCAAAATTGGTTCTCAAAATATGAAGAGTTCGATGGTGGAAAGGTGTACTTGGGTGATGATTCTCACCTAAAGATAGTTGGACATGGAAGGGTCACTATCAAATTTCCTAATGGATGAGTAAAGGGAATCAATGGAGTTATGCACATTCCAGTTTTGGCACGAAACCTATTATTTGTAAGTATGCTGAATGATGTAGGTGTGCAAGTTGTTTTTTTTGAAAGAAGGATGCAAGATGATGAGAGGATCGATAGTGCTTGCAAGGGGTAATAGGAGAGGTACCTTATTTCAGCTAGATGCATGTATTCCTCTATGTAATAGTTCTTCATCCTCACCATCTAAACGAGTAGTAAAGAATACTGTGGTTATTGGTTCTAACGGCAATGCGAACACTTTGGAAGGTAAGCTTCCTGTAGAAAAGACAATGTTATGGCATTTGAGATTTGGTCACATTGGTGAAAAGGGTCTTAGAACCCTAAAAAATAAAAATCTCGTTGAGGGGTTAAATGATTGCAATCTCGAGTTCAACTTCTATGAACACTGTGTCTACGGTAAACAAAATTGTGTTCAATTTTACTCTAGTTCTCACAAATCTTTTAATGTTTTGGATCTTATTCATTATGATGTATTTGGTCCTGTAAAAGTTCCTTCAATCTCCAAGTCTGTTATTTTTGTATCTTTCATAGATGACTACAATAGAAGAACATGGATTTATTTCCTTAAAAGTAAGACACAAGTCTTTAGTTGATTCAAGGAATTTAAAGCCCTTGTAGAGAACCAGACAAGTAAGAAGATTAAGTGTGTGAGAACTGACAATGATGGTGAGTTTTGCTCAATAGAGTTTGAACTATTCTATAAAGAACAAGGTATCGAGAGGCATAAGACAACTCCTTATACCCTAGAGCAAAATGGAGTTGCAAAGAAAATGAATAGGACACTGATAGAGAAGGCTAGGAGTATGCTTAGTGAAGCTCATTTAGAACAAAGGTTTTGGGCAAAAGTTGTGGCCACTGCTTGCTATCTGGTTAACAGATCTCCTACATCAGCCCTTGTTGGTAAGACACCCATGGAGGTGTGGTCTGGTAAGAAGCCTTCAATTCTACATCTTCATGTTTTTTATTGTGAAGCTTATGCACATGTTCCAAAGGAGAAAAGATCTAAGTTGGAAAATAAAGCTGTTAAATGTATTTTCATTGGGTACAGTGCTGGTGTGAAAGGATACAAGCTTTGGGATCCTGTGACTAGTAAGGTGTTGTATAGTAGAAATGTTATTTTTAGAGAGCTAACATCTTCTCCTATTGTGCTACAACCAGATGAAAAAGAAAAGAAAAAAGATGTTGTTCAGTTGCCTCCTACCCCTGAGAAGATTGAATAGAGAGACCATGTTGGGTCTAATGATGAGGAGAGGTCTAACAGCTCTGATAGTTCAGAAGAAGAGGAAGAACAACCTCAACCTTAGCCCTTGAGGGGATCAACGAGAGAAAGAAAGCTACTAGAAAGGTTTGGTTATTCTATGTTAGATTCCAATTGGTCTTTTGCTTTGATTACTAACACTGATGAGCCTAGATCTGTGAAAGAGGCTTTGGGCATGGAAGATGTAGGTTCCTGGATTGAGGCTATGGATGATGAGATGGCTTCATCAGAGAAAAAAAAACTTGGGACCTTGTACCTTTTCCTAAAGGGAGAAATTTTTTTGGTTGTAAATGGGTATTCAAGAAGAAATTTTGTGCAGATGGCAGTGTTGAAAGGTAAAAAGCTAGATTGGTCGCAAAGGGGTATTCATAGGTAGAGGGAATAGATTATGGTGAAATATTCTATCCTATTGGAAAGTTGACATCCATTAGATTTTTGTTATCTCTTGCTGCATCACATGATTTAGAGATAGAATAGATGGATGTGAAGATAGCTTTCCTTCATGGTGATTTGGAGGAAGAGATTTATATGTCACAGCCTGAGCACTACATTGTTAAAGGTAAAGAATCCTTAGTTTGCAGATTAAAGAAATCTCTATATGGTTTGAAGCAATCTCCTAGGATGTGGTACCTTAAGTTTGATGCCTTTGTGTTGTCAATTGGATTTGTAAGATTAAAATCAGATCATTGTGTTTATTTCAGAGTTGAAAATGATCGCCTTCTTATTGTTGCATTATATGTTGATGATATGTTGCTGTTTGGGAAGGGTAAGGGTATGATTTCTGATTTTAAATCTCAGTTGTCAACATAGTTTGAGATGAAAGATCTTGGGGCAGCTAGGTACATCTTGGGTATGGAAATCAGTAGAGATAGGTCTAACAAAAAACTTTGGTTGAGTTAGAGTAAGTATGTGAAGTCTGTGTTGGACAGGTTCAGCATGGTAGATTGTAGACCACTATGTGTTCCTATTCCTATGGGACAAAAGTTATCTATAGATGCTTGTCCAAAATTGCCTAGTGAGATGGAGGACATGATTAGAGTACCTTATGCTAGTGCAGTTGGTAGTCTTATGTATGATATGGTTTGTACTAGACCAGACATTTCCCAAGTAGTGGGAGTCTTGAGCTAGTTTATGGCTAATCCTAGACAGGTACATTGGGATGCAGTTAAGCGAGTATTCAGATATTTGAGGGGTACATCAGATTACTCCATATGTTATCATGGTAACTCTTCTAGATCTCTGCATTCAATTTGTATTCATGGGTTTGTGGATTCAGATTGGGCAGGTGATATTGACTGTAGGAGATCTACCAGTGCTTATGTGTTCACTATGTTTGGGGGTGCCATCAGCTGGATGAGCAAGCGACAACCTGTGGTTGCTTTGTCCACTATAGAAGTTGAGTACATGGCTGATACTCATGCTTATAGGGAATCCATTTGGCTTAGCAGACTATGTTCTGATATTGGTGTTGATGCAAGTGAGATTGCTATTTTGTGTGACAGTCAGAGTTCTATTTTCCTTACAAAGAATCCAACTTTTCATGCCAAAACAAAGCACATTGATGTGTAGTTTCACATTGGGAGAGATATGGTGGAAGATGGAAAGGTAAATTTGGAGAAGGTAGATACTATGAAGAATGTTGCAGATGCATTAACAAAACCAGTGGGCACAGAGAAGTTCAGATGGTGTTTGGAGTCTATGGGCCTTTTGGCCTATAGTGGTTAATTCCTGTTATGTTCCTATTGCTCTTACAAGGTGTTTGACAAGTGGGAGAATGTTAGGAATAAGGTGTCTCAACCTTGTATAATTCCTATTCTTATTATTATTTATTTTTTAAAATTTATTTTTTGCAAATAATATGTAAATGTGAGTGTACATGTCTAGTTGGCATGTTGATCACTTACATGTGTAGGCATCTTGAAGTGTGTGGGGTTGTTTTACCGAAAGGTTTTTCCCCATTGAAAAATCTTTGTGTTATGTGTTTCTTTCTCTATCTATTTTTTGTATGCATGGTTGGCTATAATATTGTTATTTACTTGATATTGAATCTGTAAGTGTAAAAGATATTAATAGGATTTGCACCATATTTCTCTTAAGAGATTAGTGTAGGAAGTTGTTTTCGCACCTGAGTTTCGTTACACTTTGGCAAACCTAGTGATTAGGTTCCCTACCTTTTTGGGGTTGTGATAACCTACTGTAAATTAATTCTTGTTACTTTTGATAAGTATCCCTACACAAAACCCTCTCTTTGGGTTATTTGAAGGTTTCCAAACTCACTTAGTTGCCTACTTGCTTTCCATTTGAGGCTTCCCTTGTGCACTGTTGCATTAGGATCTTTCCTTATTTGTTTGTCACTAGGTACATCTTGAAAAATAATTTCAATCTCATTATCTCTTTCTTGTTTAGGTTCTAGTTCATGTTCTACACACTTGGCATTTCCTTCTTATTGTTCAACTTCCTCTATCTATGACTCAATATTATTTATCTGTTTCTCAACAATTGGTTGTTGCAACTCAACATTCCCAGTCTATTAAGGATCTACAACTTTGATTTAATATTCAGGTAGAGTGACTGGAGAACTATCATTCACATATATGAATGAACTATAATCTTTAGGTAGTGTCTTAAATTCAACTTCATTTTTCTCTATCTAGTCATCAACTTTTACATTTTCACTTTTCACAACTTTGTTAGTGTTAGAGTTCAAACAGTTATAAGCTTTTCTCTTGGTGGAATATCCCAAAAATATACCTTCATCACTTTTAGCATCAAGTTTTCCATTCCTATTTTCTTTAAGTTTGTAACATTTTCTTCCAAATAATTTGAAATAGTTTACATTAGGTGCATAATCATACCATAATTCAAAAGGTGTAGCATTTGGACCTTTCTTGACTTGTACTCTATTTAGAGTAGAAATAGTTGTACTTACAAATTCTCTTTAGTATTTTTGTGACACATTCTTCTCCATCATCATTGTTCTAGCACAATCCATAAATGAACTATTTATCCTTTCAACTATTCAATTTTGAGGAGGGGTCCTATGTGCAGACATTTTTCTTTTGATTCCTCTATCAATATAGAATATATTGAAGTCATTGGAAATGAATTCACCACCTCTGTCAGTTCTCAAAAAATTCAAACTCTTCCTTGTCTCTTTTTTAACTGTAGCCAAATACCACTTAAAAAACTAAAAAGAGTCATACTTTACTTTAAGAAACATCAAATTCATCATTATAGAGTAATCATCAACAAACAAAATGAAATATTTGTCTCCACAATAGCTTTACACTCCAATAGGTCCACATAAGTTAGTATGAACCATTTCCAAAATGTAATTAGATGAATATGTTTTTCTCTTGAAAGTAGACTTTATCATTTTTCCCAATTGACATTGTTTACACATAGCATTATCAGGTTTGTTCAGTTTAGGAAAACTTCTTACTCTTTTCATTTTACTAATTCTAACCAAATTGTTGAAGGTTACATGACATAACCTTTTGTGCCATAACCAAGTATCTTCATATTGTGCAAACAAAAATGTCTCATCAAATAAATCTATATAGAACAAGTTACCTCTTTTATGATCACCACTTCCAATCATTTTACCATCAACATCAAATATTTTGGCCTTTTTAAGATGGAATTCAACTCTATAACCATATTCTTTTAATTGTGAAACACTCAATAGATTATAGTTAAGTTTTTTAACCTAGTAAATATTGTCACATTTGATTTTATCAGTTAGTTGAATTGTCCCTTTACCTATCACAAGGCATGGAACATCATTACCAAATTTAACACAACCACCCTTGTATAGTCCAATGCCCTCAAATTGACTTCTATCACCAGTAATGTGATTAGAGAAACCACTATCACTTATCCATCTATCACTTTTGCTTACATAAGAGATTAAAGAAGTTTCCTCATCTTCATCAAAATCTTCTTTCATAGCAACATAAACCACCTCTTCATCATTACTTTTACATTCAGTATTAGTTCCATTCATCCTCATTCTCTCCATTAGGACACCTTGCAACAATGTAACCGACCTTGTTGGGTGGAAAATAGATTATGGGAAGTTTACCTTTGTATTTTCCTTCACCTCTTCCAAATTTCCTAGCTATTAGTGCTTTAAGTTCACCAATTTCATCATCTAAAGTATTACTACCATCTTTCACATATTTTCAGTTTCCTTTATTTCTAAACAAAAATTGTGATTTGAAATTAGATTCAATAGTAGAAGGAGTGCAATTATCAAATTTTATATCTCAATAGTCATAAGCCTACCAATTACACCTTCTAGAGTTAGGTTATTACCTAGTGTACATATCAGTTCTTGTATTGCAGAAACCCTAATAATATAAGTAGGAAGTAGAGTTCTCAATACCTTGCTGATTATTGTTTCATCTTCAACCTTTTCTTTAACTTCTCTAATAGTATTGACAACTTCTTTGATTCTTGTGCAATATAGCACTATGTTCTCACCTTCTACGATTCTCATTTCATCAAATTTACCACTTAGACTTTTTGATTTGGCTCTCAAGAAATTATCATCACCTCCATAGATGGTCTTTAGTCTATTCCACATTTACTTTGAATTCTTGCATTCCATTAGGTCATCAAATCCAACATAGAATAGTGCTGAAGAAATCTCAACCATTTACTAATTATGTTCTTTCTTTTCTTTCAGTTGTTGAGAAGTTAGAGGGACTATTGTTATGTCCACATTTACATTATCTAAAAAATCCAATGCAACTTCACAAATACTAGCTATATGTAATCTCATCAAGTTATGACATGCAAGAAATTTTTCTTTGTTCAGCTTTGGTAACTCTCTTTTGTATGCCATTATATTTATCATTGAGTACCTTCAAACTTATCTCTACAAACACCAACACTCTGATATCAATTGTTAGAATATTTAGAATAACTAAGAGGGGGAAGGATTTAGAAATACCAGTTGAACAAACACACACTTAATCAATCTCAAATATTATCATTCCATTGCTTAGTCTCTATTGTAAACTATTTGAAACATTAAATAGTTGTCCACTATTCTTAAAAAAATACACTTGTAAATGTAAACTTAAAACAATAAAGCATCACAATAAAATCCACACAAGTTTGACACTAGGATTTTACAAGGAAACCCAATTTGAGAAAAACCACTAGCAACATGTTTTTGGAAATATGGCTAGGTAAGATGAGTTAGGGTTGTCATTTATACAAACATATATCTTAGGATGTAATGAGAAAATATACTATTGAAGATTCTATAGTTAGATATAGAAAATTATCTAAGTGTTAGACATTTTCACTAGCATCACAGAGTTTGTTTTTGGTATAGCAAAGGCTACAGAGATATTTCCCACATGAAAAGTTAAGGGATAGTATATCAATGTGTCATGATGATGTACCTATGTGTGAATGTTAGTATAAATAGTACAAATAGAGTTATAGGACAAATATCAATAAAAGATGATATGCACAACAGAATAAAATACAATAGGTAAAGAGGTATAAATCATTAAGAAATTATTTCAGTCACAAAATAATTATTTTGTTTTTGTAGGGATGACATCCTAGATGTTTACCTTAAGTCAGTGTAACATGTGATTTCATCAAGCTAATTACACAAGAGTTTTGTGAAAGGAAAAAATAGAAGTTGATGCAGGAGAATCCTGGGTGTTAGAGAAATCTTGCATCACCCAAAAATATTTTCATTTTATTCTTTTCTATTTTAATAAGGACTATTAGATAGGGTGGTTACTATTTATGGGAGCTTGCTATTTTGAGTAATTTTTTCATACGAGCTTGGAATGTTCTCATTTTCTACATGAAGGTTTATTTTAGAGTTATAAACCCACCATAAAAATCTCATTGTTCCAACTTAAGTATCAGAGAAGTTATTGTAGATTTTTGGTGGAAAAATTTATAGAAAAATCTTCAAGCTCACCATTAGAGGCCTTAGAGTGCCTGGATGAGGTCCAAAAACTTGATGAAAGGGTGTTCGTGCCATTCTATGCCTATAGATCAAGAGATGACATTTTTGAAAAGTGGTTATAATAGCCAATCAGAGCAATGATTCGAGAGTTATGGCCTTCCAAAGTTGGGCTACCAAAATTTTCTAAAATAATTTGTCAAAGGTGTATTTAGCTAACTCTATATGTATTGTTAGGGTCTATCAGCCCTAGGTATTGAGTTTGAGCATCTAGAGCCTTCCTGGGTGGCATAAAATTGCCTATTTAAGAAAGGCCTGAACATTGTTTAGTACAACTCTAGGTGATAGTTCACACCTTGTCTTGTAGATTATTATAATGAAGGCATTCATGTGGGTTAATATATTGTAACTCTAAATTATATAATTCCACATTTACGACACAAATAAGAAGTCCATATTTTGTTCTGACATTTGCTATTGTTTCT
The DNA here is from genome assembly GCA_028749045.1 of Cupressus sempervirens. Taxonomy (NCBI): domain Eukaryota; kingdom Viridiplantae; phylum Streptophyta; class Pinopsida; order Cupressales; family Cupressaceae; genus Cupressus; species Cupressus sempervirens. The sequence continues at coordinate 580,290,760 of CM053787.1, forward strand.
CTATTTTCTATTATGGTTTATGGTAGTAAGGGGAGCACCATTCATCATAAGTTAAGAGTTACTTTATGCGAAGTAAGAAGGTTTGTGATATGTCATATATCTAAGAATGTGAACTATATGATATATATGTGAAATATTTATATGACATGTGAAGCTATATAAGTGGTATGTGATGTAAATTTTGATGTTAGATCAAGCTATGTGAAGTATGACAGTTAGCGATAAAGAGATAATTCTATTTATCTCTTATGTATAAGCATTATTTTATAATTTCATGCTAGGATAGTTGGATCTTCTTGAATACAATTGAAATTATAATACCAACTCCTAAAAGGGTTCATGATTTTAATAAGGCCTAGTCCTCTAACAAGGATTGAGACACTATACATAATTCATGGACTCCTAATAGGGCCAATATCCTTAACAAGATTCTTTTGTTTAGTGGATCATTTTGTGGGTACTATCCCTACTGGGGTTTTCCCTTGGCCAGGGTTTCCTTAGTTAATAAATAATGGTGTTATGAGTTCTCTTTGTGTATAATTATATTTATTGTTCAATATTATTGGTTTACTTTTATATGCATGTTAAAAAGTAATTAATAATATTTAGTTGTGGGAAAAAGTTTGTGGAATACCGATTCAACCCCCCTCTCAGTATAAACTATTTCTAACAATTAGTATCAGATCTTAGTTACTCAAAAGAGGCTTAACACCTTGAGTAAGATCCCTATGGATATGGAAGAGTTAAAGAAAAATCTTGAAGAAACCCTAGAGAAAATTGAACTTCTTATAGAACCAAGAGATAACCTAAAAGATAGGTATGAATATACAAAAGATTACATTGGTAAAGAAAAAGATAAGATTGATTACCTAAAATCAAGAAAGGAATCAAAATAACAAATTAGTTATGGTGATGAACTAAGAAGCCTCAAGAAAGAAAATGAGATCTTGAAACATGAATTGAAAATTGTTGAACTTAGGTTAAGTCTTAAGAAAGATGACAATAAGAATGAACCAAATCTTAACTCTGAGAATGTAGACCTAAGATCCCATTTGACTCAAGTAACATCTAAATTAGATTATATAAGAATAGAGCATGCAAAATTGGAAAAATTACAATTCCATTATGAAAGGAGAATTGACTTAGGCTAAGAAATAGTTAGAAAAACTTTATTCCAATGGTAAGAAAATTGATGAACAACTATTTTCCAGAGATCTTCTTATGAAAAGATAGGTCTTGGATATCTTATTGGAGAGAAATAAGTCGAGAAAAAAAAAAAAGTAAGGAAAAAACCAAATCTAGTTGTTGAAAACCCTAAGCCTGAAGAAATTGATCAGAATAGGATTGAACCAAGCATATCTATAGAAGAATCTAAAGAAGTTGAGAAAATTAATTTATCTAAGAAATGTGATGAAACAAATAAAATATAACAAGTTGAATCACCTAAGGAGACTAGACATGAATCAAAAAGTAAATGTTTTGTGTGTAATGAAGTTGGTCATATGAGGAGAGATTGCACAGATAAGTATTTTAGACCTATAACTAATTTTTATTTTTATAATTGTCATGGTTTTGGATAGAAAATAGTAGATTGTAAGAAACCTAAGTTTGAAAGTAATAATGGAAATAGTAGAATGTTTAGGGATACCAACCCTTTAGGTAATGAAAGAAGTAGATTACAAAGAAGATCTAATGATGGAGAAAGACCTAATGAAGGAAGGAACTAGATTGTATTCTACAAACATAACAACCTTAGATGCATTGCAAGGAATTTTAGAGCATCAGATAATTAGAATGGAATAAATTAAAGAAGGAATGCACCTATATGTCAATTATGCAATAAATTTTGACGCACAATAAGATTTTTCATAATGGATATAATAAATTTCAATAGAAATCCTAACTATAGAAGGAATAATAAAAGAAATGATAATGATAGAACTAATAGTCAAAAGGAAGCACTCAAAGAGCATGTTGAATAATTTAAGGATGTATTTGTGAAAGAAAATGATCCATAAATTTCATATAGAGTTTTGGAAGAATAATTTTTTGATATACCAGAAGGAAAAGTGAAATCATCTATAGTATGCAATTCAACTCATTTGAATTAACCATCTTTTATCAAAGACAACATTAGAAAGATGGAATAGAAATTAGAAGTAAAATTAAGAGTTGAAAAGTTGACAAGAGGTAGTAAAGATCCTAAGGAAGTTTTGGTTAAGAGCAAAAGTCATTTGGTGATGAAATGAATGAGAATGAAGTCAAAAAAGTTTATTGATTAAGAAAGTAGAAGTTTCATGAATTTTGGAAGATGCAAAATTAATGCAAAGTTTGATTTGGAAGATTTGAAGGATACAAACATGATTTTGAGTATCATTCAATCATGCAAAGAGTTAAGGAGAAATATAGAGAAATTTGACAACAAGCAAAGGCAAATTTGAAAGTGTTCATTGTGTAAAGTTGAAAGTGCCCTAGTTTCACAAAATTTAGGTATTTTATGGTGTATCTGAAGTATTTGAATCAGATTAAATGGTGAATCCTACTATTTGCAGTGTAAGTGAGAGGCCAAGATATTTATTCATGAACTATATATTCCTTTCCCAAGTGGATGATCCCTTAGGAGCATTTTTTCAAGTTTTAGAAAATGTTCTTGATGTAGAGTATATTAGATCATATATCCATTGTGAATTTGAGAACATTGGAGATAGTGATATACATATGGACCTTTCCCTATTGTGCTAGGGTGATTTTTCATTGAAACAAGAGTTCACACACTTAAAATAACTAAATATTGTGAACCACATGTTCTTTATGGATTTCAAAAACCATGAATGGAGCAAAATTATTTTGAATCACATTCAAAAAGGAATATTTTGGTTGGAGAGGTACCTATCACGATTGATAATGATATGATTCATAGGTTAACTAGATTGCGCAATGAGGGAAAAAACCTTGTAAATGAAAATAATGTAAAGAAGATGGTGGAGACAAATTTGATAACCAAATCCAATGGAAAAAATATACGGATTGACTTAATTAAGAAGATAGATGTGAGAGTGATCAACAAGATCATAGGCTAAAAGATGGACTATAGTTCAAGATTAAAATCTATACCTTTTGGTTTTCTACATGCAACCTACATGATGACTATTGAAAAGGAGAAAGTCAACATGTTTCTCATATTGAGACACTAGTTATTGGATGATAGGGAGCAGCTTAAGAAAACTAGAAGTGCAGTATTTAAGTTTGGGTCATTATTGATTCACCTATTCTTTCTAATGATGAAGAAATTCCCTAGTATGCCTATTAGGGAATGGGATAACATGAATCAATGCACCATGAGCTTGGTAACACATCATTACAGAAGACAATCAAAGGAAAAGATTGTGGTAGATATTAGTATAATGATTAGATCGTTTCAATCTGCAATGAAGAAAAGGTATAGAATTCCACCCTCACTGGTAGAAAAGTACAAAGAGGACATATGTTTCATGGATGAAATAGATGTGACTTGCATGGAGGTAGTTATATAAAGAGTTAAGCTCATAGACCCCATGTGTTATGAATTGAGTGAGGAAATCATTAAAGGGTATGCAAAGATCATACTTGAGTTTGAGGAAGACAAGGATACTCCTAGATGGGGTACTTGTGCCAAAAGTATTAGAGAAGTAGAGAGAATGCTCTACAATAAAGAGATCAAGAAGAATGTCGAGAAGAAGATAGAATAAATTCACAAGGAATTAGGAATAACAAGGAAGGAATTAAATGAGATTAAGGGTATAGCCTTGGAGATGAAGGATAGAAGGCAAACTAAAGTATTGGAAGATACTTTTGTTGCCATACCAACACCTTCAAATGGAGTGACTGTTGGAAATCTGATTGAAAAAGCTCATTGTTGTTGAAGATCAAAGAGGGAGATTGTTGTAAAAGAATGTTTTCAATCATTTTTTTTTCATTGATGTCAAACCTGCTATTTGTAGGGATGATATTTTCTTATAAGGTCCAAGCACTATTGCTTAGTTGATTGATGAAGAGGATTTGATCAACAAAATGTAAAAAGAGCACCTAAGGGAAAGGTTAAGTTATGATGTTGTAATGAAGTGCAAGGATCAGTTAAGATAATGGTTAAGTAATGTATTAATGACATACTCAAAGATACAAAGGGTGGTCACACTTAGAAACATTGGAAGAAAAATTTGTAACAAGGTTGACTGCAAAGCTTAAACTAAGATCTTTAGTGGGTGTCAAGCAAGTTAGTTGAAGCTGAGCAAATTCTCAATAGAAGATGAGTAATAGAAATTCCTAGTGTATGTTGGGCATCAAAAAAAATTTAGTTGTTTCCAAGTGATCTTCAAGTACCAAGCGTCAAGAAAAACATAGTTGATGCTGAGTAACATAGTATGTGCTGAGCACCAGTATTTCAATAGTGTCGAGCTACTACATTATTTCAAAAGATGAAGATTCACCAAATCTAAGTTGACATAGTGGTTACACTGAATTTTGTGAATGAGTTGGAAGATAAGGATGATGAGTTGTTGGCATAGAATCCTATGTAAACCATTTTTGAGTGAATTCTAAAGGATTATTCAAGAAGTTTCTAGAGGAAATAGAATATGGTTTAGATGCAATGAATCCTACCTAATCCATGCGAATTGAAATTGAAAAATGGAAGAATTGAGTGGGAAATGGTACTCCAAAACTTCTATTTAAGAATTCATAGACCAAGAAGCAAAGAGCTACTAATACTATTACTGAAAAAGAGCCAAGTCTACAAAGTGGTTGAAAGGGTGTCAAGGAGGAGACATCTAGGAGAAGGAAGAGCATAGAGCCTCTACTTCTATGAGTGGTCATGAAGAGATGATTGCACTAGTACATTGAGTGTGGAGACTCAAGGAGACAAAGCTTGAAAGGAGGACAAGCTATCAAGAGTTACAGAGATTGAAGGTCAGGCAAGGGTATGAGCTAAGGAGTGATCTGAGATCTGCAAGATAAGTTGTATGTTGTAGTCAGGTCAAGATTTTATAATACTCTCTAGCAATTGTATTAGATCTAAAAATCCTATGGACTTAGGTTATCCTAATAGCCATTTTTAAATCCTTTAATAGGGTGGCATTCCGAGTTAATATTCTAAAGTCCTTTAACCAAGCGCACTTCTAATAGGGTGGTTAAATCCTCTAACAAGGTCACATTTAACAGTGTGTTGTAAGACTTTAATAGGGTAGATCTTTCATAGGGAATCACTTTAGAAGAGTGAGAATTGAGTAGCATGTTACTGGCAATTTTTCCCAAATTGGGTTTTCACGTAAATCATTATGTCATGTGTTGATTTCTTATGTGTTATACTTGCATGTTGATTTACAGTAACTTGCTAACTAGATAAGTTAAATCTTGGATGAATGAATGGTTGAATGAGTTCACTACATTTAGTGAAAAGTTTGAATAGGACATCTAGACCATGAATAACTGATTCACCACCCCCCCCCCCCCCCCCCCCCCCCCCCCCCTCAATTATTCTAAAGCAATTCTAACAATTAGTCTTAGAGCCATATGCTGATTTAGTTTCAAGGTACTAGAAACAGAAAGATCAAGATGTCCAAGAGAGAAGTTCCCAAGCTCAATAAAGAAAAATTTTCTGCATGGAAGAGTCTAATGAAATTGTACCTTGGATCAATATGTGACTATACACAAAATTCAATTGGAACAAAACATGTAACTCCAACATGACCTCTTACTGCAGATGATTTGAATAAAAAGGAGGAGCATAACCAAGAAATGTTGGAGATTACCTCTGCACTCAGCTATGTAGAATATGATGACATTAAATATTGTAACACTACATTCAATATGTGGAAAACCTTATCAAAAATATATGGAGAAGATCATAATTTCCAAAGAGAAAAGAGAGAAAGTCTAAGAGGAAAGTTTGATGACATGAAGATGGAAGAAGGTGAAAATGTTACTCAGTACGCTGCAAGAATGAAAGAAGTGGTGAGTGCAATAAGAAGTCTAGGTGGACAATTGGAAGAAGAAATAGCTATCAACAAATAGTTAAGAACTCTGCTTCCTATCTATGCTATTAGAGTTTCAGCCATCCAAGAGCTGAGGTGTGTACAAGGGAACACACTAACCTTTGAAGGAATAGTGGGAAGACTTACTACATTTGAGCTATCCAATTTTGACAACTACAGACCTGAGAACCTTGAATATGCTTTCAAGGCAAAGATGAAAATAAAAGAGACTAAGGAGGACACATTAAGTAAGAAAATAAGAAAAGGAAAACATGCATCTAGTGATAGTAGCATAGATGAGGAAGATGTGGAATAATTAGAAGCACTACTAGCTAGGAGGTTCCATAGAGGTAAAGGCAAATTCAAAGGTAAGCTCCCTATCATATGCTTCAATTGCAATGAAGTAGGTCATATAGCTACAAGATGTCCATAGAAGAAGAATTACAAAGAAGGAAACAAGTTTAGGAACAAAAGAGAAGATGACAACAAAGATTACAAGGAGAAAGGCAAGAGATGCTACATTATTGAAGAAGACTTTGATGAAAATGATGATGAAGTGGTCTATGTAGCCATGAAGGATGAATCAAAAAAAGATGAATATGAAGCAACAACATTGGTTACCTATGTGAACAAGATTGACAAGTGGATCATAGACAATGGATGCTCACATCACATGATAGGAGACAAAAGTAAGCTCATTACCTTTACTCAATATGATGGAAATAGTGTTAGATTTGGTAATGATGCCCCATGTAAAATCAAAGGAAGAGGATCTATCAAAATTACAAAGAGAATTTCATGTGATAATGCATACTATGTTGAAGGATTGAACTACAACTTGTTGAGTTTATAATAGTTAGGCAATGTAGGTTGCAAAGTTGAATTTGGAAACAAAACTGCCAAGATCTATGATATTGATAGAAATTTGATAGGAAAAGGTAAACAAACTAGGAGTAATCTATTTTAACTAGATATGGAAGATGCAACATGTCTTGTTGTTAGACTTGATGATGTGTGGTTGTGGCATAAAAGGTTGTGTCATGTTAACTTTGATAATCTGATTAGTATCAGCAAGAAGAACAAAGTCAGAGGGTTGCCCAAGTTGAAGAAACCTAAAAACAAAATGTGGAAACAATGTCAACTAGGGAAGATGACCAAGCCTAGTTTCAAAAGAAAAACATACACTTCTAATGAAGTACTAGAGTTAGTCCATACTGACTTATGTGGCCTAATAGAAGTGCAAAGCTACCTAGGAGACAAATATATAATTCTATTTGTAGATGACTACTCTAGGATGATGACTTCTATGTTCTTAAAGAAAAAATTTGATGCATTCCAAATGTTTAAGTGGTATTTGGCCAGAGTTGAGAAGGAAATAGGAAAGAACCTGAAATGCCTAAGGTTAGATAGAGGAGGTGAGTTCACATCAAGAGAGTTTGAAATATTCTGAAATGACAAAGGTATTAAAAGGAAAACATTAGCACCAAGAACTCCACCAAAAAATGGTATTGCTAAAAGGAGGAATAGGTCAGTGATTGACTTTTCTAGAACCTTGATGATGGAGACAAATCTTGCAGTAAAGTACTGGAGAGAAACTATACATATTGCAGTCTACACACTGAATAGAGCTCAAGTCAAGAAAGGTACAAATGCAACACCTTTTGAATTATGGTATGGTCATTCACCTAATGTTAAACATTTCAAAGTATTTGGTTGTAAATTCTATATTCTAAAAGATACTAGAATTGGCAAGTTTGATGCAAAAAGTGATGAAGGCATATTCCTTGGATACTCCACTAGAACTAAGGCATAAAGTGTTTGAATACTAACACTAACAAAATTGTGGAGAATGCAAATGTAAATTTTGATGAGTATGTAGAAGTTCAGGTCGATGAGTCAAATAAAATAGAGGATTATAGATCCTTTGTATACTTCTATGAAGGAATGATAGTTGAAGACAATGCTACAAATCAAGTTGGGAATCAACAACAAACTACAGTATCTGTCAAGTCTTAGCTTGTGAATGCCAAGTTGCATTCAAAAGCTGAGCTACAGAATGTAGAAAATGCACATTCTAATTCTGAAAATAGCATGCAAGAAAGGAATGATGAAATGCCAGATGAAGAAGAATGAAATGACTATGAAGCTTAAGGATCAAACATGGAAAGAAGGATTGAACCCAAATTAGCCAAGTATGTAAGAAGACATCACCCTGTAGATCAAATCATTGGTGTCAAGGATGCAAGACCAATGACAAGGAATAGGCTCAAAAATGAATCATGTCTGATAAGAAAGGATGAACCCAGAACAATGAAAGATGCACTACAAGATGATGACTAGTATAAAGCCATGGAAGAAGAGATAGACCAGATTGAGAAAAATAAAACATGGTCTCTAGTTCCTAGACCAACTAATAAGAATGTGATTGGTAAAAAATGGGTGTTTAGAAAAAAACTTGATGAGAATGGTCAGATAACAAGAAACAAAGCTAGATTAGTTTGTAAAGGCTATGCACAAGAAGAAGGATTGGATTATGGAGAGACATTTTCTCCTGTTGCAATAATGGAAGGAGTAAGAACATTACTTGCATATGCTACCTACAAAGATTTCAAAGTCTACCAGATGGATGTGAAGTTTGCTTTTCTAAATGGTATACTGGAAGAGGAAGTTTACATAGATCAACCAGAGGGATTTGTTGATGAGAAGAACAAGGACATGGTCTGCAAGCTACACAAAGCACTTTATGGATTGAAGCAAGCAGCCAGAGCATGGTATGAAAGGTTGCACAAATATCTTGTAAAAATAAGATTTGAAATAATAGATGAAAATAACAACTTGTACATCAAAGCTAAAGAAGGAAAAGAAATTTTGATATCAAAAATATTTGTTGATGATATAATATTTGGAGGAAAAGATGTTTTATACAAAGATTTTGCTAATCAAATGAAGTATGAATTTGAAATGTGAATGTTTGGAGAAATCAAATTCTTTGTTGGATTACAAGTACATCATTTGAAGCATGGCATATTTGTGACCCAATCCAAATACATCAAGGAAGACTCAAAAAATTTGGGCTAGAAGACTCAAAACCAATCATCACACCAATGGCAACATGCTATAAACTATCCAAGAATGATGAGTCTACTAAAGTAAATCAGACATTGTATAGGTCAATGATTGGAAAGCTGCAATATGTTGTACATAGTAGACTAGACATTGCATTAGCTATTGGAATAGTAGCAAGATTTTTTGCAAATCCAAAAGAAAATCACTTAATGGTAATGAAGAGAATATTGAGATACCTGAAAGGAACTAATGACTTTGGTTTATACTAGAAGAGGAATGAGAAGTTTGAAATGAAAGCCTACATTGATGCAAATTGGGGAGGCAACATTGATGATAGAAAAAGCACCAGTGCAGGAGCACTTTTCTTAGGAAAGAGGTTGATTACATGGACAAGAACAAAGCAAAGTTGCACCTCATAGTCCATTGCTGAAGCTAAATATGTGACAAAGTCTATAAACCACACCAATATTGTATGGATGAAACATTTGTTGCAAGGTATGAAGGAAGAAGTAATTGAGCCTCTGATACTTTATTATGATAATACAAGTGCTATTAACATATCAAAGAATACAGTAATGCATGCTAAAACTAAGCATATTGCAATTAAGTATCACTATGTAAGAGAATTGGTGGAAGACAAATAAGTGAAGATGGAATATGTTAGCTCAAAGGAACAGATTGTTGATATCTTCACAAAAGCACTACCAAAAGATGCTTTTGAGTATCTTAGAGGTAAGTTAGGGGTGGTATCCCTAGCTAAGGCTACTTGAAACAAAAAGCAAGTATGCCCTACATTAAATAAGTTGAATGATGAAGATTTTATACATTGATTCAAAGAATGTTTACTTTGGGATTCATGCCTAAAGTAGTAGAAGTGCTGAAATTAAAAATCAGTCATAAGCAAGGTGACAGAGGGAGACATTAAATAAACTTGTAAAAGCTACACTTGCATATTAAAGATGCTAATATGTCTTTGGTATTGTTGTCAAAGAGGTAGATAAGTAGACAACTGATCAACAACTATTGAAGATGTTCAAAAGTTATCTTTAAAGATAGAGGGAGATTTCAGAGGTTGATCAGAACAACAGAAGATGAGTAATACAGAGGGAGAAAGACAAAGAACAAGGATACAACAACAAAGAGGGAGAAGCTGAAATCAGAATAGTAGAAGGAGATGTGATGTTACAATTTACCTTTTGGCATTTGACTTACTATTCTAACCAAAAAAGCTTGTGGTTGAATAGTTTAGTCTGATGGTTGATCAGTTTGGTTTGCCATCAATAACAAAGAGACAGATTGTTGAAAATCTGATTGAAAAAACTCATTGTTATTGAAGATCAAAGAGGGACATTGTTGTAAAAGAATGTTTTCAATCATTTTTTTTTAATTGATGTCAAATCTTCTATTTTTAGGGATGATATTTGCTTATCAAGTCCAAGTACTATCACTTAGTTGATTGATGAAGAGGATTTGATCAACAAAATGTAACAAGAGAACCTAAGGGAAAGGTTGAGTTATGATGTTGTAATGAAGTGCAAGGATCAGTTAAGACAATAATTAAGTAATGTATTAATGACATATTCAAAGATACAGAGGGTGGTCACACTTAGAAACATTGGAAGAAAATGTTGTAACAAGGTTGATTGCAAAACTTAAACTAAGATCTTTAGTGAGTGTCGAGCAAGTTAGTTAAAGCCAAGAAAATTCTTAGTAGAAGCCACGTAATAGAAATTCCTAGTGTGTGCCAAGTGATCTTCATGTGCCAAGTGAAGATCAGGTGCTGACCATCAGAAAATTTTTAGTTGGTGCCGAGTGATCTTCAGGTGCTGAGCATCAAGAAAAACATAGTTGATGTTAAGTAACATAGTATGTGCCAAACACCAGTATTTCAATAGTGTTGAGCTACTACATTATTTCAAAAGATGAAGATTTTCCAAATCTAAGCTAACATAATGGTTACATTGAATTTTTTGAATGAGTTGGAAGATAAGGATGATGATTTGTTGGTACAGAATCCTATGTAAACCATTTTTGAGCGAATTCTATAGGATTATTCAAGAAGTTTCTAGAGGAAACATAATATGGGTTAGATGCAATGAATCCTACTTAATCTATGCAAATTAAAATTGAAAAATGGAAGAATTGAGCGAGAAATGGTACTCCAAGACTTCTATTTAAGAAGTCATAGACCAAGAAGCAAAGAGCTGCTAATACTATTGTTGCAAAAGAGCCAAGTCTACAAAGTGGTTGAAAGAGTGTTAAGGAGGAGACATCTAGGACAAGGAAGAGCACAAAGGCTTCGCTTCTATGAGTGGTCATGAAGAGATGATTGTACTAGTACATTGAGTGTGGAGACTAAAGAAGACAAAGCTTGAAAGGAGGACAAGCTATCAAGAGTAATGGAGATTGAAGGCCAGGCAAGGGTATGAGCTGAGAAGTGATTTGAGATTTGCAAGATAAGTTGTATGTTGTAGTCAGGTCAAGATTTTCTAATACTCTCTAGCAATTGTATTAGATCTAAAAATCCTATGAACTTAGGTTGGCCTAACAGCCATTTGTAAATCCTTTAACAGGGTGGCATTCCAAGTGAATGTTCTAAAGTCCTTTCACCAATCCCACTTCTAACAGGGTGGTTAAATCCTCTAACAAGGTCTCATTTAATAGTGTGTTGTAAGCCTCTAATAGGGTAGGCCTTTCATAGGGCATCACTTCAGAAGAGTGAGAATTGAGTAGGACCATGGCAAGGCAACACTGGTGGTTTTTCCCAAATTGGGTTTCCACATAAATCATTGTGTCATGTGTTGATTTCTTATGTGTTATACTTGCATGTTGATTTATAGTAACTTGCTGACTAGATAAGTTAAAGCTTGGATGAATGAATGGTTGAATGGGTTCAATACACAGTGAAAAGTTTGAATAGGACATTTGGACCTTGAATAACTAATTCACCCCCCCCCCCCCCCCCCCCCCCTCCCCCTCTCAGTTATTCTAAAGCAATTCTAATAGTGATAGTAGTAGGACCTACTTCATAAATACCTACTACTACCTATGCCATCATTTCTCAAGTACAAACTACTATTGTAAAACTATTGAAGAAAACTAATGAAAATGAGATATAGATTTTTGAAGAAAAATCATCTACTCCTATAGCTAAGAGAAAGTTAGAGAGACTAATCAAGGTGAAATAGGAAGCTTAGACACCTAATAAGAGAAGGACCAAGAAACTATCCAGTGGCTCTGGAAATAGGAGAAAGACACTGTAAATGGTTGAATCTAATGAAGAAGATAAGCCTATTGAATAGGTAGTCGGTGAAGCAAGGACAACCATAAGAAATAATTCTTTGAAGACAAAGGTAAATAACTTGAACTTGCAAATTATAAATGATAATAATTTATTCAGTTGAACAAGTTTTATAGTATGTATACTAATATGGGTAGAATTCAATTAGAAAATATGGTAGTAAGGAATATGATTCTTAAGAATAAAAGGTTTTAAGATGTTAAAATAAATATTCCAAAGGATTTGTACAATATATTTATTAACTAAAGAAGAAGAGCCATTGGTAAAGATAAGAAAATAAGAGAAAACATGATTAAGAAACTTTGTGAAGTTAGCAATGATGAATACTTACAAGATATGGTAAAGGGAGTTGAGCCCTTGTTGTGGAATAAATGAAGACATATTCTTTTGATGGGAGGAAATTATGAAGAATTTGGGGAAGTAATCATTGTATTTATTAAAAAAAGTACTCCACTAGCAGTAGCAGTGGAATCTAAGGATAAGAAATTGGTAGATCTATCTTTGACGATCTCCACTGGAAAAGACCCAATGTAAATTAGCACTACAAGTGTAACAATAAACATTGTAGAAGATCCTTTCAAGGACCTTGAGCCAAACATTATTGGAAATATCACAAACTACTTCTGTTCTAATGAGGTGGAAGAAAAGAGGAAGATTAAGGCCAAAGAGAAGAAGAGAAAAGCAGATGAAAATAAAGAAGAAGAAATAAAGAAGAGATAGAAAGTAGAGGATGAAAGAAATAGAAGGAAGAAGAGGAGAAAAAAAAAGAAAGAGAAAGAAGAGAAAAAGAAGAAAGAAGAGGAGAAGAAGAAGAAAAGAAGAAGAAGGAAAAAGAAGATACATAGAAGGTAGAAGAAGAGAGGAAGAGAAAAGAAGAAGAAGACAAAAAGAAGAAGGAAGAAGAAGATGCAAAGAAGATGAAGGTATACAAAGATAAGAAAAGAAAAGAGGAAGAAGAAAAGAAGGAGAAGAAGGAAGCAAAAGAGAAGAAGAATAAGGAAGAACAAGATCAAAAGAAGAAGGACAAAGAGATCAAAAGAAAAGAAGATAAAAAGAAGAAAGAGGATTAGAAATAGAGGAAAATGAAGGAAGAAAAGGATGAGAATTAAAGTTCACCCAACACATCTATCACCTTAGCTTCATTTATAGGTTCAGATGATGATGATCAATCATAATTGATATCACCCCTCAACAAAATTATTAGTAAGAACAAACAGGTAGAGAGCTTACAAAAGACTCCGATGGAAGTCACTAACAAGTTGTAGGGAGTTATGATAGTAAAATAACTTAATCCTAATCCTAAGTATAGAGAAAAAGATGTGATTCAAGAATTTAATTCTAAATTCAAAAGTTTTTCAAAGGTTGTAGCTACACAAGCTAAGACAAAGCATGATGCACAAATGTTTGAAACTATTTGTCAAAACATAAGAAATGACATATTGACTCTTGATTCCTATATCGAGTCATTAAGGAAATGTGATCTTGAAGGAAAATATCTATATGTTAAGTGTACAATGTCTTTTAGCTTCAAAATGGACATTGAGAATGAACTTAAGGCCAAATGCATAGAAACTGAAGCATTGGCAAGTCAGTTTAGTCAACCTAGTGTGCAGATCAAAGAAATTGAAGCACAAGTTAGCAAGGCCCATGATGAGATAAGTTCTCACTTCTAATTTTTGGGAGAACTCTTATTACTAAAATTAAGCACAATAGAGCATCAATTATAGGAATATTTGCCAGTTAAGTCATCTTTTGAAAATTTTGTGGACTTTGATATGAATGTAGTAGAGATAACATCTTATGGTTTGTGTCATCTTCTCAACATTTCAAAAGGAGTCAAGGACTCATGGGAAAAGAAATGAAGAGTCCTGCAGTCAGTTTTGGTGACTATATGTCTCATTTATCATCCTAAGAAGACATAATAAAATGGTGCAAGGGCACTTAGGAACAACAAGAAAATCATCAAGAGTATGAAGGAATGGAAGACACCTAATGGCTATAAGAGGTCTAAGGAGATCAAAGGGATCCTAAATGATACAAATCATATCAACTATGATGTATTGTCTCCTATGATGGCATAAATACCATGAAATGACATTTGAATGAAATAGTATCCATGAGAGTATTAAATAAATGTAATTTGGACCATTAGTCTCCCAATGAGTCTAGGAGATTTTACGAGGCTATTTGGGTTTAAGTAAGTTTAAATAAGTCTCCTAAGTGTTGGAAACACCTTAGTTAGAAGATTTAATGAGTTTTAATTCATTTTCATAGTTTAAAACTTCAAATATGCATTTGGGAATGACTAGTAGTCATTTAGGAGGGAAAAGGAGTTTTGGTGGTTAAAACACTTAACTACTCCCTCAAACTAGTTGGAAGAGGTTAGGGAAGTTAATATTGATTGTTATTTGTATTTGGAACTCCATCGTATTAGAAAGAAATCCTACATTGTATGGACAACAAAAAGTTTTAATTAAACTCTAGTTTTGGATCAACATTTAATGGTTTTGCATTGATTTTCTTGTTTTGGATTAAAGATATAACATAGAATAGTTGTGGAGGGTTTTCAATAGGTTTTTTGGAGGCTTTGTCACACATTTTAGAGGGCTTGAGAGACATTTTCCATGACTGTACTTTCATGATCAGTAGACTAGTTTCAATATTTGAGTTTTCCTTTCCTTATTTTGTGGCTTTCTTGGTAACTAACACAAATCTAATGGACTCAAAGGCCTAGAATCCATGGAATCATGTATACTAACTTGTATCATATGAATCTAACTTGATACTTACAAAAAATTGATTGGAACGTGTGATCATAGGCTGGAACTAGGGGTGTTCCCTTTCAAAAATGATGCCACAAGTGTAGCAGGAGTTTGGGCTAAATGACATGGTATTTTTATTATTGGAATTTATTTATATGGTAGATTTAATGGTGAATCAATCACCAATTGATCCTAGAAAGGTTTTGGAATGTGAGATTGGAGAAACCCTCAAAATAAGGGTTTGAAGCAACCAAATTGGGGCTTTTGGTGTTCTAGATGTTTTGGTCTAATTCCTCTTAGATTTAGAGGTTTTGAGATATTTATTGAGACCATCAAGGAGTTGAGACCTTGGGGATATTTTTTGGTGGTAGTTTCTTTTTTAAATCACCCACTTTTGAGTGTATTTGCAAGGGTACAAGTAGAGTTCTCATATTTTGTCCCATTGGTGTAAATACGTATTTACTATTTGCACTTTACTTAAGTTTACTTAGGTTAATGCATTATTTTAATATTTATTTATTACTCACCTAGGAGTATGTGTACTCTTGTGAGTTGTTATGTTGACAACACATGAGTTCACACCTTGTTTATGCACATGGTGTCTACAACATCTCCACTTGAGATACACCTTGTCATTCTTATTCTCTCATCTAGAATGATGGATAAGATGTGTGCTTAATTGTAATGCTTATCTTATCTACTGGCTCATTCTAGAGACATTATAGGTGCTTCTTGAGAGGCCTTTATATATAGGCACTCCTAATGTGTACACTCATATAAAATCACATACAATACATAGCAATGTATGAGGACATACTTTGATATAGTGATCATACTCCTTTTTAGTCTATAGTTGTGCTTGTGTTCAAGTTCTTCGATCTTGGGTGAATTTTTCCCTAAGGAAAATTCTTACATGGTATCAAATCTCTTGGAGAATTTTTCTTCACATAGTCGTTTGAGACCATCTTCTTGCTTCAGCACCTTGGCCTGAATCGAAAGTATAGTAGAATTTGGGAGCATCTAGAACTAGATCTGACCTCGCCATTGCGTCTAGAATGTCAATTCGATGAAAATCAGCTATAAAGTTTCCTACCCTAGGCCAAAGTCAATTTTTTAGAACTAGTAATCTTTCCTTGGTTTTATTTATTTATTATATGGGATAAACCAAGGTATCCTTATATTATTTGTCCTCTAGTCCACATGTGGAGGACATGTCATTTTCTTGTCCTATTGTCCATGTGTAAGGAGAACTCATTTTTTGTGGAGCCTTGACTTCAAAAGTATGCCATGGAATTTGAAAACTATGGGTTTGGGTGCTACCCTAGACATAGACGCCATTTGATTATGTTACCTACACATTGTGAGAAAAGTGTTATTAGTCCCAAGATAGCGTAAAAGTTTTAAAAACATGAGTAAAAAAAATCTCCACTTTGGGCATTTATTTATTTCTTATTTTGAATTTATTATTATTTTTTTATTTTATATATATATATTTTTTAAAAATTTATTTATTTATTTATTTAAACATTTTTTTTAAAAAGAAAAATAAAAGAAGAGGGCATGTGTGCATGTCGAGGCACACATGGCAAGAGCACCAAGGCTCATGTGCCGAGGTGTATGGTGCAAAGGTGTGCACAACATTGAGCGAGTGGCACCTAGTACGCAGTGCTGAGCACGTACAACATGAGTGCTGAGCACAAATATCAGTGTGTGTAGCATGGGCATGTGTCCTAGCAAGTAGCGCTAGGTGCGTAGTGTTAAGCGTAGCACTAAGTGTGAGCAACATGAGTGTACAACCCAGCACGCAATGTGAGTGTGGCGCTGAGCATGCACAACACTGATTGCGGTGCCCAGCATAGTCATGAAAAAATGGAAGGATCAGGAAGCTTGGAAAATAATGGGGGGAAGGAGAAGAAGGGTTTTATAACCCCTTCCCTGTGCACCGAGCAAGACATGCATCGCGCCTTGGCATGAGCACTGATACATGGTGCATGCCTCGTGCGCGTAGGTGAGAATAATTTTATTATTATCTTATTTTTTTGACTCAAAAAATCCAACTTTAACAAAACTTTCTTCTCGTGACTCTCAAATTGTGATTCCAAGAGTTGAAAAAATTAGGGGGTCCCCATTCCTAGTATGAAATGGGGCATGTGTTGTGGACACCACAATAGTGGGCAACCACAGTGGAGGAACTGGTTAAGGTCCAGTTATTCTTTGATTCTTTGAAACACGAATTTGTTAGCATTTATAAATAGGCTAAATTTGTAATCAAGAAGTCAAACGATATCCTACAATTTAACTAGCTAAATGACACACTTTTTGACAAGTGGATGGCAGATATTGTACCTTCAAGAGATCAAAAGAAAGAGGAGGAGAAAGTCAGGAAAAAAATTGTAGTTGCAGGTGGCAAAGCAAAAAATGATGACATGGTAGAGGAAGAGGCAAGAATAAAGGTGATTTTATTAGTTCATGATAAAAATAGTGAAAATCCTTGAGTTGAGGTTGATTTGCAAGTATTAGAACAAGACACAATATTGGCCAATCTAGTAGCTACATATTTATAATAGTTAGAATAGCATAGGAGCCAATCATGGAATTAGTAGCATTTGGAGGTGTAATAGAAATGGGACCTACCACAGGAATACTATGATGTATAAGTTTTCTATTGCACAATTTTTTTCTCTTTTAATAGTAGAATATAAATATCTTTTGTCTTATGGACAACTATCATTTTCTCTTAGCCTAAAGCTTGTGGCATCTCATAGTATATAAATGAGACTCCAGGGCTAGAGAAAGGGTATGAATTATTATCTTTTTAAATTTTTTAACTAGGTTTGGTCGGTCCATTTTTTGAAAGAATGATATACTTTATGATATTTTCTCTACAAATTTATGAGAATTGTATCAACATGACAAGATCTAAATGCTTGGTATTGAGTTATTCTAAGTTTTAATCAATTGTATACAAACTTTTAAAAAGAAATCAATGTAAAGATGAATTGTCACCACATTTTTCTGGCTGAATCTTGTCTCCATTTGTGTTATCTTGTCTCCATCTGGTTGCCCTGAAACTATCTGAGCAAGTCTTATTCATTTGAATACAATTAAGTTAGATTGTATGTTAGTTTTCTATTGCTTTTAATTCAAAGAATTAAGTAAATGCTTCAGTGAAATTGATAGGATTACCATGATAATAGAAGGGATGTCTGTAAGAATTTTTTTCAGTCAAAGTTATTGATAATATTGATTGTAATGCAATCAATAAGATCTATGAATTGAGTAGGCTCTGGATCCCAATAGATTAGGCATGGATCTAATTACTTTAGTCTATAGAAGGAAAGATCATGAAGAACCATCAAACTTAATTTTGAAATCCATTTTATTTTACTATTGAAGATTATCAACACTGGTTAGCACTCATTTGCATCTGATCTCTGGGTCTTAGTTAGCTACTTTTACCAAAAATATTTGTAAACCTGAGGAGAATTGTGACCAAATCTACTTATAAGGGATGTCTATTATTTTAAGATGTCATGAATGAAAAAAATATGTATATGCTAGAGATAGGAGATGAGAATCAAAATGAAACTACAAGATTCTTACTCATTAGTATTCATTTGAACCATCCCTCAGGTATACCCATCTTGGTTTTGCAGAGCCTAAAGAGTAGGAAATCCATCTTGATTTTGTTACAGTTGGGTCTAAATAAGGAATACATTCAATTATTTATAGGAAGTAGCTGACCCTTAGATTTTTATGTTTTCATTATCTTCGTATTGAGCATTTTGTTGCTCACTAGTTGAAAACACCAACAAGACCAATACCTGAGTTTTGCATATGTTGTTAAATAGCTAAAAGGATATCTTAATGTAGTTTTAGTTTTCCATTTTTTTTGGGAAAGGTTTGTGTTTGAAGACCAAAATGGTCGCTACTGGGCTAATTGTTGATTTCTAGGCCTCCGGGCCATTTTGGAGTCTATTTTCCTTTGTGAGTGGAAGATAGGTCAAGTAACCTTGAAATCACCTTAATCTACCCTTATATACCTCAAATACATCATTGGCTTATATCTGAAGTAACCTTGGTAAGGTTGAGTCTCTTTAAGCCAATTGAGCACTTTGGGGAGTAAGTGGGTCTGTAAGCCATATTTGTATAACTTATCTTGTTTAAAAGGTCCATCACCCTTTCCTCTCCATCATGAAACACCTTTTTTTGACATGTAAATATATTTTGACACCTTTTTCATTGATGTCAAAAAGGGAGAAGATTATAATAAGAAAATTGTATATATATATATATATATATATATATATATATATATATATGTAAGGGGGAGCTTAGCTATGTATATAGGAAATAATTGTAAAAGGAGAGAGAAGGAGTGATAGAAATATGATATGTAATGATCCATTAAGACATGAATAAAAAATTTAAGCTTTGAAGGATAGTTTTTGAGAAGTTTCTTTTTGTGTTTATTGTTGTTTAGAATAATATTTCGGTAGCCAATTTTCCCATATGTTTCCATCAATGAAAAAGGTGGAGATTATTGCAAATATGGCTTGGTAATATGAATTAGGTTTTTTATTTATGGAAACATATATCTTAGGATGTAATAACAAAATATATTGCTAAAGATTCTATAGTCAGACATAGAAAATTGTCTATGTGTTAGACAATTTCATTGGTAGTACATAGGTTGTTTTTGGTATAGCAAAGGCTACTAAGATATTTGGCACATGAAAAATTAAGGTAAGGTATATAAAAGTGTTATGATTATGTACCTAAGTGTGCAAGTCAGTATAAACAATACCGATAGAGTTACAAGCCAAATACCAAAAATTGACAATATGCACAACATAATAGAGTACAACAAGAAAACAGGTATAAAGTGTTAAGAAAATATTTGTGTCATAAAATAATTATTTATCTTTGTATGGATGACATCCTAGATGCTTACCCTAAGTCACTGTAACACATGTTAGCACGAGCTGACTACACAAGAGATTTGTGAAAGGAAAAGATATAAGTAAAGAGTTACTTTATGTGAAGTAAGAAGGTGTGAGATATGCGATATATTTGAGAATGAAAACTATATGATATATATGTGAACTATGTATATGAAATGTGAAGTTATACAAGTGATCTATGATACAAATTCTAATGTCAAATTAGGCTATACAAAGTATGAAAATCAGCGATAAAGAGATTTTTCTATCTATCTCTTTTGTATAAGTACTATTGTATACTTTCATGTTGAAGCAACTCCTAATAGTTTCAAGTCTTTTAATAGGGCCTAGTCCTCTAACAAGGATTGAGACACTCTATGTAATTCACAAACTTCTAACATGATCAATATCATTAATAGGATTCTTTTGTTTAATGGATCATTTTATGGGTTCCTTCCCCACCGAGGTTTTCCCTTGGCCAGGGCTTCCCTAGTTAACAAATAATGGTGTTATGAGTTATCTTTCTGTATGCTTATATTTAATATTCATCATTATTGGTTTACTTTCATATGCATGTTTCAAAGTAATTAATAATATCAACTTATGGGAAAATTTTTGTAGAATATTAATTCAACACCCCCCCCCCCTCTTAATATTATCTATTTCTAACACATGTCACCAATTTTTACTCTTATGAAGTAAGCCCTTTTAAGAGTCAACCTAGTTAAAGGTTACAATACACATTGTTAAATTTGACCTTGTTATAGGATTTAATAACTCTATTATGAGTGGCCTTGTTAGAGGAATTTAGATATTTCCATTAGAATGTCACCTAGTTAAAGGATTTACATAGATTGTTAAGTTGTTATGATTGTTACATCAACATTTACTAAAGGATTTCAATAATACTCACAATCGTTAGAAAGTAACGACATGTTTGATCTATTAAGTAAAACTCACTTTGCATGTTTAGATATTTTTTCAGCTCCTAGTATTGATTCACTATCTAGCCTCTATTGTCATCTCAATCCCAAATTTTTTTGGTAACCCTTGAATAAATCAATCTTCACTTCTTCTCAATTAATATTTCTTCTTAGATTCACCAGTCAACAAAATCAGCAACAACTCCAACTCTGTGGAACTTCTTTACACACACAAAACATCTACACACTCTACACTCTCTCTTCCATGTATGTTGAAAGTTCACCTTTGCACCTCTTTATATAGGTAGTTCTAATCTTTCTTTGCTTAACCAACATCGTTGATCTTAGGGTTCATGATTTTATCCATTAGATACAATTTATCAAATCACCGTTCTATTTATCTCTTCTTTTCTAGAAACTTCTCCTTGAATTTATGATGGAGATCTTCTTCACTTTAGAGCTTTCTTCCTCTTCCAAAGCTACTCCTAGCCTACCTAAGGTTTTTTTTCAAACCCCAACCTAGACGACTCCTTCACAATCCCCATTCACCAAGAAACTCACCAAAAATTCAAATTTCCATGTGCTTCCTCTAGTTCACCAACTATGCATTATTTGGCATAGCATGCAAAAAATTCACCAAGTGCACCTAAAAGGTTACAATCAAGTTTGAA
Source organism: Cupressus sempervirens (assembly GCA_028749045.1). Taxonomy (NCBI): domain Eukaryota; kingdom Viridiplantae; phylum Streptophyta; class Pinopsida; order Cupressales; family Cupressaceae; genus Cupressus; species Cupressus sempervirens. Next base: position 580,312,434 of record CM053787.1, read on the forward strand.
CCATCATTATGAGGTTCTTGACACATTTCCTACCATTTTGCATCATTCTTGAGAGTTTCACACTCCCACAATTCCAAAATACCCTATTTCTGCCTTGTAGCCCTAAGAACCCCTATTAGCTCTCCTAAAAATAAGGAACAAGCTACAACTAAAAAAATATCTTAATAAGGCCACTTGGTGTCTTCAGAACATTTATTCCATATGACCTAAACTTCAAGATTTTTTAGGTTTTAAGTCTCTAGGATGACCATATAGTACAACTTTAGATAACCCTAGTTTTAAGGGTTTTATAGGAAATGTTAATGAATATTTCACCACACATTCCAAACTCCTCCTTTAAGTTATGGACTCTTAGTATTCCCCTCCTTCATTGACTCTTAGTATTCTCCTCCTTCAACATAATTTTCCTTCAGATTGTATTTTCCATACAAGTATCCAACCCTTGGTAGAGAGTTGGAACATGTTTAAATAAGATCCCTCCTCCATTCTAGCCTTTGGTTCAAACCATAACTACCCAAGTATTTCATTCTTCCCAACTATCCAAAAAGTTGCTATGCAATTTCACAAAAATTTCAAAGTTGTCAATGAGCAACTTTTTGACAACTTTTGCAATTTGCAAATGGAGGCTACAAAATTGACTAGTTTGTGTCCAAACCTTCCAGAATGATTTCAACACACCCAAGGGTCATTTTTGAACACATCTTTCCTCTTTTTATGATTTTTTGCAACATTTTTCCTTATTGAGCAATTCTAAGCAATTTTTTCCTATTAGGACCTAATTAACAACACTTGACTCACATTCCAAATCCTACCTATTCAAACCTCCTAAACTCACCTTGGGACCTTATTCCTAGTCCTTATTGCCTCAATGGTTGGTTAGACCATTTAAAAACCAAAAATGCATTAGGGTTTCACCTTTACCATTAGGTGGTCCTTCACCATTCTCTCCCTGCAAGAAAAGACTAAGGTCTTGCTAGAGAGTGGAATTCCTTTCTAATGCCATGTTTCTTAAAATAACTCTCAGTAATCCATGTGGATTTAACTTTAGGTGTATCCAACCACTTTACTAGATGTTCCTTGTAAACCTTCTTTCTTGTACTCTTCTCCACTCTAGAATCCAAAATCTTTTCCATGAGTGGTTGCTTATTTTCAGGAACTTGTAGTTTTGAGACATCATTACTAAGCTCTTCTAATACTCTACTTCATCCATCTTGGGACCTTTATAATGTATTAGGTCTTTGATATTAAATATGGGAGAGATAGCCACATCCTTGGGTAAGTCTACCTTGTAGGCATTGGGTCCACACTTTTCAAGTATAATGCAGGGCCCAATCCTCTTCATCTACAACTTACTAGGGACACCCTTCTTCTCCTTCAATTTTTGATTAGCCTCCATCAAGGTCTTTTTCACCTGATCATGCACTTCTTTCATCGATTGAAAAAAGTCATCAACATGCCCCTTGATGTTTTCTTGGCTTGGTAAGTCCCTCAGCTACATGATACCCCTTGGATGAATCCCATAAACTATTTTGAAAGGGATTAACCCTGTTGTTCTGTTCCTACTGTCATTCTAGGAAAATGTAGCTTGAGGGATGACTTGTTCCTAACTTTTCCCATACTCCTTGGTTAGACACCTTAATAGGTTGCCTAAGACCTTGTTGTTGACCTTTTTCTACCCATCTATTTGAGGATGATAGGAAGAACTATGTGCAAGATTTGTTCCAAGCCTCTTCCACAGGGTCTTCCAAAAGTGCTCCATAAACTTGACATCTCTGTTAGCAACTATGCTACTTGGTAAGCCATGTATTCTAACCACCGCCTTGAATAATAGATTGGAAATATTCCCTACATCATGCATTTTCTTGCATGGGATTAAATGGCTTATCTTGCTAAACCTATCCACTACCACAAATAAACTATCTAAACCTATCCTAGTCCTTGGAAATCCCACTATGAAGTCCATGCAAATGCACTCCCAAGGCCTATTAGGAATGGGTAGAGCTTGGTAGAGTCTTGCATTTGAGGAAGTACCTTTTGTCTTCTGACATATGCTACAATGCTTCACATACCTTCTTACATCCTTTTGTATCTTGGCCCAGTAATAGAACCTCTCCACAAGGTCTAAAGTCTTATTAAGACCAAAGTTCTCACTCATTCTTCCATTGTGCTTCTCTTGTTTGATATTTTACCTCATAAATCCCCTTGGATGCACAACAATTGCCCTTTGAACAATAACCATTCTACAAGGTGTTTTCACCAAAGTCACTATGAAAATGCTTAGAAAAATCAATACACCTTGTAGACCTATGAAAATCTAGTCTCCTCCTCATATAGATCCTTAAATCCATCAAATCCTATTCTCTACAACTTGACCTCCTGTACTATCAGCAACCTCTTGCTCAAAGCATCTTCTACTTTTTTGTTTGTCCCTTGCTTGTGATTGATAGTGAAAGTGTAGGACTAAAAGAACTCTATCCATTTGATGTGCCTTAAATTTAGTTTCTCTTATGAGTTGATAAAGCTTAGGCTTGGTTATCTATAAAGACAACAAACTACTTAGGCAATAGGTAATGCCTCCTCTTCTTGAGTTCTTCGACAAGTGCATAGAGCTCCAAGTCATATGTTGAATACAATGTCTTTACTTCATTAAGCCTCTCACTAAAAAATGCTACTAGTCTTCCCTCTTGGCTTAAAACTAGCCCACCTACTATGTTGCTAGCATCATACTCAACCAAAAATGGCTTCTCAAACTAGGAAAAATCAATATTGGTTGTTTTACCACTTATTTATTCAACCTCTAAAAACTTGCATCTGTTGCCTTAGTCCATGTGAAATTGGTTTTCATGACTCCTTTAATGGTGTCATTCATTGGTGCACAAATATCACTAAACCTCCTCACAAATTTCCTATAGAATTATGCTAGACCATGAAATTTTTTTACCTTAGTAGTAGATCTAGGAGTAGGCCAACTCAAGATTGCCTCCACTTTGTCCTTGTCCATCTTTAGATTCCCTTGGGATACTACTATTAGGGTAATAAGATATTGCCTTATTAATTAAATCATTTTGATTTTATTATTAAGTCACTTATTATCTCTAGTTTACTTACACTAAACTTTAGGCATATAATAATTAATTTTTTTATTAATTGTTATCATGCAACCTAGGTTTGACCTTATTAAGGTTTTGATCTCCTTTTATAGGATTGATCTCCTTGTAATTTCATTCATTCACTTTCGATAATAGAAATCTCTCTTTTTTCTCATCAAGAATGTCTTATCTATGGATTGGCAATTCTAGTCTCCATAGCTTTTGCTTCTCTCTTTCTGTGATAGGTGTTTGCATGTAGGTGATTATTGGGAGCTATGGGGTTGATCATCCATCAACTTTAAAATGGTATCAGAGCTCCAGATCTTCATGCCCCTATTCTATTTATGAGAAGTTTGACTTGGCTTTCATATCTGTGGTTTTTCTTTTGGAGGGTTTCATTTTTCAAAGAATTTTTGTATTAAATCTGGGGGTTACTAATTTTTGGTGCACTTAGAGAAAAAATAAACATCACCTTTGAGCTCAGAGTGCCCAAAGACCCCTATTTTCATATAAAATTCAAGATTTTTGGGTATGCAAATATAGACATTTTAATATGAAAATAGCATGCTTCTTGAGGAAATTTTTGGTACTATTGCACACATTTTTTGAGATAGTTTGGCATGGATCCTGAGGTGGCAAATGTTTTTCTAAAAAAACTTTTCTAGCTTTTTTTTTTACATACATGTGTTTTTTCGGCCATAACTTGCTCAGCCGGACTCCATTTTTATATCCAAAAGAAGTGCCAAAAAGATTATTCTAAGCTAGTCATGGTGGTATAGTTTATTTGGTTTTTGACCCTATTTGGTGGCATGTTTTTGCTATCAAATTTAGAAGCTCTATTTTGGACTCTTAGAGACATATTTTGAGACATTATATTTTCCAAATTCTACTCCAGCCACATCCCATTTAGTTTTTTTCTTTCTTGCATTCTGATGGATATCTTGGTTGTTTTAGGTCTAAGGATCAGTTTTGTTGTTTTAGATTATTTTTCATGGGTTTTACTGTTTATTGTATTAGCTCGATTTCTCTTTTGATCTTTGTTGACATCCTTTTGTAGTATTTTTACAAACACACTAAAATAAAGTGCCACTCTATTACATTTTGGGGTCTTGGACATCTTTTTCTTTTTTTGTATTCATACTACATTATCATGTGTCAAGGGCACGTGCCATTATAGGTGCTTATACTTATTTTTCAATCTCAATGTTACTAGTTCTTCTTTCTATAGGAAATATCACATTTAGTTTCAACATTTATATCTTACCTCTCAGCATTATAGGGTTTTTTTTGGGTTCTATTACTTTCTTGGTTCGATAGAGTGAGCTATGTATTTAGTATTTGATCCTATGTACTAGGTGATTGCAATGGTTTGATACCTATGCATTTTGGTGAGATGGATCATTTATCATATAGACATTCTTTCATTCCTTTTTTTGGAGGCCATGAAGATACCTTCCATCTTCGATTGATCAGCTCTTCAGAATTAGTCTTCTCTACTTGGTCATGTTCTATATAGTGGATGTTCTTTAGGTCAACAGTTTGGTAGTATTTGTAGCTTCATGCTTTAGTGTTGTTCTTCATGATCAGCTTTTGTTCCTATCTTCTAGAACATTCTTTTCATCTCTTTTTGGAGTAGGTTTTTTCTCATGTGATTTTCTCTATTTCTCCTCTTTAGTAAGATTTGGTTGTACATGGATACCTCATCATGCCCTATTGTTAGGACCCAATTTTTCTTTTAGTAGTAGTTTCTAGGTTTTTAGCTACTCCTTGAGTTTATCTTAAGGGGGGTGTTATAGTAATAACATATTATTTGATTAATTAAATCATTTTGATTTAGTTATCAAGTCACTTATTATCTCTATTTTACTTAAGCTAAACTTTAGGCATATCATAATTAATTCTTTTTATTAGTTATTATCATGCAACCTAAGTTTGACCCTGTTAGGGTTTTGATCTCCTTTTATAAGGATTAATCTCTTTTTAATTTCATTCATTCAATTTTGATAATAGCAATCTTTCTTTATGCTCATCAAAAATGTCTCGTCTATGGATCTTGCAATTCCAACCTCCATAGCTTTTGCTTCTCTCTTTTTGTGATAGGTGTTTGCATGCATGTGATTTTTTGGAGTTGTGGGGTTGATCTTTCATCAACTTCAACATGGCCCCAAATACACCAGCTCCTCCTTCATGAACTTAGTCTTTTCAAGGTTCACTTTCAACTTTTCCTCTTGAAGCTTCCTCAACACCAGTTCTAGGTGTTTTATATGCTCCTCCTTTGTCTTTTTGAATATGTGGATGTTATCTAGGTACATAACCACACATACTCCTATGTAGTCTTTTAAGAACTCATTCAAGACTCTCATGAAGGTACTTGGTGCATTGGTAAGGCCAAATGGCATTACCAACCACTCATAGAGACCCTCAGTTGTCTTAAATTTTGACTTCCATTCATCGCCCTCTTTCATCCTAATATGGTAATATCCACTTTTGAGATCAATTTTGGAAAAGTACTTGGCATTACCAACCACTCATAGAGACCCTCAGTAGTCTTAAATGCAGACTTCCACTCATCGACCTCTTTCAACCTAATATGTAATATCCACTTTTGAGATCAATTTTGGAAAAGTACCTGGCTCCTCCTAGACAGTCAATCAAATCCTTTATCCTAGGAATGTGAAATTTTTACCTAAGTATGATTCTATTAATTGCTCTAGAATCAATGCACATTCTCCAATTAGTTCCCTTTTTAGGTGCTAGGACAACTGGTATGACACATGGACTGATTCTCTTCCTAATTAGCCCCTAATCAAGAAACCCTTGGACTTGCCTTACAATCTCCTTATTCTTCTTTGGAGTCATCTTATATGGAGCTTTGTTTAGTAGTGATGCTCCTAGTATGAAGTCATTCTAATGAATTGTGGCTCTCATTGGAGGTAATGTTGGTGGTGCTCCATTACAAATTATATCCTTGAACTAATCTAATAAGTTTTGTACCTATACAAGTATAGGTGTTGGTAAAGATGTCTTCTTTTCCTTGGGCTTCACCGTGATGGTATACCCTATTCCTTCACCTTCCTTCAAGTCCTTGAGGAACTCTTTCCAACTCATTGACAAAGTCTTAGCAGTTCAATTTTCTACCCTATCTTCTTCCACTATTGACTATATTCTATATGTGACCCCATCCTTCTTGAAGAAATACTTATTATCCTTCCCATGATGTACTACCTCCCTATCAATACTACCATGGCCTTTCTAATAGTAGGTGGAATGCATCCATGGGAAGCACATCACATAGGATCTTATCCTAATACTTGCCAATAGTGACGTCTACACTTACATGTTCATTCACTAGGATATTTTTTCCTTTGTTCAACCAAGTCACTCTATAAGGACACACATGTGGGATCTTTGTTAGTCCAACTTTTTGTACTACTTCCTCTAACATTACATTTTTAGTAGACCCTGATTCTATAATCACTGCAAGTAGTCCTAAATAGTGCTCTTCTCTATTTTGGTTCCTCCTTTACTAGTTCCTTAACCAAGACTCTCCTTAACATGAGATTTTCTCCCTTCTCTATGTAAAGGTCAGCTTCACCTACCTTCTTATTATCTTCCTCTTGGATGTATGTGATTTTATTCTCTCTATATGATGATGATGCCTTATCTAGACATCTATAGGAAGGGTGCACCAACTTGCCATAGTTATAACACTTCATTTCATTGAAGTGTGAGCCTCTCCTACTATTCCCATATTTTCCTCTACCTCTACTAAAGCCTCCCCTCTACCTAGTCTCACTAGCTTACTCATTCCACTTAGAATCCCCATAGCCTATCTACTAATTAGTCCTTCCAATAGAGCATCCTTGGGCCACCTCTGACGTCTCTACCTCTGCCTCTATTTTTAGAACTTGAGTCCCCTTTCTTTCTTAGTTTATCTTTCACTTTCTTAGCCTTTTGAAAATAGCTTAGAAATTTGGTGAGACTAAACAAGATAAAATCTTCCTAAATAGACCATTTAAGGCCATTTAGATACCTTGCCACCTAGATGTTCTTTTCCTATTATATTCTTGACCTTAGAGCCAATTTTTGAAACTCCTTTGTATAGGTAGCCACATCAAGATCCTTCTACTTGAGATTTTGCCTATGCTTTTGAATATGAATCTCATAGCCTTCTAGAAAATAGGTTTCTTTCATCTTTCCCAACATATCCTTCCAATTAGCTATAGGTTTCTTCCATTCACTCTTTCCTCTAGCACAAATTTCCACCATGTTAAGGCTTGACCCTTTAATATGGATTTTGAAAATCTCACCTTTTGTGCCTTTGTTGTCCCCTTGCATTCAAAATAGTTTTCAATACTTTCAATTAATTCTAGGACCACCTCTACATCCATCTTGCCATAGAACATTGACACATTTTGAAGATTATTACCTCTAAAATCCTTGAGAGCTTTGAGGAATGTTTCTTGTTCACCAAGTGGAGGATTTGGTTTAGGTATCTCATCCTCCAAAATCACCTTCTATTTACCCATGTTGAAGTCTCCATCTTCCTTAGCTTGGGGATCTTCCATCTCCTCTATCTTATCTTTCATCTCCTCTATGGTCTCATCAAGGACACTAGTATTCTCTTCTATGAGCTTCTTTTTCTCTTCTACCTCCTTTTCTAACTCTACATTTGTAACCATCTTTGAAGATCCACTTGACTTAGTGGATTACAACATACCACCCCAAGCCAAAATCTTGTGGTTTTATACCACTTTGAAAGGGAGCTTCTTCACTTTAGATCTTTCTTACTCTTCCAAGGATACTCATAGCCTACCTAGGGTTTCTATTCCAACCCCAACCTAGATGACTCCTTCCCAATCCCCTTTAACCAAGAAAGTCAATCAACAATTCAAATTTCTATCTTCTTCCTCTAGTTCACCAACTATGTATTATTTGTCCTAGCATGCCAAAACTTCACAAAGTGCACCTAAAAGACCACAATCAAGTTCAAACCATCATTATGAGGTTCTTGACATATTTCCTATAATTCTACATCATTCTTGTTAGTTTCACACTCCCACAACTCCAAATTACCCTATTTAACCTTGTAACCCTAAGAGTCCCTATTAACCCACCTAAAAACAAGGAAAAAGCTAAAAATCCCAAAAAATATTAACAAGACCAATTGGTGTCTTCAAAAATTTTATTCCCTATGACCTAAACTTGAGCATTTTTTAATTTTTTATTCTTTTAGGATGATCATATAGTACAACTTCAAAAAACCCTAATTTTAAAGGTTTTATAGGCAATGTCAATGAATCTTTCACCAAATGTTGCAAACTCCACTTCCAACCTCCTCCTCTAAGTTATGGAATCTTATTATTTCCCTCCTTCATTTCCTAAACAATATTTTCATGTGCCAATCCACTATTCATACCAAAATTTCAATTCAAGCCTTTATTGCACCTTGCTATGCCTTCGATGCATGCCTAGGGCTTGCTTGAAAAGTCCACTACTTGTCTTGCACAAACTCCAAAAAAAATTATTTACATAGTATACAGAGGCCTTTTCTTTATTTCCAAGATCCATGGTGTTTAGACCAAGGAAATTCAAGCTACAACCATTAAAGTGATGGAATCAAAAAACTGGACAACAATAACACAAAACCTATGTGATTTTTTAAACCTTGTAACATTAATGGTTGGAATCAAAATAGATATTCAAATATTTAGTACATGATCCAAATTCACTATTCTAATCAAAACATTAGGTTCTTTAACCAAGTTTCTTTAACAAATCCTTCAAACTACATTTACTATCAACAATATTCCCCTTCATATTGTGTTGTTCATACAATTGAGTATCCAACCCTTGACAAAGAGTTGAAAGATGTTTAAATAGGGCCCCTCCTCCATTCTAGACATTTTTTTAAATGATAACTACCCAAGTATTTTTTTGTTCCCAACTATCCAAAAAGTTGCTATGCAATTTTGCAAAAATTGCCAAAGTTGTCAATCAAAAACTTTTTCACAACTTTTGCAATTTTGCAAATGGAGCTTACAAACTTGACTAGTTTGTGTCCAAAACTTTGAAAATGATTTCAAAACACCTAAGAGCCATGTGTGAACACATATTGCCCCTTTTTAGGCCTTTTTTCCACATTTTTCCTTATTGAGTAATTTTAACCAATTTTTACCTGTCAGGACCTAATTGACAACACTCAACTCACATTCCAAATCCTACCTATTTAAACCTCCTAAACTCACCTTGGGACTTTAATCCTAGTCCTTATTTTCTAAATTTTTGGTTAGACCATTTACAAACAAAAAATACATTAGGGTCTCACATTTACCTTTAGATGCTTCTACACCAATTTATCTCTTAGGTTAGTTACATAATCCTCTACTAAGATTAAATGATCCAACTGGTCGATCCTTGTCTTCAAGATATTTCCCATATCCTAAGAAATCAACTCAGTCAGCTGAAAATTATGCTTTCTCACAAAAATTTAAATTTTTTTTTCTTAGTGAACACTAAGGTCTCACACTTGGTCATCAATGAGTTACTCGATCGCTAAAAAACTTCTTGCTCAACATCAACACTATCATTAGTTAATACTGATTCTTGGTCAACATTGAATTTTCTTGATACTTACTATGGCTCAGTTAACACTAGAATCACTTGATGTGCACATCACAATTCCTTAGTCATTTACTCTATTACTTAGTCAAGCCTACACAAGTGATCTATTTTTTCTCACACTTTCAGGACTTGAATATTACTATCTTCTCCTCCATGAACATGATTTAAACAATCACTTTATCAAATGAAAGTCTAACTAATCAAATGTTCATTTGTAGTTTCCTCTTCATAACCCAACCTTTCCTCTAGATGTTGTTTGTTAGAAATAACTTCTCAAATCATTATCATCAATCAAATATATATGACATTTAGATTAGATAGAAAGATATCTTACCAATAGATTTGACATCAATGACAACACAACAATTGTTCCAATTGTAGTTTCCAACATATAATATGGGTCTTGATCATCTCACATAAATCATATACCATGTCATCTTTGACAATTTGATGAGAGATGTGAATAGAACCATTGGGTACACTATTAGTTTTGCTAGATTGGTATACTATGTAACCTCTCACCATTGAAAAAAAATGATTTTTTTCCTTTAACATCATTAATCTTCATTTATCTACCATCACATCTAGATTTAGTAAGGTCTAAACCCAAAATATTTGATATTTTTCTAATTGTACACTCTATGAATTATTGTCTTTGTTATCCTATGTAGTTTAACCAAATATATTTTAATCATGCACTCTTTTCTTTCATGTCATATGTAAAATTTATGAAAATCAATGATAATATCCACCATTTAAGCCAAACCTTTGGTTTGCAGATGCTTGTGCTCATCTTTTAGTATTCCATTTGCACACATACTATTAAATGTTATTTCTTAACAACTTCACCTCCCAGCTCTTCAATATTGTAATGAATATACTATTGGAAACTAGTAAGATGTAAAGGCATAAATATTGTCCATTCAACCACTATTATCCATTAAACCAATTTTGTATAATTATTCACTTAATAATCCTTGATCAAATCATCATATAATTATTTATTTGATTGTATCCTAAGGTTTCACCACTTTATCCAAAGTTTTATTTGATTAAAATAACATGCTCCCTTTTAGTTAAATAAAAATCGCCTTTATTATTTTGTGCACATGAAAATGATTTTTCTTTGAAAAAAAATAAAAAAATCACCTACCATCTTAGTTTGTTAACTAGAGATCCTACCACATTTCTCATCAATGGATAATTTCTCAAACATTACTTTGAATGAGGATATGGGATAAGGGTGTTTATTCCCATTTCATTATACCATATGTATGGTTGCTTGTAAATATTACTTTGGTGTTCTCTTAATTTCAATCTATAAATTCATTTTCTTTTCTTTTTTCCTTTTCTTTGCTAGCCCTTGTAAATATTTTGGTTTTGGTCTTAGTTTTGTTTGGCCTTTTTTGGGGGCTTAGTTTATTGTTCTTCCAAGTAGGAGGTTATTCTTTGTATGATACTATGAAACTCAATGGAATTATTTTTTGGAATTTAATTACTAGTTTTCTTACCTTGAAAACTCCCTTTCACCCTACTTTTTGCAAGTTGAAAAGTGCAAGTATGATGCAGGAGCATCCTGGGGTAGTTAGAAATCCTTTATGTTAGAGTGGTTTTTGAGCTTGGAGTTAGAGAAATCAATTGAGAAGAGGTGATGCTTAGTCATTATTCGGGTGGTTCTTGGTTGTGCTTTTCTACAGCCACTTGGTAACTTAAGGAGATTAATGATGCTTATGGTGCTCATTTGATATTCTTCTCAGTAGAAATAGTGCTTGGTGGTGCTTATAGGATCTTGATGGATATTCTTTCTCAGTATTCTTAGTGTATCTTTGGAATGCTCAGTGGTTTGTATTGACACTTGGTAGTTTGGTTCACTACTAATATTCTTTGGAGATTTGATTAAATGACCTATGCATTTAATATGCATATCTTGTGATCATTAGATCGATTGATCATGGAATGCATGTTGACCTATTTGGGGTCTTGATTATTTCTCCTATATGCATTTCATGATTTTTATAATCTGACTAAGGTATATTATGTTTATTTGGATTCTACATGATTATATTTATAACAAGATAACTTGTGGTTGTGAAATTATAAAAGGAAGAGGTGGATAGAGTTGTAAGGGACATTGAGAAGAAATTATTTAGGAAGGAATTTAGAGTTTTGAATTATGAGAAGAGCTAGTAGCTAAGTGTGATCTTACGAAACAAGAAGATTTCTTGGTGTCTTGCAAGCACAAGTTAGATCTTTCTTGGATTTTCTACCAGATCATTATGATGTTATAGATTTTGTCTAGTAAGGATTTATTTGGATCTTGCAAGGTTTTGAAAAAATATTACTATAATTTCTTTGTATTTGGTCATAACCAAGGAGGCATTATAACCTGACACATTGTGTGTAATTAGTTATTTAATGAATAACAAGTTGGATTTTCTATTAGATATTGTATCTTGTATTGTGTTTCTATTATGTAGTTGTTTGATGGAGGCTTGGTCAGCTCCATTGGGTCTACACTTTGTCTTCTACTAAATTAGGTGGTATAAGAGAGAAGGTTTTATTTGGTTGGTGATTGTTAGGGATTTGTTGTACAGGGTTTTCAATGATATTAAAGTATGCCTTTTAGAATATTGGACTCTAGAGTGATTAAATATCTTTGCGATACTATATAGACTAAGATTTTAGAGAAGGTTAGATCAGATTTAAGATATGAGATGGAGTTAATGAATAATGACATGGGAACTAAGATAATGAGAGCTATATCTAGTGTACTAAGGAGCATGGATATAGAAGATGGTTATGAGGAAGTTTCTATATACTTTTAGGTTAATTGATCTAGTGGTGAGGAAAAAATTGTGGAAGGATATCTGGAAGATAGGACTAGCCAGTTGGATAGATCTAGGCTTAGTTGAAGCTCAAGCATAAGGTGGAGGTTTCTAATTTCTTAGGTATTGCAAGTTTTGAAGACCTAATTGGTCAGATTGGTGAGTTGGAAGGTTCCTTTGAGTTAGAAGATATAGGTGATATTATTAGAGTGAGGTTGACACAAACTAAGTTGAAAGGAAATGTTTCTTTATGGTGGAAGGAATTGTAAAGAGATAGAGAAGAAGAATGTGAAATGAAGATCACTAGATGGAGATTGATGGTGACAAAATTGAAGGATAAGTTCATTTTTGTTGATTATGAACTTGAGTTTTTTAAGAGACTATAGAGTCTAAAACAAAAGGATAAGTCTATGAAGGATTATAATGAGGAATATTAAAAGTTAACTATTTGGTCTTAAAAAATAGAACTTTCTAGGAAAAAGGTGGCTAGGTATATTAATGGTTTGAGATTTAATGTATAGGATGAGATTGGTATGTTGAAGATTGATTTGATCAAAGATTCTAATTGGTATGCTATGAAGGAAGAAGATAAGTTAAAGAGAAGATATCAAGGTAATTCCTAGGAGGAGGAGAAGAAGAAGGATCACTTGGTGAAGGAGAAACATATTAGTAAGGATGAGCCAAATCCTATTGAGAAGAAGAGAAGGACAAGTAGACATGCATTTAAGGGTACTTCTTTTTATTGTAGAGAAGAAGGAAATCAATATTTTGAATCATCTTTGAAGATTGATGATCATAGTAATATTATGGTGAATGAGATGGACCACTAATTGAAAGAGCCAAAGTAGGAGGAGCAGAGCTTGTTGGTTTGATGTGTGTTTTTTGGTAAGAAGGCATTTCAACCTTGTCAAAGGAGGAATTTGTTTAGGAGTTGTTCTAAGTTTGGAGGTAAATGAAAGAATGTGAATGTGAAAAGTGGTATTACTTGTGACCTTGTTGTAAAGGAAATGTGGTGCAAGGAAACCCTAATAAAATGCAATGTTAGGACTCTTTTGACGTCCTTAGAATCACTAGGTTTTGATTAGATATATTGGCTATTAATGTTGACACACTTGTGAGACTTAATTCCATGATTGGTATTTTATAAGCCCTTGGTCAAATATGTTCAAATTATTCAAAGAAAATTACAATATTAGGATGTATTAGTTTTTATGGTTTTACATGTTATTATCCATGTTGGATTGGTTAAAACCAACTTTAGGTGTTATAGGAAAAAGTTGCACTAAAATTGCAAAGTTGATAAAAAGTTGTCAAATAAATTTTTGCAAAAGTTGTAATTTGAACTCCCATTGGAAATATTTGGTTCAAATGGCTTTTATAACCCATTAGGAAGGCCTATATAGCCTTTTTAGGTGGGTGTAGGCATAGAATGCATCATTTTTCTTTCAATCAATAAAAATACCAAGTTTTTCTGCCAAATATGATGTTGTAACAAGTTGTATAGATGCCTCTAATACATAGGATAAAATTTATGAAAATTTTGGGTAGTCTGGTGAATCACCTCTCAAATGCATTTGGAATGAGATCCTGACTCATCATATAACTCTAGATATTCAAGTTTTACTGATTGTTGCCAAGGTTTCATTCATCTACCCAGGGTTTCATCAATTTTCTCTCATATCTTGAGATTCCACCATGGGAATTTAATGAAATTTGGTGGAATGCAATTAGGAAACATTTATTTTAATTTTTCTTGGTCTCATATGAAAAGATGTAGACAACAAGGAGAAACTTGATGCCCTAGGCATGCAAGATCCATGTGCATGCTAGTAATTTGCAACAATGACTCCCAAAACTTGCTACAAAAGAGGCTTCAAGGCCTAGGATCTCATTTGTGAAAATATTATGTGAACCCCATCATGTTCCAATGATTCAATTGGATTTTGAGTTAGGAGTTTTGGTACTTCCTTTGGAAATGGAGGCCTAATTAGCTAATCCTCCTAGGCGAGATTGTAAATTCTAATTGTTGCATTCTCATCTTGGGACCCCAGTGCTTTGGTATTCTATATAAATCCCAAAATAGTATTTGAATCAATTATTCATTCCTTGGGTTGTGTGGAATATTTTGAATTTGAATCAAGTTTTCAAATTTCAAGGGCTACAAGCTTTATCTTGAGTTTGTGAAGCAATTATGGAATAAATGTTACATTGTTTGATTCCAATAGTTGATTCATGGTTTTTAAGACTTAAATAGACCATGAAAATTTCTTAGAGTCACCCCTAGTCCTTATATGAGTTTGGGGAGTATTGTGTCAAAATTGGCTTGTAATGCCCTTAAGATCAACTAGTGACTAGTCGTCCTTGTGATTGGGAATTCCTAGGAGTGGTTTAGGTTGAGATAACCATAATCATCTTATCAAAAACTTGAGATTGGTGTTTTTGGGTAGATTTTATTTGTAAGGACACCTTTTGTTTCATAACATTTAATGAAGAGGATTCTAGTAACCTTGTTTTTAATCCACTATTGGTTCCATTGCATCAAGTGGTATCAGAGAATGACTCTTACTAAAGAAGATGAAGAGATCCCTATAAGGGTGACAAATACTAAATTAGAAAAGTTGATGAGAGAGAAAAGAGAAACCAATGCTGCTCTTGTAAAGAGGTTGAGAGAACTAGAAGAAAAAGTAGACAAGCAAAAAGGGGCACAATCTTATGATGAAGATTAGGATGCTGAGGCTGATGACCTTAAAGAATAAGGTAAAGCACTTGTTGAATAGAGACCACTCTTGAATTCTCTCAAGTCCATGAAAAAAAAACCATGGAGGGGAAGTTGGAATTTCCAACTTTTAATGGCAAGATGAATGTTGACATAGCATTGGAATGGTTTGATGCCATGACTAGTTTCTTTGAATGTAACGATATTCTAGAGAAGTAGAGGATAAAGATATATGGATAACCCTAGTTGAAGGGAGCATCCCTAACTTGGTGGAACTTTATCCAAAATGAGAGGGTGAAGAATAGAAGAAATATGATATCATGATGGGATAGAATGGTGGCATTAGTCAAAGAGACTTATGTTCCTAATGACTAAGGGGTTTAACTCCATAGGAGGAAGAAAAACTTGAAGAAGAAGGACATAGATGTAAGTTCTTATATGAAGGAATTTTTGAAACTATGCATGAAGGAAAATGTAGTAGAAGATGAAGAGGAGAAACTTGCTAGATATATGAGTAGCTTGAAGTTACCCATTCAAGAAGAGTTGAGTTTGCATACTCCTACTTCATCAAAAAAATGTTACCAGTTGGAAATAAAAGTTGAGGAAAATGGAAGAGAAAAACAAGATCAGTCAAAAGGTAAAAGAAATCATGAAGATAAATATCCTAAGAAAAGAAACAATAACCAAGGAGAAAGGATAGCACAATTGGTCAAAAAAGGCTATTCAAAACTTGAGGCTAAAGAAGGAGTAATCCTAATGATGAGGCAAACCTTCTTGTAGGTTCCACATACTTATTAGCCATACCAAAGGAAGAATTTGTTCAAAACAAGGGTTAAATGTCAAGGAAAGGTATGTAATTTTCTTGTAGATTTTGATTCTATAGAGAATTTAGTTTCTAAAGAAATGGTGTAGAAATTAGGACTAAAGAAAACACCACATCCTTTCCCTTATAACATATCATGTCTTACTAAAGGGAACAAAACCTTAGTTACTAAACAAACTATAGTAGTGTTTTCTCTTGGGGATTTCAACAAAAAAGTCTTGTGTGACATTGTTGAAATGGATGCTTGACATCTCCTTCTAAGGAGGCCATAGCAGTATGATGTGGATGCCACCTATAGTGGCAGGAAAAACACATATACTATCATTAGAGATGGAAGGACCTTCACCATGAAACTATTACCTAATAAAAATTTAGAAAAAGAAAAGGAAACCATAGGGATTGTAATAGGGGAAAAAGAAATGATAAAAACCATAGATGAATTAGAAGAGGAAGGTTTCATACTAATTATGAAGCCTAAGGATGGTGAAAAATCTGATAAGAAATCACCTATACTAGTAGAAGTCAAAGGACTACTAGAGTAGTATAATGATGTCATGGCAAGTTACATTCCCTCTTCCCTCTCTCCTCTTAGAGATATCACACATCAAATTGATCTCATACCTGGATCCTCATTACCAAACAAGGCACCCTACAAGATGACTCCAAATCAGAATGTAGAGATTGTAAAACAAATCAAAGAAATGCTTGCCAAAGGTTTAATTCAAAAAAGGCTAAACCCTTATACAAAACCCTCTATTCTAGCAGCTAAAAAGGATGGAACTTGGAGGTTATACACTAATAGTAGAGCCATAAAAAAAAAGTGCTATTAGGTATAAGTTCCCTATGCCAAGGATTGAAGGCCTACTTTATCAACTTGGAAATGATTGTTATTTTTCCAAAATAGATTTGAAATCAGGATTAGGACTAGAGATTAATGGAAAACAACCTTTAAAAAAACATATGGACTATTTGAATGGCTTGTAATGCCATTTGGGCTAAGAAATGCTACAAGTACATTTATGAGACTCATGAACGAAATCTTTATTGACTTTATTGGAAAAAAAATGTTGTTTATCTTGATGATATTCTCATCTTTAGTAGTAATAGGGAAGAACATCCAAACTATTTGGAGCAAGTCTACAGAAGACCTCATGAGCACAAGTTGATCATAAATTTGGAGAAATGTAAATTTATGGAAACCAAACTCACCTTTTTGGGATTTGTCATATCTCAAGGGACTCTAAAGATGGATCCAAGAAAAGTGGAAGCAATCATCAATTTCAAACCTCCTACAAATCAAGGTGATGTGAAGAGCTTGGTTTAGCCACATTTTATAGGAAATTCATAAAGAACTTCAATCACATATGTGCTCCCATGCTTGACACAATCAAAGGTGGAAAGAAAATTAATTGAATTTGGACTAATGAGACAAACAATACTTTTGAATACTTGAAGAATAGAGTGGCTTGACACCCTTTCTTGACCTTTCCTAATTTTAGGAATGTGTTCACTATTGAAACAGATGCTAGTAACTTAGCCATTTGTGATGTCATAAGTTAGGAAGGAAAACCTATTGCTTTCTTCTTTGAAAAGTTAAACAATGCAAAGAAAAGATACTCAACTTATGACCATGAATTGTATGTAGTAGTACAGTGTAGTGCCTCTCGTGTTTGCAGTCTGTACCTTGTCTATTTTTGATTCGAGAGATACTTGATACTCTTTTGATATTTGTACCTTGAGACGACCTGAGGGTTGAATGTTATATTTTGATTTCCATACCATAGATGCTTTGTTGCTATGCTATTCAATTTATCATATTTGCATGTTGATGTTATTTTGAGATGATAGTAGATCTATGATAACTAATTATCTAGTTATATGATGTATTGGACCTATTTGTTGACTATGTTATGAGATGGATTCTATGCTATGGTTATTTACTTCATTCTTGTATCTTTACGCTTTCTGGGAATGTGAGTGATGTAAATGGATTAAATAGGTATTTTAATACATGTTGCTTTGGCTATGATATTATTTTCCATTGCACTTGATCGTGTGTTTTAGTGTGCATGAATTATATCCCTGGCAGTGGCACATGGAGTTAGTGATTCAGCTATTCATATTTACCCATGTCATTCCTATATGGTCGACATACCCTTATTGTTATTGTTTAGATCAAAACCTTTCGGTGATTAGTGAATCTGAACTCATTTGCATTATGTGATTAGACTAGTGAATATGTCTGTGCATCTAGAAGTTTGAATTTGTCATGAAAGTGTTAAGTGTTTTTCTATTTTTTTGGGGTTTTCAAGTTTTAATCTTTTCAGATTTAATTTCTGGTAGCTTTTCCTTAGGTGAAATCCCATTGCGGATAATAACCTATTTTCATTTGGGTCAATTCGGAGTTTAACTACTTCAGCTAGCTATTTTTCCAGAATTGACTATTCACCCAAAAAGTGAATAAGTATTGGAAAAGTGATTTTTTTAAAGCACTTCTCACAATTTGAAAATGAAAATTTGGAGAGCAATTTGGAAATCCTCTTCTGTAGGATTCTTGTTTTGTTCATTCTGGGAGTTGTGAGTGTGGGATCTTTGCGAGGTTGGTTTCGATGGATTCAGCTCGAGGAGTCTTGCCTTGCCGTCAGTTTCAGCAATTTTGGCAAACTGATTATTTTATTGTGCGGGTTTTGGTTTCTGCCCCTTTTTCCATCAGGTAGGGCCTTCCTGTTTTATTGGTTTTACTCCATTTTTCCTTTCGTTTCTTGTAGCTGTATGTTAGGAGGATGAGAACTAGTGTTCCCCTCTATTTATGTTTGTTGGTTTTGCTCGATTGGTCGGGTATGAACGTTTTCTCTATTTTTGAAATGGGGGTTTGGGTTTTTGGGCCGTTATGCTGGCCGTTTTTGCATATGGTGCCCGTTTTCAATTATTTTTGGATTTTTGGGGTTTTTGGACCCAAAGGCCACATGGGTTTTAATTTTGGAAATTTTCCAAAATTTGGGGTTTTACCTCATTTTGCGTGCCACCCTATTTTCTCGAGTTTTCTTGGCATATTGTGATTTGTGGACCTGGATGATCTGTTTGGATACCAGTTGGAACACTTTTGCATCTTTTTTTGCTTTGGGATGCGTGTAGCATCCATCATCCCGATTATGTTTTTTGATTGATTGACTTCTGTTTGCATTCTCATCCTGTCCTTGTGTATGATCTCTGTGATGGTGGTGCGCCACACACATGTACATTGTTGGGTAACCTGCGGGGCTCGATCTTTCGTGGTACTTCTGAAAGTTGTGATCATTGGGGTTGGGTTGGGAGTTAGCATGCCTACGGGCACTCATCGTTGGATGAGCATGGGTAGGGTAGGGTAGCATATGGAGGGGGCTTCTACCTCACACCCTGGTGATCATTGTGCCTAGAGGGTTGGCGAAGGAAGCTTTAATTAAGTGAAAATTAAATAAATACTGGGTGGTAATAATCTTAAGATAATAAAATATTTGGGGTGCAAGAGCCTTTCCATTGAGGGATGTTGAATCTGCGCAAGTCCTAGCTTGGGCTTTTCGATGCCAAGTGACTCTCCATGATGTTAGTCCCTACATAGTAAGACCATTGAGGTGTCTGACCAGGACCTGTAGTTTATGCATTGTCTATGTCTTGGTTTTAGTCATCATACTGCTTGGCGTGAGTGATAGCCATGGTTGTTGTGTTTTTGTGTGTTTGTGGTTGGATCATTATCTCCATCAGCACGGTGGGTGTGGACCTATGGGTGCCACGTGGTTGCGAGGCGTAGCTACCTTCACCACTGCTAGGGACCTGTGTACAGAGATGGTCTATTGTTCTAGCATGATCATTGCTGATGTGTCACTTGGTACTTTGATTTGCAGAGTATGCTTTCTTGTGATTTATGCTTTCATTGGGATGTTGTGTTCCATGTTTACATGATGTTGGTTTTATGCATTCCTTGTTATGATGTTTAGCATATAGTAGATGATGTTATCTGATTACAGGGTTATCTTATGTTACTACTAGAATGTTAGATTTCATTCACTTATATTGTAGCATGTCTAGTAGTGATGTCCCTATCACGACAACTTCGATGATCTAATCGGTGACTTGGGATGTTACGCACGGGGGATGGCTAGGGCCCACGATGGTCTTATGATGCCATTGACAGTTGGAAGGAACAGCATACTTAGTTGGTTATTTTTCTCATTGCAATGTTATCTATATTATTGCGATGTTATTCCAGTTGTCGTGATGTTTCCTTTATGTACTTTCCCTTCCTTGTTTGATAGATGGTTAGATTTCATTTTTTGTATTTCTGTTACTCAATTCTAGTTTGAGTGCTCTGCCCTCGAGATGTGGATCTGGTACTCCCCGATGTGGAGGTTCTTTTGTCATTTTTTTTCCCATTTTTGAGTTTTTGTAAGTGTTTTTATTTTCTATGGGCGAAATTTGTTTAGCATTGTGTGACATTGATAAAGTATCACACGCCCATAGAAATAATGTCGCACGAAACTAAAAAGTGTTGCATGCATTATTGAAGAAGTGTCGTACGACACTGGAAGAGTTTTGCACGGCTTCATGAGAAATGTTGCGCGATACTTTTCCAATATCGCACGCCTTCTTGAGAAGTGTCGCACGTAGTAAGGGAGAAGTGTTGCCCTCCCTTAGTAAAAAGTGTCACACGCCTTTTGGTTAAAACCTGCACATGCCAATGGTAGGCACTTTTGGTAGTGATCTGATCATTTTGAGAGTTGATCTAGATACCCTTTTGGGTGTTCTTCAAGCCTATGTTGTTGCATTTTGAATTCAGGAGGTTTCTTTTGAAATTCAATTTTTGGGTTTCTGTTGTTGTCCTTCGAGGTTTAAAATATATCGTTTAGGTATAAGTTGACGTATATTTATGTCAACTTATGCTTAAGATTAATTTTAATATATGCGATGATTCATTTGAGATGGGTTTCAGACCTCTACGAGCTAAGGTGTAGATTCTAGGAAAAATCAAGCCTTCAGAAATTCAGACTTAGCCTAATTTCAGGGCTTCAGGATTTCAGACTTAGCCAGTTTTCAAGAGTCAGCTTTTGTCTTTCAACTTGGTAGATCTTTGTGATTTTCATGGTTGTGTTTTGGTTGGTAGTGGCGTTTGGAGATCCGTTGGTGCTTGGTTGTCTTTCAGTCTTCCGTTACAATCTTTTGGTTTGTGTAGGTTGTATCACGTGCACTTACACTTGTAAAAAAAAATTGTTCTGGCTTGTTTTCATCCTTGTTTCCAAGGATCTCTGGGCGGTGCATTACATACAGGCACATAAAAAATGGAGACATTACCTTTTGCTAAAGGAATTTTTTGTTGACACTAACAACCATGCTTTAAGTTTTTTGAATTCTTAGGAAAAGTTAAGTGTCAAACATATCAAATGGATAGAGTAGATACAAGCATATACTTTCAAATTAAAGCACAAGAAAGGTTAAGAAAATAAAGTGGTTGATGCCATCAGTAGAAGGGTTGTCATAATTGAAGAAGTCCAAATACAAAGCATTGGGATTGATGCTCTCAAACATCTCTATGTAGGAGATGTAAATTTTGGAGAAGAATTTAAGGTTTGTTCTAAACTAATTGGAAAATATCACACTAATTTTTATGAACACATCACTCAAAATGATATTTTATTTAAAGGTTCTCATCTTTGTAAACCAAGGTGTTCTATGAGACTAAACATCATTAAGTAGAAGCATAATGGTGGCATGGGATGCCATTTTGACATTGATAAAATATCTAAATAGATCAAGAGGAGTTTCTATTTGCCTAAAATGTCTAATTACATCAAGTAATTTTTGGAAGGTTCTACTAAATGTTAGCAAGCTCAGGGTGTATCCAAAAATTAGGGTTTTTACCAACATATTCCAATACCTACTAGACATTGGGAGTCCATTTCAATGGAATTTTTAATGGGACTACCTAGAAGGAAACAAAGTTTTGATAGTATATTTGTTGTTGTTGACAAGTTTAGTAAAATGGTGCATTTTGTATGATGAAAGATTAAAAATGATGCCTCACACATTGCTCATCTTTTCTTTAAATAAATTGTAAGAATTAATGGCTTACCTAAAACAATTGTTTCAAATAGGGATGTGAAGTTCCAAGGTCATTTTTGGCATACACTTCACAAGAAATTGGGCACAAATCTGACATACAACTCTACTTATTACACTCAAATCGATGGTTAGTCAAAAGTGGTGAATATGTCACTTGGGAATATTCTTAGGGGCCTAAAAAAAAAAAATAGTCAAAGTTGGGATGTTATAGTCCCTCAAGCAGATTTGATTTTAATGATTCCTTGAATAGGTCTACTGGCAACACACCATTCCAAATAGTGTATAGTCTACATCCTAGAGATCCATTGGATCTAATAGATCTACCATCAGACTTTAAGGTCAGTGATCAAGGAGAATACTTGGCAAAAAACATCAACCAAATCTAAGAAGAAGTAAAAACTAGACTGTAGAAAACAAACCATTAGTATAAAGAACATATAGATAAAAGGAGGAGAGAAGTTCACTTTAAGATTGGAGATAGAGTTTGGGCATATTTCAAGAAAGAAAGGTTACCAAAGGGAAGGTATTCAAAGCTCCACATGAAGAAGGTTGGCTCATGCACAATGTTGCACAAAATGGGAGAAAATGCTTATGAAGTAACCTTGCCCCCTACATTGTCTATTTCCTAAATCTTTAATGTTGTTGATCTAACTCACTACAAAGGTGATGTAGGTTCTAATTTTATAGGTACCTCTACAAGTTTAAATAATGTTGATAGATCAAATTTTGTCACAAATATCCCTCTTAGAAAACCTATAAAATTGGAGAAAATACTAGAATCTAAAGTCCTTAGGAAGACTGGGACTAAAAGATATTTGTAGTACCTTGTCAAATGGAAGGGATTACCTAATATAGATGCTACTTAGATGACTGAAGAATAGATCCTTCAACATGGCACTACAATTTATCAACTTGACTCAAGTGGGAACTTGAGCTCTAAATTTCATGGGGAGTATGGTGCATGGGAATCCTAATAAAATTCAATGTTAAGAATCTTTTGAGGTCCTTAGAATCACTAGGTTTTGATTAGATATATTGGTTATTATTGTTGACCCACTTGCGAGACCTACTTCCAAGATTGGCATTCTATAAGCCCTTGGTAAAATATGATCAAAGGTGTCACATAAGCCTAAAATCTTAGGATATATTAGTTTTCATTTTTTTACATGTTATTATCCATGTTGGATCTTATAAAACCAACTTTAGTTGTTATAGGAAAAAGTTGCACTAAAATTGCAAAGTTGCAAAAAAGTTGTCAAGCAACTTTTAGTAACATTTTGCAAAAGTTGTAATTTGAACTCAAAATGGACATATTTGGTTAAAATGGTTGTTATAACCATTGAGAAGGCTTACATATCCATTTTAGGTGGGTGGTAGGCATAGAATGTGTAATTTTTCTTTCAGTCAATAAAAATACCATGTTTTTCTGCCAAATTTGATGTTGTAACAAGTTGTACAAACACCATCTACAACATAGGTACAAATTTTTGAAAATTTTGGGTATTTTGGTGAATCATCTCTAAAATTCATGTGGAATGAGATCCTAACTCATCATACAACTCCTGATATTCAAGTTTTACTAATTGTTGCCAGGTTTCATTCATCTACCTAAGGTTTCATCAATTTTCTCTCATATCTTGAGATTCCAGCATGGGAATTTAATAGCTCTAGGTGGAATCCAAGTAGGAACAATTTATTTTGATATTTTCTTGGTCTCATATGAAAATATGTAGGCAACAGGGAGAAACTTGATGCCCTAGACATGCAAGGTCCATGTGCTTGCTAGTAATTTGCAATAGCAAATCCCGCAACTCACTACAGAAGAGGCTTCAAGGCCTAGGATCTCATTTGTAAACATCTTATGTGAACCCCCTCATGTTTGAATTATTAGATTGGATTTTGAGTCAATATTTTTGGAACTTCATTTGTAAATGGAGGCCTAATTGGCTAATCCTCCTAGGCGAGATTGTAAATTCTAATTGTTGCATTCTCATCTTTCGCCCCCAATGCTTTTGTATGTTGTATAAACCCCAAAAGGGTATCTAAATTAGTGATTTATTCCTTGGGTTGTGTGGATATTATTGAATTTGAATCATTTTTTTAGATTTCAAGGGCTACAAGCCTTATCTTGAGTTTGTGAAGCAACTATGGAATAAATGTTGTATAGTTTGATTCAAATGGTTGATTCATGTTTTTTAGGGCCTAAATAGACCATGAAAATGACTTAGACTCACTCTTGGTCCTTATATGAGTTTGGGGAGTATTGTGCCAAAATTTCATTATAATGCCCTTAAGAGGAACTAGTGATTAGTTGTCCTTTTGATTGGTTTTCCTTGTGATTTGGAATTCCAAGGAGTGGTTTAGGTAGAGATAACCATAGCCATCTTTTCAAGAACTTGAGATTTTTTTTTTGGGGTAGATTGGATTTGTAAGGACACCTTTTGTTTCATAACATTCAGTGAAGAGGATTCTAGGAACCTCATTTTTAACCCATTACTAGTTCCATTGCATCAAAATGGTTCAAAAACTTGGTTTGAAGAGAATAAGACATCTTTATCCTTATAGAATTGGTTGTTTACAAGATGAGCATGCTTTAAAAGTGAGGGAGAAATGTCTTTTTAATTTTTAGGTTGGGTAGTATGTTGATTAGGTGTTGTGGGATATTGTGGACACGATTGTGTTAAGAATGTGTTTACTATTTAGAAGGGTGGTACAAATTTTTCATTGATTCCTTTGTAGAATGTAGAATTCAAAATGTGGAACCTAATTTTTATTAGAGAGTTGAGTTAAAACATTCTCATGGGGTTAGTATTAGAATTCTTTTAGAATAATTGATGGGGGGGTTGAATCATTTATTCAAGGTCCAGATGTACAAATAAAACTTTTCTCATCTTAGTGAACCCATAAAACATTCATATTCATGCATGCATCCAAATGAATATGTGAATAATTAAAACTTGTAAGTTACTATCTAATCAAATTGCAGAAATGTAAAGCATGAAACACAACACATTCATCATCACACTTGACACAATGATTTAACATGGAAATCCACTTTTGGAAAAACCACTAGTAACATGCTACTCTTTTTCACTCTTCTAAAGTGATTCCCTATGAAAGAAAAGCCCTATTAAAGGTTGTAATACATACTGTTAAATGTGACCAAGTTAAAGGATTTCAATCACCATGTTAAAAGTGAGCCTTGTTAGAGGACTTTAGGCCATTCACTTAGAATGCCACCTATTGGAGTTTTAAAAGTACTGAACAATAGCGTGCTTTAGTATCAAAATGATAACACTTATGCAACCTAAGAATTAGCCATTTCCTATTAACAATTGCATGAGTATAACACTTGGACCCAACTTCAACAAAACCAAGAATGGTTTCCTTCTCTTTAGGCTCTGCAAAACCAAGGTGGTTATACCTAAGGGATGACTCAATTTGATTGTTCTTGCATGAAAACTATCTTCGTTTCATTTTGATTATCATCCTCAATCCATAAATACATAGTTAATTATGAAATTTTAAATAGAATACATCCCATATAATAGATTTGGTCATAAATTCTTCTATAGATCTACAAGTATTCTTTGTAGTAGTGGCTAACTAAGGCTAGAATATTTCATGCAAAAAAGTATTGACCAAATTTGAAGATCTTGAAGAAATATAAGTGAAATTTATTATAACTTTGAATTTGATATTCATCTATGATCTATTTCTCTTTCAGTTAAATTAATTTGACTAGTGCCTAATTCATTAGGGTTCAAAGTCTACTGCAATTCCATGGATCTGATTTGTTGCCTTACAATAAATATTATCAGCAATTCTTACTAGAAACCATGATTCAAAACATCCTTCCCATTACTACAACCTTATCAAATTCATCAAGGCTTTTACTTAGTTCCTTAAACTAATAGCAGTGATGAAAAGATATACAACCTAAATGAATTGCATTCAATTGCACAAGCTTTTACTCACACAACATCAAGGTAACTAAGTAATCAAAAGGAGACAGAATTCAGAAAGAACTAATATGGGAAGAGCTCATAATTTGTATTCATTTTCCTTGAAAATTATATACATATGCAGTTAACTCAAAATGACCTTACAAAGAAACAAAGAGATCATTCTATATTCATGTGTTCTTAGAAAACTTGCAGAGAAAATACATCATAAGATTTGCTCAAAAATTGTTGGACTGAAAACCCTTAAAGTATATGAGTAAAAAGCACTAGAAATTAGACCCTTCTCTAGCCTTGGAATCTCACTTAAATATGTGAGATGCAACAAGCTTCAGGCTAAGAGAATCGACAGGTGTCTTGACAAGAAATATTCTCGTACACCTATCACAAAATGACAAAAATGTATATAACAAAAAGACATGCAGATCAAAAATTCTTTTTTAGGTCCCTTTCTGTTACATCTCTTTATGTTGATTTTGCTGCTACTTTTATTCCTCCATGTATGCAACTGCTAAGTCCACCAATGATGAAATCTATTTTAATGATTGCTCACTAACCTCAACCATGGGTTTTAACATCATTATACTATATACTATAAGAGTCACTTTTACCTTTCATTCTTCCTTGGTTAGATCAACATCCTAGGGTTATGGGATTACCGCTTAATGTGAAGCATCTAAGCTTAGAGGTAATGTTGCTGTCAAACATAATACAATGGGCATTTTTTGCTTCCCCAATCATATCTGCATTCAAAATCATTCCTCTACCACAATATGTCACCCCCTTAAAAATAAATACGTGCATTAACAAAAAGTAAGAGTATCTATACACATGAAACTCATGTGTATAAAATCTTCTTCACCCTCTCCAAAAACTCTACATAGGTCCTATATATCTTTACCACCCTGGCATTGAAGTATGCTTTCTTGAAAATTTCTTTAGAGAATGATGTTATTTCTGGCAAGGTTCTAATTTTGCCAAGTTTACCCTTTGCTCTTCTCATTACCTTAGTGGCTTGATCACAGCTCTTTGCCACAGTCTTAAGGAGATCATAATCCATAAAAACACTTAGGATTACTAGTTTTCCCTAGTCAAAATTCCATATGTTGGCATGTGGGGCAAACAAATTCTTCTCTGCAAACCATCTTTTGAACAAATTTAAATCATTTTGTGAGATATTAGCATCCTGGACCCAATTACCTTCATTAAGCAATCCCTCTGCTATCCACAACCTAGGATTTAATGAGTCCATTGGAGGTAATTTTTGACTATATCTTGCAAGACTGGAGCACAACAAAAATTATAGTATAGTTAATTACTTGAAATTCTTTCTTATTCCTTTCTATAATTTTGCAACTTCTCCTCAAACAAACTGCTTCACACACTTGCCAAAATCAATAGAATCTTCTTAGTAATTGTTTCTACTATGAAAAACTCAAAATCTGTGTTCGTACAAGGTGGAACTAAGAAAATATTCTATATTATACTCCCTTTTTTACATGCAAAGCTTTCATATCTCATTAATATACAAAATGGCAACACCTTTTGTGTTTAAATCTGTACTGTCGATCTTTTCAAAATCTTACAATCAAGGGATGCAAAAAAAGTGACAAGCATTCCACTTGACAATTTGGCCAGTCAACCCAATTAGAACTAACCATGTGTATAGTTCCTTCAATGTTGGAATTTTCATCTGGATCCACTGGTGATTGAGGACATATTTCAACAAGTCACTACCTCACTACACATATTTTTTGAGCATCTTGCCATAGTGAGATAGTGATAACCATCAATTTTGCTTTGATCGCATGGGAGATATTTGATACAACTCTTATGAGAAATATGGTGGGGCCCTTATTCATGATCTTGCTATACATAATCTTCATGCAACTCTTCATATTAAGATAGCGATGGTCATAGATTGGTAGTTGATCTGAGGGCATAGAGACTGCATGAATCTTTTAAGCTATGGTGGGTCCCTTACTCTCTACCTCACTATACATAATCTTCGTGCATATTTCCATAGAAAGATAGTGAGTGTCGTTGATCCATGCTTGATCTGTTGATCATAATCTATCATGGAAATAGAAATAGGACTAGGTCATTGATGAGGGACTGACAACTACTCAACTAGAATATAAAGACATAGTCGAGTCCTAGTTGTACTGCCAAGTTGCTTGGGTCCCACTTTGCCTAAAATTTCTTGGTGCCTTTACATGTCCTACAAGATGCCATGTGTCTTGCGATTGATATTTGACAAACCAAGTTCTTGGGACCCATCTCTTGAGAATTTTTCCACCTGATGACTTTTCATCAAGTCACCATGTTGCTGACGATGAAGTTTGCAAATTTCTTGATAGAGACAATGCAACTTTTGGTGACTTATTTTATCTTGGCACTGGAAAATAAAAGCATGTCACATCATAATTATTCACTCCATGGTTTTAACACAGTAATGATATCATCATTTATTATGCCACCTGGAACTCTTAATGACCATTGGGAAGTTTGGTGGTCCTCATGATATGGGTTTTTGGGTTGATCACTACCTAACTATAGACAAGAAGCTTGATTTTCCTTATAGAAATTATGCAACTATCAGTGCTTGAAAGATTTTTTGGATCCCTGGTTCCTTTTCTAGCTCAAGTAGGAAAAGTAAAGTACACACAATTGAAAAAACCAACATAAAAGCTTTCCAATCACTTCCTCCATCTATTCGAGCACAACAACTTAGTTGAATCGTAGTTGCTATGTCACGATGGTTATTTGACTCACATCTTACCATAATGAAAAAGAAACAACCATCGATCTTGCCATGATTAGGCAATGCTCCTTAAAAGGAAAAATTGATACAGGGCATGAATGCCTAAGAACATAAAGGAATATTTGAAAATTTGAAATGTTCACACCCAAATTTAAATAAACAAAGGAGACCTAGGGTTTACTTAGGGTTTTCAAGGTTTTTCAAACCTATGAAACAAAAGCTTAGCAACCTTGATTTTAACCGAGGACTCAAGTCTAATTTTTTTACCATGATTTTAAGGAAATTTATTCTACAATAAATTAGACCAATAGTGGCTTTTTCTAGGGATGATAGACTACTTGAGTCTATGCAAGAATTCAGAATCTCTAGGTTTGCAAACCATATACATGACATTAAAATGACAACTTCTTCAGAGAACACAGGGACAAAACACATGAACAAGGAAAAACACTATATAGGGACATTTACATGAGTTTACAAAATACACAAAATGTATAGGAGAACAAGAAACCCTAAATTTAATGTTTATGGAGAAACAAATACTTTTAAGAAAAGTATCTCTTCAAGAACTATCCATGAATTGGCAGTTCAAGAATATTATCTAATAAATCTTTAAGGATATATGAGTCTTCTCCCCATTCATCTTCAATTAAATAAGGACCTAGCCAGATAGGATCAAACTTACCATGTTTTCCTTTATTTTCATTTTTGGCATTCCACATAAGGACTAAATCTCCATTTTGAAATTTTTTGCTTGTTGTCCTTTTGTTATACAGTGTCTTGATTTGTAAATATAACTTTTAGTTTCTGACTGATGCTTCCTTTCTTTTTTCTATTTACCCTACAAGCTCATCAAGCCTTTCCTACATATCATCTGTAGTATCTTCATCATATAATTGGATATGATTGTAGAGTCCCATTAATTTATTCTGAGGCATCCTTGCCTAAATTCCATACACTAGATCAAAAGGAGATCCAATGGCTTTTTTCATGGTCACTCTGTCAACCCATATTGCAAGGTGTAGCTTAGAGTCCCATGCCTTCTTGTTATCATCCAGGGTCCTCTTAATGACCTTTAACAAGCTCTTATTTGTGGATTCAGCTTGTCCATTCCCTCGTGGATGATATGGGGAAGATGTTGACCTGGTTATTCCATACTTGTCATAGAACTTTGTAAATTCCTTAGACCTGAAGCACATGGCATTATCTATCACAATTTTTTGAGGGAAACCAAATCTAGAAATAAAATTACTTATCAAGAAATTATTAACAATTTTACTTGTTGCATTTCTTATAGGGATAGCTTCTACCCATTTTGTAAAGTAGTCAGTAGCAACTAAAATCCATGAATATCTAGTACTAGATTTGGGAGAAATCTCACCTATGAAATCCATACCCCACTTCTAAAATGGTGCTTGCACCTCAACTGACATTAAAGGAGTATTACCTAAAAATTTTAGTTTTCCAGCAAACCTTTGACAAGAGTCACATTTCCTAACCAAAATTTGAGCATCTTTAAAAAGAGATGGCCACCATAATCTAGCTCTCATTACCTTGTGTGTAGTAGTCTTAGCCATATAATGTCCCCCACACACTCCAATTTGCATCTGATTTAGAATTTCTTGGGCTCTTCCTTGATCAACACATTTCAGTAATATCCCTTCAAAATTTCTCCACTACAAACTGCCTTTGACAATTATGTACTTGATGGCTTGCAATTTTGTGCTCCTCTTCTCATTTTTAGTTAAGTGAGATGGAACCTCCATGTGTTGCAGATAGTGAATAACATTGGTATACCATTCACAATAGCTCATATCACATGAATCATATCTAAGGTCATCTATTACCATATTGATATGGTTAGCATCCAAATTAGATTGAGCTATGAGTTTAGCTAAACCTTGACCTCTGACCAATTTTGTTATCTTTATCTCAATATTAATTTCTTGGATCATGTTGATCCACCTACATCTTCTTCCTGACACTTCTTGTTGAGAAAATATATCTTTCATAGTAGCACTAGGCACAAATTCAATGACAATAGCCCCTACCAAGTAGCATCTAAAAGCCTTAACAACGTTTACCAGAGTATATGCTTCCTTTTCATTAATCTCATATTTTAATTCAGCTAGTTATAATGACTTACTAAAAAATGCAATTGGTAGCTCATATCCTTCATTATTTTTTTGCAACTAGACTGTAGCTACAGTATGAAAAGAAGAAAAAGAAAATATGTACATGGGCTTTGCGTAGTTAGGAGTCCTTAGCACTAGAGCATTTTTTATTGCAATTTTAATATCCCAGAATGCTTGTGAAGGCTCACCATTCTAGTCTATAGTAGCTCCTTTCTTGAGCATCTTTGAAATAGGTCTACTAATTTCAGCAAAGTTAGTAACCAACCTTCTCAAAAAATTAACTTTCCCAAAGAAGGATTGAATTCCTTTTACATTCTTTGGCTTAGGGACCTTATCAATAGCTTCTACTATCTTAGGATCTATCTTTAATCCATCCTTTGATACTATATGCCCTAATAACTTACCTTTAGTTACCCCAAATGCACATTTCCTAGGGTTTAATGACACTCCATATTCCAATGCTTTAATGAAAATTCTTTCTAGATGCCCACAATGGTCTTCAACCTTCTTGGAATAAGCTGTGAGGTCATCTTGATATACCACCATAAACTTATTTATATATTCATGAAAAGCCACATCCATGGCTCTTTGGAATGTGGCACCAGCATTAATCAATCCAAATGGCATTCTTACATACACATAGGTTCCCCAACGAGTTGTAAATGCTATTTTGAATTGCTCCTTTTCCTTCACCAATACTTGGTTATACTCTGAGAATCCATCCATCATTCACATAAGTTCAGACCCTGTTACTTGCTACAGCATGGCTTCCATGTTAGGTAACCCATAATTATCTTTTAGGGAAGCAATGTTCAGATTTCTAAAATCTACACAGAGTTTGATAACTCCATTCTTTTTTCTAATAGGAACTAAGTTTGAAATCCAAGTGAAATATCTAATAGGCTTGATTATTCCCCAATCTCTTAACTTCATCAATTCCTCCTACATTTTAGGGCTAGGGTTGGATTGACTGGCCTCTGCTTTTGCCTAAAAGGTTTTAAATTGTCTTTCAATGGGATAACATGTTGAAAGATATCTTCTCTATAGGCTTTCAAGTCATCATATGACCAAGCAAAAACATGTCTGTATTTTCTTAATAGGTCAATCAAAGGCTTCTTAATTTTAGTTGATAAATTCTAGCCAATGTAGACATTCTTTGGGGCCTCACTTGTACCCAAATTTATCTCTTCTAGCTCCCAAGGCTTATAGTCCTTGGTTCTATGTCTTACCCTATCCTAGTTATCAAACATATTCTCCAAGACAACTATACCTTTAGGTACTGTAGACACTCAAAAATGGTTCACATCTACGGTTTCATCACTTCTTCATACTCATTTGTCCCATTTTCTCATTCTACTAACTTTGATCTTTTGGCTAGATTGACCATATTCCATCATTTGTATCCCCTTTCACATCAATTTCATATCAACCCGAAATCATATCAAATCAACTCAAAATCATATCAAATCAACTCAGAATCACCCCAAATCAACTCAAAATCACCCCAAATTAACTCAAAATCACTCAAAATTGGTCCTAATCAACCCAAAACATATCAAACATCTCAAATCAATCATCATTTATCTGCTCCTAGGCATTGTTGTGGCTTTCAGTGCCTTGGAAACCTATCAACTTATCAATCTTATCAATATGACCTTAGTATTGTCATGGCTCTCAGTGCTAGTTCAAAATATCATTCATGTCATTCAATCTTTGATGTTGTTGAGGCTTTCAATGTTAGATCATGGCATCATCAACCATTTTAATAATATTGACAATGGCCGTCAGTGTTATTATGATCCAACCTTATCAATCAATTTCAATCCTGTAGCATTTACAATGTTGGTTAAATGTTACATATCAACCAATTCATGTTATGTGTCCTTGGCATGTTATCAACTTCAATCAATCAATCTGATCATGGTTTTGGTCTACCTTTTCATCATCTTATTCGATATCCATCATCGTCACATTTTCATCAAAGGATACGGTCGCATTCATTTAATCAATTTGGCCAATCATCTGCTAATCTTCTCTATAGGATTAAATAACCCATAATTTAATCCTATTCTTTCTAATTATTCTTCCGAATTATCATCCTCAATTAATTAATTTTATTAATTAATTGATTCATTATCTGCAAACCATGGAAATTCTTAATTTCCTAAGTTCCATTTTTCATCATTAAATCCATTTTCTACTAATTCCTATTTTGTGGAATAAGAGGATTTTTAATTCAAATATTCCATAAAATATTGCGTCATCACGACACTTGGATGTGACACCTCATGGATTCTCCTTTGACATTTGGCTGAGATTTTTCATAATCAAATATTATTACCTCTTACACATGTCCCTATTTGGCTTATTCATCATAGATTCTTGGCTTTAAGTGGGTTGAGGAGTCTTATGAAGCGTCATAGATTATCTTCCAAATTTGACTTGCATGTGTCATAGAATCTTACTTTTGGCATATTCTATCATATGCATCATAGGAATCTCTTTCCACATCACATGTCTGTGGGTGACAAATCCAATGCTCTCAGCCTGCATGAAAATTATAAAATGGACACCCTTCCTCTCATTTTGGATCTAGAATGCTTAAGTCTTGAGTCCTTGAATCTTTGAGTTTTTGAGTCTCTACTAATTTGCATTTTGCATTCTTTCTCTCACAATAAAATCACACTTCAAGTATTCTCATGGCTTTATCCCTATCATAGGATTTTGCTTCAATCTTGTGTGCACTATAGGCAAATTGGAGCTACAATCATTTGGAGAAGAAAGAAGGACATGGGAGCTACAAACGAAAAAGGGAGTTTTTGATTATGTTTGCTTTCTTTTGATTAGTTTGGCTTTCATGGTAGACTAGTGGGTGCTAATACATGTTGATTGAGTTTGTGATTTTCTCATAGTGTGTTATGCATTTTAACCCATTTTTTTGGTCCTACATTTGGTGAACCCAACGTGAACATGCATATCTAACTTGGGTTTTCTTGTTTTGTGCTTGTAGGTGCAAGGAAGGAGCTCACTTGGAAGGGTATAATGACTATCTGCTCTTCCTTTTCACACATATATTAATTAGGGGGTCTATTAAAATGCTTATATGCTCTTGTTTCATGCATTCTATTAGCTTTCTATCCTAGGGTGCACTCTGCTCTATCCAGGCGCACTTGGGACCCCTAGGAGCAGTTTTAGGAGCCCAGAAGCCACCAAAACCTCTTTCTGCTATTTCTAACTTAGCAACTACACCCAACTAGGCCCCAACTGCATCATTGATGCAATCTACACTGTTTGGGTGCACTTGGGAGTGTAGTTTTGAAAATTTCAATTTTTAGGTCTTGTTTAGGCACCATTTCCCCACACTTTGAACCTGACTTCCCAATTGCACCCTAAAACTACCAACTATGCCCAATTGGGCCCCAAATGCATCATTGACATAGTTGGCACTATCTAGGTGCACTTGGGGATGTACAGAGCCATTTTGGCCTTCTGGGGAGCAATTTGCACTGTCAGAGCACACCTAGGTTCATAGTCGGCACATGCACCAATCAAAATCTGCATTTCAAGCTCCTATCACTCTCTAGGACATAGATTAGGTGATTTTGTGTTACTGATGATCTATTTGTAGCATGTGGTGATTGTTGGATGAAGATATGATCATAACAAACTACTGATATGTGTGCTTTGCAGGATGTTGTCGAAGACTTTGTGTGTCTTTTGAAACTATGTGTGTGGATTTCCTAGATTAGATAACATTTTGTTTTGGTGCTTAAAAGGAACCTTTTTCTTTTCTGCCTGGTGTGTCTATGGTGTTAGATCCCTAGGAGTTGCATTAGATGTATCCTCTCCCCTCACCATTCATGGATCTTGGGTGTCGTGTAACTTTTATAGGAGGCCTACCTTGGACCAAGATACTCGATATTGGGTATGCCAGGGGACGACCTCAGAGCGGTAATAGGACAAAGCCAGGTCAATGTTTCGGTTGCTATATAAGATTCGATTATGGTGATAGTTGTATCGGCAGTATTGCTGCGTGATAGCTCTCCTCCAGTACCCTTATGGTGCATCAAACCCCGGTTCTCAGGGCTGGGAGACCTTCTACAAAAGTTTATCATTCACTTGCCGAACAGAATGCCCTTACTAAAAATCATGTTTTACTAGCCAAAATCCTTTCTATCCACTGGCTCAAGGTGTCACCCATTCCCATGAAGACATCCTACATACTTGTGGTCCTTAGTAGAGGCAACAGTCCCTTGGGAAGTCATGCCCCTTGGGAAGCAAATCTTGGTAGCCCCAAGAAGTGAGTGCACTGTAAGGGGGAGCCTATGGTGCCAAGATCCTAGGTTGTCTACTTTGGATAAGTGCGGCTAAACTTCAGTTCAAGTAGGAATTCAGTGGATACAGTCCTAAAAGCCTAGGTTGTGGTGTGTTTGTTAACTTTTTACAACAACTATTCTTGTCTTAATGTGTCTTGCGTGTGTGTAAAACATAATCAAGATAAAAGCCAAAATGTTAAATTTACACCTTGGATATCATTTTAACTTGTCAAAACACCACACATTGCCAAAACATTTCAACCTTTATTAAACTTTGCAAACATTGATTCAACACACTCAAACCTTGGAAAACATGGCGACCTTTGCTCTTAAATGTGCTTGGTGAAACGTGGATCTCACATTTGCATAGATTTCAATTGCATTCAACCTAGTCCAAGCTTCATTCTTGCATCATATAGACTTCATATTGCACCTTTTAGTCCTCATTTAGTATCTATTACCTTTCATATTGCATCCATTTAGGTTCAGTTTACTTTCCTTAGTTTTTGCATTCCCATTTCAAAATCAGCACTTTGCATTCAGCACCTTGCATCCTTGCATACCTATTCATAATTTTGACCACTTTATCCATCATTTTAAGTGTCCTAACCATCATTTTGAGCATTCATACTTGCCCTAACACTATCCTCTATTGTTTACCTCTTTGTGACATCAATCCTGAAACACTAGCTCCCAGAATTGCATAAATTTTAGCCTAGCTTACCAACTGTGCCCAGAAACTACCAACTACACCCAACTAGGCCCCAACTGCATCATTGATGTATTTTTCACTATCTGGGTGCACTTGGTGGTCTTGAGATCTAGTTTTGGGTTCCAGATAACATTATGGGGCTTCAACAGTGTCCTTAGGTACCTAGTTAGCTCCCCTTGCACTAGCGTGCCCATATCTGCATTCTACAACACCTAATCATAATCACCTTCACTTAAGACATAATTCTATATGTCATAACCTTCATTTTTCATCTCCCAACCCATCTTAACATCAACCCCAGCATCCTAGCTTCCTAGCATGTCAGTTTGGTAACCATACCCCTTAGAATCAGCAAACATTCTTCCTAGCTTACCAACTACGCCTAGAAACTACCAACTGAGACCAAAATGGATCCAAGTGTGTCAATGACGTAGTTGGTACTGTTAGGGCACACTTGGGTACCTGCATGACCATTTTGGGCCTCTGAACTACACTTTAGGACCCTAAAACTGCATCTAGGAGCCTCTAGACGTACCCATTCTGCACTTGACCCAAAACTGTATCTTATAGTCATTTTCCATATCACATATCCACTCAGCATCACCACCATTTTGAGTCATCTAAACGTCATTTTGAACCCCCAAAACCTTTGAATTTAGTCAAAAATCTAGAACAAAGTATGAGTCTTAGAGTATCTCCTAGTGTTGACGGATAATGGATCTAGACTAGTCTTTTTATCTTTTCTTATCATTTTCTTTGGTCAAAATCTATCTATGTCTTGGTATATTTGACCTTGTCATCTTTTATCAATTTGATCTTTTTTTCTTTCATTAGTTTTTTGGTCAAGATCCAAAGTCCTTTATCACAAGGTTAAACTCTTAGACAAAATACTTTCTAAAAGGTTTTACCTAAGTTCAAAACTTTCCATATACCCTTTTCATAGCATAATCATATCCCTATCATCCCCAAACATTATTTTGACCTACCCTAGTGGTATATCCCCTTCATATTGCATCGATCAAAATCCTTAGCATCATTTTCACTACCAAACCCTATCAAATTGTCCATTAACCAAATTGCCTTCTTGAGCATTTACCCTCATTTTGCATGTCCCAAACATCATTAAAAACCCTAGAACATCATCCTTTGCATGATATACCTTGCATAAATCAACCTTTAGCATCCTTAACAAGTCTAAAACATAACCCTAATTGTCATTTTGCATACCTTAGAGTCATTTTCATCCCCTCTAGTCAAACTTCAAAACATCAGCTTGCATTTTGCATTTGCATAATATCCCTACGACATTTTCACTTTGCACATCAAAACCATAATTCATCTATAATTTCCTCACATTCCATAACATTCCTAAACACTTAAAAATTCCAAAAACACTCATATCCTGCATACCCACCACTCTAAATCACCCAACACACTCAAAAATTCCATTGCATTTGCACTCTTAGGTATCATGCCAGCACTTACTAGGAGACAATCAGCTTAGAGACCCGAGGAACTCTATCAACCTTTGTTTTTTAAGACACAAGCACAACCAAAACCTCATGCAAGAAAAATAATGAGCAAGAAAATCCAACAAACCTTTGACGAAGACCAAATCGAGGCATCACAACCATTACTAGCAGACCCCTTGAACATGTATCTGCAAGATCCTCAAGCTATGGCACAAAAAACCTTGAACAATACACCTATCATGAGATTTCCTCCAAACACTTCCCCCACACATGGGATGGTTCAATGGAGTCCTGATTTTGAACCTATATTCGTGCCAATGCCACCAGGAGAAGGAAGTGTACGAACCTCACCTAAAGATGAACAATCACATTCATTTGAATTCAACCAACCTAACACATCAAACATCCAACAAGGTATTGTACACCTAAGTGATGACTCTGACATTGATTATGACATCACTAATGAAGAAATGGCTAGGGCATGTCAAGACAAAAGTTTTCACAAGAACTTCAAATGTTTGGCAGCTCAAGAAATTGTCAAATTTAATCCAAACATGGAAGGTCCTAGGTCCAAAAATCAAACCAACACAACAATTGAAAACATCCAACCCATGATAAATTTGTACTTAGACAAGGGAAAAAAACCTTTGGAGTTTTCAAACACAATAATAGCACCTATAAGATCCCATCAAGAACCAACAATTGAAATCCTCCAAAGTACATTTGAACACATCAATGTCAACCCCTTGTTTGATGAAATACCACCAATCCCTAAACACCCCAAAAGGACATTAAGACTTGATTTTAGTCACATGATGCAACAACAAGATGCACCTAAAGGGACTCGTGCTCTAGGGATGCCAGACATACCTTCTTTGGAGGCAAATCAACAAAGTACACCTTTTCTCCTAACTTTACCCAGTACTATGACATCAAACACTATGGAGCCTCTCATAAATACAACATGTGAAACATCAAGCGCAACGATCCCTATGGAAACATAAAGGAAAATTCTTATTGACATTACACCCATTCCCAATAGAAATGTATCTCATAGTCAAGTCAATATGATGTCGCAAGTAGGAGCATCTAAAACACAAAGGTACCAAAACAACAATACAAACATGACATTCAATTCTCAAGGAATTAGTCAACCCCCACGACAACAACAACTTAAAATGGTACAAGGACTCAACACTTCCAAGGCACAACCAAGTCTACATCCACTTGACACACATCCTACATATCAACAACAACATCAAACGCAACAACAACAACCGCAAGTGGGGAAAACATCCAACATTCCTAACACACAATCCCATGTGGACCCACTTGACTTACACACAATTTATCAAAAAAAATTCCAACAACAACAAATGATGTTTGCTAAACAACAAGAGCAACTTAAGCAACAGTTGGAATACCAAAGATGCCTTGAGCAACAAATCGCATACCAACAACATTTGTTACAACAACAACATGTGCCACAACAACCTCAACAGATACCTCTAGAACAACAAGCACGCACATGGTCTCACATAATACTAGTAGAGGTATCCCAACAACAACTACAACACACGACACAACAACAACACATGGTACAACAATCGTAGTCAATCCCACAACAAATGCCACATCAAATACCACAACGAGTTCCCCAACAACAAGGACCTTTCTGTCTTTGAGGTGCCAACATACCTCCACCACCTAGCGACACTTCATCAGACTCATCAGACACAAAAATTTCAAAACCAAGTAGACATAGTTCTCGCCATAGCAAATGGTCTACTCATAGACACAAAAGACTTGAAGGAAATACCATCATGCAAAACCCCAATGAATAACTATTACAACAATTCAAACAAATTTCCAAACAAGTTGAGGAATTAGGGGTCCAAAAGAAACAGGCTCTATATATAGAAAGGGACCTATGTCCTAACCCATTCGATAAAAGTCTATATATGCCTCCATTCCCAAAACACTTTGAAGCTCCAAGGTTTGAAAAATATCGAGGAAAAGGCAACCCTATTGATCACATCCGAGAATTTTGTGCTTCATGTACTGAACTCATTGATGAACCCACTTACCTTATGAGATTGTTCCCTCATTCTTTAGGTGGGCCTTCACTTGAGTGGTACTCCAAACTTCCTGGTAATATCAAATCTTGGTCAGAGCTAGCAGAAAAATTTATCTCCCACTTTGCCTTTAACATCACAAATGAGGTGACACTTTCTGATTTGTGTTCAACTAAATAAAAGACAGGAGAATCATTCATCACATTCTTATTGTGTTGGAGAAGCTTAGTTAGTCAATGTTCATTAGACATCCCTGAAGAACAACAAGTACACTTGTGCATTGAAAACTTAGTCTCGGACTTAATGTATGAACTAAAAATCAAGAGTCCAAGCACCATTTCTAAACTAATGAAAAAAGGGGCTAGTATTGAAGATGATCTTATCTGTAAGGGAGTCCTCAAGATAAACAAAGAAAACACAAACACCAACTCGTCTAATGACAAGGAAAATTTTTTTTCCAAAAACAAGAATGTGACTAATGATGGTATTGTGGATTCTCTCACAATTAGCACAACACAACCTCAATTTACTTTGAAAGGTGCAAACCCTACAAATTCACAAACCTCTAATCAAACATCAGCTCCACAATAGAAAACTGAGACTCCCACATAAGATAAACCTCGAAGACATCCTAGAACCAAAGACAGGAAATTCACACCATTGGGGATACCACTTGAGACTACATTACAACAGTTACTAAGTAATAACTTCCTACAATTACCCCCAATCAAAGATGAACCATTGACTAAAGCTGATTGGTGGGATGACAAAAAGTATTGTGATTACCATCGCACCAAAGGACACAAAACTTCATCATGCTTCCAAGTGAAACATGCAATACAAGACCTTATTGATGATGGTGTCATCATAGTTGATCCATCACTGTTAGCATCCAACTCTGATCACACTATTTTCAAAGATCCTTTGGGTAATCATGACAAAGAGAAACCCTCAAGTTCAAACTCAAACTCACAAGGTAATGTGAATTACACATGTACTGGCTATGACTACACCATCAATTGCTTTAATGAGTCTGACTTTCACATATCCACATTCATATTAAAGGCTGAAAACCCTCATTGTGCTATCACTACACACCATAGCAAGATCACCTTACCTGGAGCCCCAACTAGACCTACTACTTCTACTAGACCTGTACCCCCATCTAGACCTACTACTCCTACTTTAGCTGATTATAGCCTTGTTGAACAACTTGGCAAAACCCCTGCACAAATATCCATTTTGGACCTACTGCGTCAATCCCCCCAACACCAAAAGATCTTGGAGCAAGCCCTTAAAGAGTTAATAGTCCCAGATAACATGGATGTCACCTAGTTGATAGCCATGGTTGGGAACCTATCCACATCACAAAATATCACATTTTCACCCTGAGATATTCCTAAGGAAAAATCTAACCACAATGATCCCCTCCACCTTGAAGTCTTTGTCCGCAATGTTAGAGTCAGACGTGTCTTGATAGATGGAGGAGCGGGGCTGAATATCTATACACTTAAAGTAGTCAAAGGTTTGGGGTATTCTAAAAATGATGTGGATCCCTCTTGAAGGATCACAATCAAAGCCTATGATGATGGTGAGCATTTCTCTACAGGGGTTATCATCTTACCTATCAGAGTTGGTCCAGCTACTGAGAACACTTTATTCCAAGTCCTAGATATAGAAATGAATTGCAATATGATACTAGGCTGCCCATGGATCCATGCTATGAAAGCAATCCCTTCTACATATCATCAATTCTTAAAGTTCTCCTATAATAATATAGAGGTAACCATCCCTAGTGATCTAGATCCCTTCCAGTTCTGTGCCAATCTTAGAGGAACCACTGCATACCAAGTCCCAAAAAACCATGCAATAAATCCACTAGAGTCCTCCAAGTATGTTGATCCTTCCACACTCACACCCGCATCGAAAGGAAAGCTTAAAATACAAGACCAAGGTTGCGGTGAGTACTCCATGTCTCATACCTTTCACATTGGGAAACTTCCTTTATCCCCCAAGTCATATGGTAAACCTCAGCTTATACAAAACAAGCCTAAGTTTGCACTTCAAAATAGACCTCCTATGGCATTCACTAGTGGGGGCGGGCTACATGAAGAACACGTCTATGAAAATACCTCTACATGGATGGAAAGGGCTAAAGAAGAACAAGAAATTACTCCTATATCCCCCAACAACTATGGACCTAGATTCACCATCATGCAGAAAAAGGGATATGATGGATGTAGTGGCCTAGGACTCCAAAAACAAGGCATTGTTCAACCATCACTACATCAAGACAACCTCATAGCTTGGGACTTGGATTCAAACCATTTGTTTTGGGTCTTCCTAATACTGAGTCATCCTCATCTGAGGAGGTGAATGTTTCAAACAATGACAAGGCATCTGAGAATAACCAACCCAAACCCACCCAATCTGTATCTAACGTCAACAATCTAGATACCTCCCTTGGTCTTTACCATATGTTTGCAGACCCAAATAGCTTACCCATTGAAGATAAATATGTTAATCCACCTATCACTCAAACCAGCTCTTCACCTTGGATCGAAACATTTTGGGATCCAAGCCCTCCTGCTTCTGAACATGATCCTGATGACATCACTGAAGAAAATATCCATATATGTGCCTTGGACCAAAGCTTATTCAACACTGATGATGGAATTTCCTTAGTTTTCCCTGAACTTATTGATTGGGACCAACAAGGACCACCAATGTTTGATCAGTTTGAAAATGATGATGCCATCGCAAAATTCTTTGAGCTTCGTGAAGATGTACTAGAAGGTGATCACAAGTCTGGATTTTCCATTAATCTAAACATCATGGCATATTTTGGGGAGTTAACTCCATCTTCTAGTTGCAAAATTGAGAAAATAACCAAAAAAGACACAAATAGGTCTCTTGGTGAAAATCGAAAGGCGCCATTAGACCATAAAAAAGTAAAAATAAAGAATGTATCCGAGGGTGAAAACCTCTCTGAGGTGCTTGAGGATGGAAGATTGGACACACTCCCATTAAAGGAAAAATCAACATTACTTGTGGAAATGACAGAATAGATTAATTTGGGAACTCCTAACAACCCCAAAATCATACACTTTGCTGCCTCATTATCACCAGAAGAGAAGGATGAATTTATTAGATTTTTTCTAGAGAGGCAGATCAACTTTGCTTGGTCTTATGCAGATATGCTTGGATTAGATCCTAAACTAGTCCTTCATCACTTACCACTAAAACCACGAATGAAACCTATAAAGCAAAAGTTGAGGAAAATGCATCCTTAATTGGCTCTCCTTGTCAAAGCTGAATTAAAGAAACTATTGGATGGAAGCTTCATAAGACCCATTGATTATGTAGAGTGGATATCTAATCTAGTACTAGTAAGAAAACACTCTGGGGGCATCCAGATATGCACCAATTTTCATGATCTTAACAAGGCATGTCCCAAGGATGATTTTCCTCTACCAAACATAGATATCATTGTAGACATGACAGCTGGGTATGAGATGTTATCACTAATGGATGGCTTTTCTAGCTATAATCAAATAAGAATCGCCCCTAAAGATCAACACAAGACAGCTTTCACATGTCCTTGGGGAACATACTGCTGGAATGTCATGCCATTTGGTCTTAAAAATGCTGGGGTAACATATCAAAGAGAAATGACTACCATCTTCCATGATTTCATGCACATCCTCATGGAAGACTATGTTGATGACTTACTTTGCAAATCCTATATAAGGAAAGAACACTTGGGCATCCTAGATCAGATATTCACCAGAATGGAAAGCTATAAGCTTTGTTTAAATCCAAAAAAGTGTGTATTTGGAGTTGTCTCTGGAAAGCTCCTAGGCTACATTGTTTCTCAATGAGGCATTGAAGTGAATCCTAAGAAAGTAAAAGCAATACTTGACATGCCTCCTCCAACAAATCTAAAAAACCTAAGAGGACTACAAGGAAGATTGCAGTCTATCTGCAGATTCATTACACAATTGGTCAATAAGTGTCACTCCTTTCAACACCTCTTACGTAAAGGAGTATCCTTTCAATGGAATAAGCAGTGCCAAGAATCTTTCCAATAACTCAAGGATTATCTTCTACATCCACCAGTTTTAATGGCTCCTATTCCAAGAAAACCATTTATCTTATATATATCTGCTACAGATATAGGATTAGGGGCTCTCCTAGCACAAAATGATGAACAAGGAAGAGAGCGAGCCGTATATTACATTAGTAGAACACTTGTGGGCTATGAGCTAAATTATTCACTAATTGAACGAGCATGCCTTGCTATTGTCTTTGCAACCCAAAAGCTTAGACATT
The DNA here is from genome assembly GCA_028749045.1 of Cupressus sempervirens. Classification (NCBI taxonomy): domain Eukaryota; kingdom Viridiplantae; phylum Streptophyta; class Pinopsida; order Cupressales; family Cupressaceae; genus Cupressus; species Cupressus sempervirens. The sequence goes on from CM053787.1 coordinate 580,356,372, forward strand.
ACATGCTCCATCAAAAAATAATGCTCATCTCTAAGATTGACCCACTAAAATACCTCCTTAGTAGAGCTTCTCTCATAGGACACTTAGCCAAATGGGTCATGGTCCTTAGTGAATTTGACATAGAATATGTAGATAGAAAAGCAATCAAAGGGCAAGTGATAGCAGATCAATTAGCAGAAGTGCCTATGTCAGATGATCATCCCATGTTAATAGACTTTCCAGATGAAGCCATATTTCACATGGATGTAGCTAACAAATGGAAGCTTTATTTTGATGGATCACATACACGAAATGGTTCAAGAGCTGGCATTATGTTTATCACTCCTCAAGGAGACATAATCCCCAAGTCATATAGGATTGCATTCCACTATACAAACAACATAGCAGAATATGAGGCACTGATCACAGGGCTCAAGATAGCTATCCAATGGAACATTTAACATTTACAAGTCTTTGGGGATTCTCAGTTGGTCATCCACCAAGTCAATGATGACTATGAAACCAAAGATGATAAACTAATGCCCTACAAGTAGATGGCAGACTTCCTTAAAGTCTAAATTTGTTACTATATCTTTTCATCAGCTACCAATAATACACAACAAGCAAGCTGATGCTATGGCTACCATTGCTTCTATGATTGATATCCCTCAAAATGTGGAACATTGTGAATTCCTTGTTGAGCAACTTTTGATTCCAGCATTTGAGCTCTCCCAATCTGAGTTTGTGTGTGAACTTGTTGGTTCCAACTCTCCTTGGTATCAAGACATTTATGATTACCTACATGCCCAAATCCTACCACTCAACTTATCTAAAAATGATCGACGAGCCTTTATCCATCAAGTCGCTAGATATGTCATCATCGGTGACACCCTTTACAAAAGATCTTTTGACCAAACCCTTCTCAGATGCCTTGACTTGCAAGAAGCTGTAAATGCCTTGCATGAGGTTCACGAAGGTATATATGGACGCCATTTCAATGGTCTGATTCTAGCCAAGAATCTTGTTAGAGGTGGGTATTATTGGCCCACCATGGAACAGGATGCCCATGACTTTGCCAAAACATGCCATAAGTGTCAGATACATAGCAATCTAATCCATGCACCAGCACAAGAATTGCAGCTAGTCATATCACCATGGCCCTTTTCACAATGGGCATTTGATCTCATTAGAGCTATTTCTCCTCCATCCTCTGATGGTCACAACTTTATTATCATGGCAATAGAATATTTTACCAAGTGGGTTGAAGCTGTCCCCTTGACTTTCACCACCAGCAAGAAGATCTCCAGGTTTATTCTAAACTATATCATATGTTGGTATGGAGTCCCCTTGGCTATTATTAGTGACCATGGTACTCCATTTCAAAACAAATATGTAGACAAGCTTTGCGAGAAGTACAACATATACCATGGATATTCTAGTATTTACCATCCACAAGGAAATGGCCAAGCAAAAGCATCTAACAAGACCATCATCAAGATTCTCCAAAAGACTATCAATGATTCAAGCTGAGACTGGCACCTTCAGCTAAATCCAGCTCTTTGGGCATATCAAACAAGTGTCCGTGCTCCTACTGGTGCAACACCATACTCTCTTGTCTATGGCACTGAGGCCATACTTCCCATTAAAGTTGAAATTCCATCATTAAGAGTATCCCTACAAGATTTTGTTGATGATGAAAACTACCGAATATCTAGGCTTCATGAGTTGGAAATGCTTGATGAATGAAGACGAGCTACCTTGACACACTTGCAAGCTTACCAAAATCAACTCAAATGGAGCTATAACAAGAAAGTTTGAGGTCGTCATTTTGAGGTAGGTGATCTGGTCCTAAAGATGAATTACAAGACACAACAGCTCAGAGAAAAACAAGGCAAATTTGAGGCAAATTGGGAAGGACCTTATATAGTTACTGCATCTTTTGGATCCAGAGTATATCAGCTTGCAACTCTAGAAGGTGAACCATTGCCCATGTCCATCAACAGCATGCATCTTCGCAAGTAATACACTTGATTATATCTAAAAGTCCTAACAAATACCAAAAAAAATTTGAAAAATGTCAAAAAAAAAAGAAAAAAAAAGAGGGATGCCTTGATGAAAACCTAGCAAATAGGCACCTTGGCACGAAAACTTGAGTCAAGAGAAAAATTTTGGCCAAAAGTGAAAACTTGGGAAACAGGCGCTTTGGGCAAGTACCATGGTGAAAACCAGGCAAACAAGTGCCATGTGTAATCAGTTATTGCTCCTCCATCTATCAGGATTCCATCTGGTCTTTTCCCCCTCTATCATTCCTTGATCATACCCTTCATATTGCAAGACATCCTTGGTTCCTTATCATGGCTCACGAACTAGTTAATGTCCTTCGTTACCTTGCTCAAGTATCACCTATTTACACATACACTCTGTCATTGGCCTCTGTACATAATTTGCATCTTTTTGGGGGCATATTACCTACATGGTGCATAAGTTTGAATTTGAACTAGGGGCATACCTCTAAGTGTTTTTTATCCATTGGATCTATTGCATAATATATTGGAGCTAACACTTGTATATGCTTATACGATCTTGAAAAAATCCCTAAAAATCATAAAATGTCCTGAGAAAATCACTAAAAATCACATAATGTCCTGAAAAAATTCTAAAAATCACATAATGTCCTGAAAAAAATCCTAAACATTCAAATACGATCTTGAAAAAAATCACTAAAAATCATAAAATGTCCTGAAGAAACTAGTCATGCAAAAAAATCAAATATTCCCAAAAACCCTAAAAATCACAAAACTCATCAAAAATTTGCAATAAATCTTGTACATTTTCACTATGGATAGCCACCCCTTTTGCATAAACACTTGCACTTTACAGACTGAAAATCAAAGCACTACGCTTCAATGTCAATCCCAATATCTGAGCAATAGGAACCAACAAACGATCCAACCAGTCACTACGAACCTATCAACTGAATCCACAACCAGAACTATCACATTATCAACCTGTCAAACACCATCTAAACACCTAACACACTAAAAAGAAAGTAATAATGGACAAGAATAGCTGTTGGCTCACGCTATTTAGTGAGTGATTTATTTTTTCTTTGTTTTTTCTTTGATCATGTCCCTATGCTACTCGATGATATAAATTGATCTATGAGAGTGGCCAGGATGGTTCATGGTCTTTTTTTTTTCATTTCTATCTATTGAAATGTACCTTTGAGAGTCTGGGGCATGTACATATGCCTCAAGAAGGACAAGGTCATTCTTTTTTTGTGTCATGCTTGTTTATGCAAAAGGCTTGCATTTACGCTCTGGCCCTTTATGCCATGATGCGTTGCATTCCCTTTGCCATATCAAAATAAAGCTCCATTTGACATATAGTGCACTTTCTAGAAGCAAAAGTCTTTCCATCATAATAACATCTCCTCATCTCATCTTTCTTCTTCATCTCATTCTCCATCACCACGATCATGTCTCTTGATTCACCAAATCATCTTCATCTTGCATTCATGCATTCCTGCATCATCCTGCACTGTCAATCAACTTTCTATGGCTTTCCACCTAGTTCAACCTTAGTCTGACATTTGTCTCATCATCTTTGACCAAATATGACCATTTTTTATGGTTTCCCTCATGTTATTACATCTTTCCATCATTTTGGGAATGCACGCACAATTCCAGGTCATTCCAAGCCCAATCGGGCTAATTCTGGGCCCCGGAGCCTTTTAGGGTGCAATCTGCACTTTCAAGGCATAGTTGGGCCTCCCAAGTGCATCATTGATGCACTTGGTACTATCATGGCACACTTGGGCTTACCAAGTGCGTCAATGATGCACTTGGTTGAGTTTTGGGCGCAGTTGGGGACCTAAGATACCCAGAGCTGCTCCTAGAGCCCCTATGTTGTACTCCGGAGCCCATAACTTTTGCATTTTAACTTGGAATTGCATTCCGTTGGTTGTGTTGGATTCATATATTCATCATGGAAAACATGAGCTATCATTTTCATCATTTTGTGTCTTTCTTGAGTGGTAACCCATGCAATCACTCTTGAGCTCTCGATTGACCCTATTTTGCACTCTAGACCTCATAACTTTCACATCTTAGCTCTGATTTGCGATCCATCAATTGCTATGGTTTTTTCTTCTTTTTTTCAATAAATTGACTTATCATATGCTTATCTTAGTCAATTTCTCAAGGGGGCACCCATATATATCATCCCTACTGGGGCATGTTGTAGCTTTCTCATCAATTATTCTTTGATACAACGCTCTAAATCACATTGTATCAAAGAGGGGCTAAATGTAGATGCTCAAAAATTGTTCAAATCTATGGTTTCATCACTTCTTCATACTAATTTTTCCCATTTTCTCATTCTACAAACTTTGATCTTTTGGCCAGATTGACCATATTTCATCATTTGTATCCCCTTTCACATCAATTTCATATCAACTCGAAATCATATCAAATCAACTCAAAATCATATCAAATCAACTTGGAATCGCCCTAAATCAACTTAGAATCACCCCAAATCAACCCAAAATCACTCAAAATTGGTCGTAATCAACCCAAAACATATCAAACATCTCAAATCAATCATCATTTATCTGCTCCTAGGCATTGTTGTGGCTTTCAGTGCCTTGGAAACCTATCAACTTATCAATCTTATCAATCTGACCTTAGTACTATCATGGCTCTTAGTGGTAGATCAAAATATCATTCATCTCATTCAATCTTTGACATTTTTGAGGCTTTCAATGTTAGATCATGGCATCATCAACCATTTTAATAATATTGACAATGGTCATCAGTGTTATTATGATCCAACCTTATCAATCAATTTCAATCCTGTAGCATTTACAATGTCGGTTAAATGTTACATATCAAACAATTCATGTCATGTGTCCTTGGCATGTTATCAACTTCAATCAATCAATCTAATCATGGTTTTGGTCTACCTTTTCATCATCTTATTCGATATCCATCATCGTCACATTTTCATCAAAGGATACAGTCGCATTCATTTAATCAATTTGGCCAATCATCTGCTAATCTTCTCTATAGGATTAAATAACCCATAATTTAATCCTATTCTTTCTAATTATTCTTCCGAATTATCATCCTCAATTAATTAATTTTATTAATTAATTGATTCATTATCTGCAAGCCATGGAAATTCTTAATTTCCTAAGTTCCATTTTTCATCATTAAATCCATTTTCTACTAATTCCTATTTTGTGGAATAAGAGGATTTTTAATTCAAATATTCCATAAAATATTGCATCATCATGAGACTTGGATGTGACACCTCGTGGATTCTCCTTTGACATTTGGCTGAGATTTGTCATAATCAAATATTATTACCTCTTACACATGTCCCTATTTGGCTTATTCGTCATAGATTCTTGGCTTTAAGTGGGTTGAGGAATCTTATGACGCATCATAGATTCTCTTCCAAATTTGACTTGCATGTGTCATAGAATCTTACTTTTGGCATATTTTGTCATATGCATCATAGGAATCTCTTGCCACATCGCATGTCTGTGGGTGACAAATCCAATGCTCTCACCTTGCATGAAAATTATAAAATGGACACCCTTCCTCTCATTTCGGATCTAGAATGGTTAAGTCTTGAGTCCTTGAATCTTTGAGTTTTTGAGTCTCTACTAATTTTCATTTTGCATTCTTACTCTCACAATAAAATCACACTTCAAGTATTCTCATGGCTTTATCCCTATCATAGGCTTTTTCTTCAATCTTGTGTGCACTATAGGGGAATTGGAGCTACAATCATTTGGAGAAGAAAGAAGGACATGGGAGCTACAAACGGAAAAGGGAGTTTTTGATTATGTTTGCTTTCTTTTGATTAGTTTGGTTTTCATGGTAGACTAGTGGGTGCTAATACATGTTGATTGAGTTTGTGATTTTCTCATAGTGTCTTATGCATTTTAACCCATTTTTCTGGTCCTACAGGTACTTTGTTAGTCTTCAACTGTATAACTTCTTGGCCAAAAATTGTTTCCCTCCCATCTATGGTCTCAACCAAGTCATTGCAATCCATCTCCTGAGCATGATACTTATCTTCATTTAACAAGAAATTGACAATATATTTATCATCTTCAAATACCTGCCAATGCTCAATGTTATCAAGTACTAAGGGTCTCTTCTGAACTTCAATCTATGATATTCCTAAAAATGACATTTCCTATGGCTTAATTGCTACATTTTCCAATAGGTCAGCCATCTTATTCTGAGTTCTATCTCTCCATGATATACCAAATGCATCAAACAATTCAATCTAATCCCAAACAACATTTCTATACTATTTCAAACTTCTATTTTTAGAAGCATATGTTCCCTTTATCTGTAAGATAATCAACTCAAAATCACCTATGACATGTAACTTTTTGATCCGGTGATGGGTAGCAATTTTTAATCCTAACAACAAGGCTTCATACTCAGCTATATTATTAGTGCATGCAAAATTCAAGGTAAAAAAATATCTAAAAGTGTTTTTCTTTGGACAAACAAAAACTACCCCTACTCTTGCACCTTCTTTAGAACTAGCCCCATTAAAGAATGTCATCCATAATATTGGTGAGTTTGTACAAAACTCAACTTCATGTTCAATTACAACAGGAAAATTTTCAACTTCTTGAATGATCAGTTCAGCTCTAACTGCATTCACACCAATATCTAAGAAGCAAGTGGCATCCTTGTTAATTTGTTCTCCCAAAATGTGACTGACCCTTGGATCTTTGTTTACCTTAACAAATTTATCTCCAATATGAAAGGTAGCATAGGTTAAGTCACATTGTAGACTACCCCCCATAGTAGCACTCCACTTTCTAGATAGCAACATTCCATAGTGTGGATGTATATCAACTACAAGAACTGACATGGTCAATTCTACCTCAGGGTATGCAACTAACCTAAATGGTAAAGCTTTTATAGTACCTATAATTGGAACCTCTCCAGCATCCATGCCCCTACATCTACCTTTCTTAGTATCTACTTTTAGACCTAGGGCTTCCATTACTTTGAATGACACTATGGTGTTAGAGGCTCCTGAGTCTATCATGCAATTTTTAAGGGTTTTCCCTTTTATAATTAGACTGAGAAAGAATGGGTCAATATCTTCTATGTATGCTACTAATGAGTCATCCAAGAACATTTGGGGAATTTGGGACATGATACCACTATCTTCTATTACTAAGGGGATCTGTTGTGTAATACTTTGTTCTACATTGTTATTACTTTTTCCTAACCCTCCCAACCATGACAAGGCTTTACTCTTCTGCTCTTGAATTCTAAAGAGTTCAGACAAAGGTACCTTAATAGTGATTTGAGACAACATGGATATCATATCAATTGGCTTAGACATAGTCGGTATAACAATCATACCTATTATAGGAGCCTTTTGAGTAGTAGGGATTATTATTTGCCTAGAATTATCAAACCTTGATCCCTTCTCTTGCACAATTGCTTTTGTTGTCTCATTAGCTTAGAACTGCACTTTCTTTTTAGGTTCTCACTTAATAGTTTTAACATCTTTAACCTTAGCTGTCTCTATACTAGCCTTCTTGTCTTCATCTTTCATCTTATGGGTGATATCTTTTATGAATATACTAGAATGTTTTCCAATTTCATTATTAACTATTTTGTTTCTCAAATTATAATTTCTATGTACTTGGAAAATCATTTCTGTAGTGATCCTATCAATTTCTTCTTTGGAAGGCATTCTTAAACTTATATGACCCACTTTAGAAGATGTAACACATACCTGATCTTCATCATAGCCTTCATTATCTTAAAAAACTTGTTGGAGATGTAATTGATAAGAAATTTTCTTATTATCCAGATCACTCTCTATTCCTTCTAAATCAGAATCAACATAGTCACTACACATGCTTACCATGTTACAACTTACATCATCATGACTCTTTTCTTCTTCCTCCTCCTCAGTTTGTAAACTATGAACAGAAGCAAATGACTGAGCAACTGCATAATATTTTGGAGAGTGAGGTGATTGGAAAATAATACACAATGGCACATTATCATTCATATTTACTGAACTCCTTTGCAGAGGATCTAGTGTACCCTTATCTTTTACATTTTGAACCTAGTTGGGGATTGACCTGCCATCTTTCCATTGAGTTGTATAGGGGTAATTCTACATTCTAGGTTGTCTATTGAAATTTCTATTATTCATAGGGGTTTTCTTAGCAACACTTGGCTTATTGAAACTAGTGGGATTCATCTTTTTTAGCAATTCAAACACCTGACCTATTGTAGGTTTTTCTAGTTCTTTCCTACAGGAGTTTTATCACCCTCCCTTTTGTTGTTATTCTTGCGATTGAAAATCTTTGGATCATCTCTCCTACCCAATTTCCTAGATGCTTTCCTATTATTCTCAATATTCACTACAACCTTGTAAGCATCCCTTAGATTTTTAGGATCCTTATCCCTCAATTGGTAAGCAATTTTGCTATCAAAATCATTAAAATATGTTGTGAGACAAACATCCTAATTCAACCTCATAACCTAAAACAATTTTTACACACCTTTTTGGAATCTACATTGAAATAAAATACAAACTCATTAGGATTCTTCTTGATAGTGTTGAATTCATTTAACATGAATCCAACATTAGTGTTGTCTCCATATTGTTCTTTGAATAACTTCTTGAAATCACTCCATGAACTAATACTATCATCAAGTAGCCTTCTGAACCAATACCTTGCATCCTCAGTTAGTGAATGCACAAACAACTTCATGGCCATATCTTCATGTTCAACTTCATAATCATTTAACATGTCTATGAAAGTTCTCAAATGTTCTTCACCAGTACAAACATTATTTCCAGAAAACTTAACCACTTTATCTCTTAAATCAAAAGATATGGGATGTGGGGCACCAGGAATACCTAAAAATGATATTTTTCTATATTTTTCCATGTATACAGGTTTCTTCTAAAAACTAGGAATTTTTGAAGTGCTTGCTACATTTGCTTGGTTAAGGGGAACACTTTGGGATTGTTGAAGTTGGACAACAGGGGCTTGAGTATGAGTGGTGGATGATGAGGTAGGAGTAGATTGAGATATTCCCTAAACTAAAAGTACTAGTCCACAAGGAGGTGTAGAAACTAAAGCTGGGGTGGATAAGTTTGGCCATAAGGGTAATGCAGAATTAGACTTAATGAACTAAATTTTACTCTTAGTTTCTACAGCTTGAGCTTCATTCTCCACCTTCTCAAGTTGTTTTGCAAGATCTTCTTTCTCCTTTCTAGCTTTCTCCAAATCTAAATCTAATTTTGACATGAAAGGTTTTAAGGATTTTCTTGGTAGAACTTGGGCTTCATTTATTTGGATGCTTGTGGCTTTGCCCTTTCCCTTATCTATAGGCTTCACAATGGGTTCTATAGGACTTACTTGGACAAGTTTATAATCTTGGACTTTAGCAATAACTGGTTCTCGCTTTTGATTTAGGAGTTTTTCTTGTTCTCAAACTTTAGCTCTTAAACCATCTATATCTCCAAAAAAATTAGTATGGAGAGTTGTAGTTTTCTCTTCTAACTTTTTGTTCTATTCTTTCAAGGAAGCCATCCTTCTAAGAATTTATATTATAGTATCCAAGATGGCTTGCTCCTTCTCTTTTTCAAGATGGATGCACTTAGCTTCTTCCTCAACAAGCCATTTCTTAAGGAATCCTATCTCTAATTGTACTTCTACAAGATCTACAAAAGTAGCTTCCAAATCAGTAGGGTCATCTAGATCTATGAGATTTGGTTCAGTATATGGGATTGTTTTAGGATTAGAAGGATCTCCAAAAGGACTCATGAATCCTAACATATGATGCATTTCAACTATGAGATTTGGTCTAGGGGATATATTCCCTACTGGTGACATATCCTTATCTTGATATATTCTTTCATCTAGTACTAGGGTGGTAAATATCCCTTCTAAGAGTCTTGTGGTTTCTGATTCAAAGCTAAGTGAAGAAGACTCTCTCCCTATCACTAGTTGATACTGGGAATTGATAGATACACTACCTCTAGATTTCTAGGTGGGATTTGGATATGTTCTTTTCTTATTTAGGTTCTTCCTACCACCTTTAGGTAAATTAGTATACATTGGTTCACAAGGATGGGTTCTTATGTAAGCTCTTATGTTTTTTCTTTTGCTAGCCATTTCACTATATACTAAATAAGCACTAGCTTCAAAACCTTGAATGAGTCACCACCCTTTTCTTGGGAAGATACACAATTACAATTATTTCTAACATATATGGAAATATCTAACACAGATGGACCAATTAATAGAATTATAAGACTACAACTCTTGCTTTTTAGATAAGTCACCTGGAGAGGCTAGATACGTTAGTGTATCTCTGTGGTATGTTGGCTTTTTCTTGCTTTCTTTTTAAATTCTCAAGGTTTGTCCCTAAAATACCCTCTTAGAACCATGGGTAAAAAGTGAAACAATCTGACACCCACGTACACAATAGGACCAAAGAAACTGTAATACTTTTTAGAGACGTGTGGGACAATTCCCCAGCAAAGTTCCCATTTTGTTGGAGTTTTAAAACTATTGAACAATTGAGTGCTTCAATGCCAAAATGATAACACTTATGCAACCTAAGGATTAGCCATTTCCTATTAACAATTACATGAGTATACCATTTGGACCCAACTTCAACAAAACCAAGAATGGTTTCCTTCTCTTTAGGCTCTACAAAACCAAGGTGGGTATACCTAAGGGATGACTCAATTTGACTATTTTTGTATGAAAACTATCTTAGTTTCATTCTAATTCTCATCCTCAATCCATAAATATGCAAGTAATTATGACATTTTAAATATAATACATCCCATAAAATACATTTGGTCATAAATTCTTTTGTAGATCTACAAGTATTCTTTGTAGTAGTGGCTAACTAAGGCTAGAATATTTCATGCAAACAAGTATTGACCAACTTTGAAGATCTTCAAGAAATAAAAGTGAAATTGATTATAACTTCACATTTGATATTCATCCATGATCTATTTCTCTTTTAGCTGAATTAATTTGACCAGTGCCTAATTCATTGGGGTTCAAAGTCTATTGCAATTCCATGGATCTGATTTGTTTCCTTACAAAAAATATTATCAACAATTCTTACTAGAATCCATCACTCAAAACATCCTTCCCATTACTACAGCAACCTTATCAAATTCATCAAGGCTTTTACTTAATTCATTAAAATAATAGTAGTGATGAAAAGATATACAACATAAATGGATTGCATTCAATTGCACAAGATTTTACTCACACAACATCAAGGTAACTAAGTAATCAAAAGGAGACAGAATTTAGAAATAACTGATATGGGAACAACTCATAATTTGTATTCATTTTCCTTGAAAATTGTATACATATGCAATTAACTTAGAATAACCTTAAAATGAAACACAGAGATCATTCTACATTCATGTGTTCTTAGAAAACTTGCAGAGAAAATACATCATAAGATTTGCTCAAAAATTACTAGACTGAAAACCCTCCAAGTATAAGACTAAAAAGAATTAGAAATTGGACCCTTCTCTAGCTCTAGAATCTCACTTAAATATGTGAGATGCAACAAGCTTCAGGCTAAGAGAATTGATAGGTGTCTTGACAAGAGATATTCTCATACACCTATCACAAAATGACAAAAATGTAAATAATAGAAAGACATGCAGATCAAAAATTCTTTTTTGGGTCCCTTTCGGTTACATCTCTTTATGTTGATTTGGGTACTACTTTGATTCCTCCCTATATGCTACTGCTAAGCCCACCAATGATGACATATATTATGATGATTGCTAAATAACCTCAAGTGTGGGTTTCACCATCATTATACTATACTGTAAGAGTCACTTTTACCTTTCATTCTTCCTTGGTTAGATCAACATCCCAAGGTTATGGGATTATTGCTTAATGTGAAGCATCTGAGCTTGGAGATAATGTGGTTGTCAAATATAACACAATGGGCATTTTTTGTTTCCTCAGTCATATCTGCATTCAAAACCATTCCTCTACCACAATATGTCACCCCCTTAAAAAGAAAGACGTGCATTAACAAAAAGTGAGAGTACCTATACACATGAAACTCATGGGTATAAAATCTTCTTCACCATCTCCAAAAACTATGCACAGGGTCCTATATATCTTTACCACCCTAGCACTAAAGTATTCTTTCTTGAAAAATTCTTTAGAGAATAATGTTATTGCTAGTAGGGTTCTAATTTTGCCAAGTTCACCCTTTGCTCTTCTCATTACCTTAGTGGCTTGATCACAGCTCTTTGCCACAGTCTTAAGGAGATAATAATCCATAATAATACTTAGGGTTACTAGTTTTCCTTGGTCAAAATTCCTTATACTAGTATGTGGGGCAAACAGCTTCCTCTCTGCAAACCATCTTGTTGGCCTGATTTTTCACTATGCAGAGGTTAAGGGAAAAATCTTGTGAAAAATCATTTAAATCTTGAAATTTTGAAAATTAGGGTTTTATTCCTTGTGTTTTTTTCAAAATCATCAAATTGCCCTAGCTTTAGAATACCCTCAAAATTATTTTCAGAAAAATGTTTTCAATGACATTTTTCCCCAAGGGAGGGCTTGCATAAGCATGAGGTCATTATATTTTTGTTTAATCTTACGTGACTGTGTTTAGCATACAAATTGATTAATCATTCTATTAGCAATTACCTCTAATGACACAAAGTCTTTTTAATCGTTGATCCTATTTAGATAAACGAGTATCGCATACTCGCAATTTCAAGATGCAAGGCCTTTAAGTAATGCAGGCATGCGACTTGGTGACATGTAGCCTTTAGATTGCTAAATTCTAGTGAATCATAAATTGTCAAGAACTTTTGCAGGTTTGTCAATACTTTTGCGCACGTCCTAATTTTCTTGTGATGTCATTGGTGGATTCACCTATAGAGATATGCAGTTTATCACCAAGAAGTGTTAGCCATTGATTTCATCTCAATCAAGGGCTAGCACTTCCCTGCAAGAAGAATATGCTCAACAAAAAAATAATGCGGGGAAGTGAAAGTTGGACAAGTGGCATGATCTGACGAGATGGACCCATTGTTAAAGGAATAATGGTGAGATGTCCTTTGTGGTGTGTGTAAGATGAGTTGGAACAGGTGGAGGAACATCATTCATCACTATTAGCCAATATGCTACTCAAATGGCAAATTTTATATAAATGTTGATCTATCAGAGATCAAAGGCCAACGCATGCCCACAATTTGAAACTACACAGGAAATAAGTAATGTGGGCAAGTGGATTTTTGACATGTGGTAGGGTGGGGTCAGGTATTTGAAATGCAGTATGACACACTGTAAATGATTGATGACATGTACTGCCAGATGTGCCACATGGAGGAGTTTGACTATTGGATGGAAATGAAGTCTTATCAACTGCAGATCTTTTGAAGATCTACGGTTAGTGCAATCCCACATTATGAAGCTGCAAGTCAGATAAGAAAAGTGAGAATGTGCCTTTGCAATGCATGTCACAGTGGGACCAGACTATGAAGAATGTAGAAGTCACACCATAGGATCTGCTAAATGTACTTAGCTAGAGCTATTTATAATCTAGGACAAAAAGGTGTTAAAAATAAACATAATAGTCAAAACATGTAGGTTAAAAGAAGTCATGTCGTTGGCCCAAGTGGATAATGTGAGCATAAAATGAAGAGTTGTTTCTGATCATTGATCTTTATCCTGATCAACGAAAGGCACTTCCCTGCATTTTGAATTTGAGCGAAGTTTAAACAAAGTGGGAATGCACCCTGTAGACACGTATCCGTGGTAACATCAAAAATTCTGTTTAGATGCCCTACAAGGTAAAATTAGTATTTCCGTTGATCTTTCAAAGATCGACAACTAGCGCAAGCTCGCAATTTGAAGATGCTTGTTAGATAAGGAAAGCGAGAATGCGCGAGCATGACACGTGTACTGAATGATGCCAAGTACTTTCTCACCCAAAAGAAGATATGGGATCTACTAGCATGGAATGTGGTCAGGCGGCATGAGCTCATATGGTAGTTTCTTATTGGTTAGTACAACTGACTAATTTTTATTAGAAAGTGGATTAGTCTAATCGTCAATCTTGTCTTGATTGAAAAATGGCATTTCCCCACAATTCTAAGATGAAAGGATTTTAAATAATGCCAGGAAGAAGAATTGTGACACACAGCATTGTTTTAAAAGCTATAATGCTTGTTACCTTTTAAATTAGGATCGTCCGATCTAGTGAAAATCTATGGATGGGATTCAAACTTGGATGCAAATTGTGGGTAATGGTTACTAAGAGTAAATATGATTTAGACCTTATGTATGTGATTTTATTGTATGGTAAGAGCCCACGATTTCACCATTAATGAACCACTAAAGTGCAGAGAGAATATCAGGGCATACAAAATTTTCAGAGCTAGGGCACAAAAATTCTTGGTTAACAATCCAGTAAAATTTCAGAAGTTATCACATAGTGTAGAAGTGCAAATTTTGGTAGGTAAGTACTCTGTGGTTTTCTAAGTAAATTTAAAGTATCTGCTATTGTGAAATTTCTAGGGTTTATTCAAAATGCCTCCCCAAAAAGAGTTTACTAGGTAAACAGATTATTTGAAATGTTTTGTGCATGATGACTTTCTTGAACAATTCCCCTTATCAGTGCATGAAATAACTAAGGGGAGGGAACTCATCCCGAAACATCCTAGAATAGTTGTAGCAGAAGGTTTTTACGATAAAGCTAATTGGGTAAGAGATGCCCAAGTTTTCATGGGAGGTCTAGAGTTATTTAAGAAATGGTTTTCAGAGCAAAAATTAGACACTCCTATGAGAAATGTTTGGGAGTTTGATATTGGCAAATTAACAGTCCCCATTGTTTTCTTTGATATTGATTTATTGATGGACCTGGCAAATAAATATGATCCTATTACAGGATGGGTAAAAAATTATTCTGGAGTCAATCTTTTTAGAGTTTTCCCTAAGCTGTTCAGTGAGGTTTTCAACCTTAACCCTAACCACGTTGTGCATGAAATCATTGATATGGATGATTTACAAGCTAGATATGATGCACAACATATTTACCTAAGGACAAGGCCACTACAGGAGCATGCTATCAAGGTTGGTAATTTTCCTGTGATTACAACTAGTACCCCAGAGCCATTGTTGAGAAGACATTTCAACTTGAGAGCTCAAGCACTGTATCTTTCTCTTTGCAAGATTTTTGAGATAGATGAAGGTGATCAAATTCCAGGTTCTATTGTCCTTATAATGGCTCAAACCCTTCAATTTGGAATAAGTACCATTCTAGATTTTGCCACTTTTCTATCAAAAGAGATTCACAATGGTTTGGTTGGAATAGCAAGGGGAAAAGTAAACAAACCATTATGTTGGTATTCATTACTAATGCATGTATTCTTATACAAGGGATACACTTTCTTCTCCAAGGGTATGGAGTTGGAAACAACCAAGGATGGAGAAAGGAATCCAGTGCAGTTATGGAGTGTGGATATGACTTCAGAAGCCAGAAATGCTAGTTATGTAAGGTTTGATAGATTTTTTGCATCTAGGTTGAAATTACTTTTGAGAGGGGACAACGCCAGAATTCCACAAGAATTGTTGGAATTGGTTAGACCTAGAGATCATGCACAAGGACTGTTGGTTAGTCATAATTGGGGGGATATAATCCCTTATAATGTTTCAACTATGATAAGGGTATATGGTTTTCTAGGAAAGCCACATGTGTTTCCTTTTCATGTGCCTTTGAAGATTGGGATTGTTGAGCTCTTATGGCAGATAGGCACTATAGATGAGAGGGAATTGATTAAGAAGGGCACTTTCTTTCCAATTGTTACTGTAGTGCATGATTTTGTCTTTGTCAGAAAAGGGTGGAAGCACCTAAATTTTTTTTTTGGATAGATATAACATGGCAGAGTATCATGCCAAATTCATTAACCTTGAAGGATTCTATGACCTTTTAAAAGAAAGGGTAAGAGCTTCCCATATGGTACATCAGGTTTACTATCCAAAAGATATAATCAAAAATATCTTCACATTGTAGGAACAAGAATTGAGAAAAGAGAAATGGATAGTTTTCAGTAAGACCCTAGAATTTATTAATGCTTTTGACCCCCAGTATGACCCATTGAAAGATAAGAAATATGGGGAAGCTAAAATAGAAGCATTAATGAATAATTTTTCCATAATAATTCAAACCATGAATGAAAAGAAAGCTATGTATGTTGAGACACATCCAGACAAGGTTGCAGAAGTACAAAGAAGAATAAGTAGTAGAAATGTGGTAGCTCCTAGCCAATATACATTGCAGAAGAGGGAAAGTTATGTCATGATTCAAAATGTGCAACAAGCACCCTCTCATCAGAAGCCAAGGTCAAGAAGCCCATCTGCAGCCCGCTCTCCAAAAAGGCAAAAATTAGGGCAGGGTCTTCTTCTTCTCAAAAGGAACAACACTCCCCAAGCCAATCCCCAATCCATATAGATGATGAAGCATCTCTAAGGGAACAACTTAGAAAAATGGGTGGAGAAGGGGATGTGATTGTCACTTCTATAGACCTGCATGTTGGAGAGCCACAAGAACCTCCTACACCTTACTTGGACCTAATCATTGTTGATTACCAAGGTAAGGAAATTGACCCAATAGTTGCACAGGCTTTTGAAAGATTTATTAATGATGAAAATTTTGTAAGATCTAGGGATTTTTCTTAGTTTTTTGTGGAGATTAAATATGGGAAATTTTGAGAAAGCTTGTGAGAAAATCAAGGCTGAGCAACTAGATAAACCTGACTCAGTTATTAAGGGAGAGGTGAAGTCACAATTTTTGAGTGATTTTGCCCAGTTTACTCCTGAAGCTGCGAGGCAAACAGTTAGATAGTCAGGAGTCCTTCTTCTACTAGAATGGGATATAGAAAATGCTATTGTTTTTGATTCAGTAAAGAAGCAGAAAGATGTTTAACTAACAACTGCTGAAGCAATATTACAGGCTCATAGAGGATGACCACCAAGCCCTTGTTATATGGTCCATGGAAAAGAGGGAAAATACTAGGATGCATGAGTTTCCCACTATAGGGCATACTGGTACATTGACAATATATAGGGCTGGTGAAGTAAGTAGTAAGAAAATAATGGGAATGGCCTCGGAAGTGTTGAAATTTGGTGGTGTTGTATCTAGATAGGAAGAAGATAGATTTACCCAACTCAATGCTAGGTTTGAAGAAGTTTTAAAAGCATATGAGGAAAGGGGTATACAGATACAGTCACTGGAAAAAAAAGTGTCTCAAATGGAGAAGATACTTGGGAGGAGAAAGGTGGGAGAATCTAGTGCACCTAGAATTGCATACCCTCCATAGTCATTTGTTAGAGAAACCCCTATTGTTGAAATACCAGACACCCCTGAAAGGCCCCAATTCTATACTGCAGAGGATTTTGAAGAAGGAAAAACCAAATTACATGAGTTGCAGGTAGAATTTAAAAATCAATATGAAGGAAAATTAAAGCAAGGTGTGATGTATTTAAGGGATAAAATACAATGGTCAACCTTCTTTGATCAGTTGACAAGAATTGCAACCCTCATGGATGAGTTGAATAGAGATAAGGATAAATTGACTCCCCTTGCATAGAAGTGGAGGGAGAGGAATAATGATATCACAATTATGTGTATATCTGCCATCCAAATGCCTTATCATCAAGTAGAGAAAATTTTTGATTTGTTAAATAAACTAGAAGATTTTGATGATAAAAGGGATTCTTTGCAAAAAATATTAACACATTGTTTTTCCTAGTCTAGTGCTGAAAAATTCATTTTATTTCCTTGTACTTTAGAATCTGTTGATACAATAAAGGAAAAGGAAAAGTGGAAAAAAGAATTGGATGAAATATTTTATGAAAGGATCAAGAACATCATGAGTGAAACTAGCCACTGGTTCTGGGCAAGGACAAACGAAGAGTTGGTAAAGATACAGTTATTTTATAATGCCAAGAGAAAAGAGTTTGATGATTTGGAGGAATTTGCAAATTCTATAGTGATTATACAAAGAGAGGCTCTAAATTTTGATTGGCCAGATGATGCTTCTTATAATAAATGGAAAAATCAGTTTATAGAACAAATGTTAGAAGATGATGAGGAGGAAGATGCAAAAGTAAAAGTTACCCTCCTAGTTAGTAATGAAGACATGGAAAATCCCTAGATTAAAGTAAGTTTGTAGGTAGTTGAAGTTGATACGTCACTTTTTAACCTCATGGAAACTTACTCCGAGGATGAAGAATAAATGAAGAATCAGATCATATTTTCTTGTCTCAACAATTAAGAAGCATAATAGAAAGGGACCCACCAAGGAATGTTCGATGTAATAGCCTTTCTGTTATTTGCTTTTGTCTTTTATGATAGATATATGTCAGTATCTTTTAGAAGACACCTATCACTTTCTTTTAGCCTGAAGCTTGTTGCATCTCACAG
Source organism: Cupressus sempervirens (assembly GCA_028749045.1). Taxonomy (NCBI): domain Eukaryota; kingdom Viridiplantae; phylum Streptophyta; class Pinopsida; order Cupressales; family Cupressaceae; genus Cupressus; species Cupressus sempervirens. Next base: position 580,374,866 of record CM053787.1, read on the forward strand.
TGAGATTCCGAGGCTAAACAATGGTCTGAATTCTAATTTTCTAAGTTATATACTTAGTCTGTCTTTGGTCCAAATTTTTAAAAAGCAAGTTTATGAGGTATTTTCTCTATCGATTCTCTGAGAATACATGGATATAGAATGAGTTGTGTTTCTTTCTAAAGGTCATTATGAGTCTATTGCAAATGATATACAATTTTCAAATAAAATGAATACAAATCATGAACTGTCCCCATATTAGTTCTTTCTGAATCTTGTCTCCTTCTAATTACTTGGTTATCTTGATATTGTATAAGTAAAGGCTTGTGCAATTGAATGCAAAATAGTTAGGTTGTATATCTATTTATCACTACTTTTAATTCAATGGATTAAATAAAAGCTTTGATGAATGTGATAAGGTTTCTTTAGTAACAAAAAAGGTTTTGAATGATAAATTCTGATAAGAATTGCTGATAGAATTTTTTGTAAGGCAAAAAGTTAGATCTAAGAATTTGCTACAGTCTCTGAACCCCAATGGATTAGGCAGTAATCAAATTGATTCAGTTGAAGTAGAAGTATGTCACAAATGGTTGTCAAAAATGCAGAATTAAATCAATTTTACTTTTGTTTCCTGTAGATCTTCAAAGCGGGCCAGTACTTGTCTGCATGGAATGTTTTAGCTTTAGTTAGCCACTATTGTTAAGAACATCTGTAGACCTATAGAAGAAATTTTGGCCATATCTATTATATGGGATGTGTTTATCAAGTTATTAAGAATTATGTATATGTTTGAGGATTCTGAGATGAGAATTAGAATGAAACTTAAAATAATCCTCATACAGTTTTCCCAGTCTTGAATCATCCCTGGGTATACCCACCCTGGTTTTGCAGAGCCAAAAGAGTAGGAAACCACCTTTGGTTTTGTTGAAGTTGGGTCCAAATGCTTTACACATGCAATTGTTAACAAGAATTGGCTGACCTTTAGATTGTATGAGTAATGTCAACTTGGTATTAATCATTTTGTTGCTTAGTATTTTTAAGTCTAGCATTTTCAAACACCAACACATCTTTTGAACAAATTTAAACAAGTTTGCGAGATATTGGCATCCTAGACCCAATTACCTTCATTAAGAAATCCCTCTACTATCCACAACCTAGGATTTAATGAGTCCATTGGAGGCATTTTTTGACTATATCTTGTAGGACCAGAGCATAACAAAAATTATAGTATAGTTACTTCCTTGAAATTCTTTCTTATTCCTTTCTATAATTTTGCAACTTGTCCTCGAACAAACTACTTCACACACTTACCAAAATCAATACAATCTTCTTAGTAGTTGTTTTTGCTCTGAAAAACTCAAAATCTTTGTTCGCACAAGATGAAACTAAGAAAATATTCTATGTTATACTCCCTTTTTTACATGTGAAGCTTTCATATCTCATTAATACATAGAATGGCATCATCTTTTATGTTTAAATCTGTATAGTTGATCTTTTCAAAATCTTACGATCAAGGGATGTGAAAAAGGTGACAAGCATTCCACTTGACAATTTGGCCAATCAACCCAATTAGAACTAACCACATGTACAGTTCCTTGAATGTTGGCATTTTCATCTAGATCCACTAGTGACTTAGGACACATGTCAACAAGTTGCTACCTCACTACACATAATTTTTGAGCATCTTCCTATAGAGAGATAGTGATAACCATCAATTCTGCTTTGATCGCATGGCAAATATTTGATACAACTCTTATGAGAAATATGTTGGGGCCCTCATTCATGATCTCGCTATAAATAATATTCATGCAACTCTTTATAGTGAGATAATGATGGCAGTAGATTGGAAGTTGATCTGAAGGCATGGAGACTACATGAATCTTTTAAGCTATGGTGGGTCCCTTACTCACTACCTCACTATACATAATCTTTGTGCATCTTTCCATAGTGAGATAGTGAGTGTCGTTGATCCATGCTTGATCTATTGGTCAGAATTTTTCATACAAATGGAAATAGGACTAGGTCATTGATGAGGGACTAACAACTGCTCAGTTGGCATATAAAGACATATTCAAGTCCTAGTTGTACTGCCAAGTAGCTTGGGTCCCACTATGCCTTGAAATTTCTTGATGCCCTCACACATCGTATGAGATGCCACGTGTTCGGTGACTGATATCTAACAAAGAAAGTGCTTGGGACCCATCTCCTAAGAATGTCATCACCTAATGACTTTCTGTCAAGTCGCTATGTCATTGATGGCCAAGTTTACAAATTTCTCGATAGTGACAACATGACCTCTGGTGACTTATTTTATCTTGGTGCTAGAAAATAAAAGCATGTCACATCATAATTATTCACTCCATGTTTTTGAGATGGAAATGATATCATCATTTAGTATGCCACTTAGAACTCTTATTGACCACAGGGAAGTTTGGTGGCTACCATGATATGGGTTTTTGGGTTGAACACTACTTTGCTATTGATAAGAAGCTTGATTTTCCTTACAGCAATGATGTGACTATGAGTGCTTAAAATATTTTTAGGATCCCTAGTTCCTTTTTTGGTTTAGGTAGCAAAAACAAAGTACACATGATTGAAAAAACCAACATAAAGCCTTTCTGGCCACGACCTCCATCTATCTGGGCATAGCAACTTAGTTTAATGGCAGTTACTATGTTAGGATGGTTATTTCACTCACATCTTATGATAACAATAAAGTGATAGCCATTGATCTTGCCATGATTAGGTGGTGCTCCTTAAAAGGAAAAAGTGATGCAGGTTGCAAATGCTTAAGAACATAAGGGAATATTCAAAAATTTGAAATGTTCGTGGCCAAATTTAAATAAATAAAGGAGACCTAGGGTTTTCAAGGTTTTTCAAACCTATGAAACAAAAGCTCAGCAACCTTGATTTTAACCAAGGATTCAGATCTAATTTTTTTACCATGATTTTAAGGAAATTTATTCTACAAAAATTCAGACCAACACCACCTTGTTAAAGGATTTTTGAATGACTGTTAGGTCAACCTAAATCGAAAGGATTTACCCTAGACTAATATAATTTTTAGAGAGTAACAGTAGAGATTTTATTAGATACAACTTACAACTTCACTTGCAGATTACATATCTCTATTTAGTCCTCAATTTTTCTTTGGCTTTTATACTTTGCATCCCTGATAGCTTGTTCACCCTTCATGCATTTGTCTCCTTAAGCCTTCTTGCTTGGTTTTCCATTGTATAAATTTCTCTTGAGTCACTTGAGGAAATAAAACCCTTGATTCCTTCTCCTCCTTAGGTTTTCATACATAACACCAATCTTTCTAGCCTTATTTCTTCATGAACAAACATTCCTATATAAAGGAAATTCAAATATTTTCCCACTCATTATCCATTGTATTAATTGGGGTTTTGGATGGATTAGGTAGGATACAATGTATCTACCCCATATCTTGTCTTTTCTAGAAACTTCTCTTAGAATCCATTTGAATTTGCCTAAAAATGATTTGCATTAAATTTTTTGCCACCAACTCATCAGTCTTATCTTCCTCCTAGTTCACAACTTCCAAAAAAACAAACTTATCAACTTATATTTGGATAATCTTCAATCTTTTTCATAATGCAACAGCTCAACATTATCAATCTTCTAATGCTCGACACATACTATGTCACTTGGCATCAACTGTAAATCACTCGACATCAACTAGATTTTACTAGTGCTCAGCATCAGCTAAAATTTACTCAACACCAACTATCTTTCTTGGTATCTAATGGATTTTGTTCACTTGGCTCCAACTAACTTTCTACTTAGCTTGCACTAAATTTTCCTAGCACCTACTATCCACTCAATTAAGCTTGGTAGAAAAACTTTAACTTATTCTTCTAAACTTTCTAAGTGTAGCCAACCATTTTGTAACCTTAAGTAGATCATCAATACATCATGTCATCACCATCTTAACTGATCCTTGTACTTCATTACATAATCATAACTTAACCTTTCCTCTAGGTGCTTTTGTTACATCTTATTGATCAAAACCTCCTCATCAATCAACTAAGTGATAGTACTTGAATCTTGTAAGCAATTGTCTTACCAAAAAATAGTAGGTTTAACATCAGTGACAAAACAATGATTGAAACACATAATATTCTTCAAAAATCTCCTTCTTAAAAATCTTTCTAGTCAATGATCTTTTCAATTAGATTTCAATAGTTTGATATTATCATAGAAAAAAACTTGTGGAACATTGAGGAATGATGCAAAGAGGAAAAACTCTAATTTTTTTTATAGGGAATTATTTTTAGAAATGGAACAAGAGGAAGGGTGTACAAGTTAATGACCTAGAAGATATGTATGCAAAGAAATAGTTCTAGGTTTATGTGTTGAATCCTAGAAGATGTTCTTCTATCTACCTTGAACATCTTTTTGTACCTAGGGTTTTGATGTTGGACCATTCTGGGGTAGTTGGAAATCCTATATTAAAAAGTAGTTTTTAACCTTAGAATTAGAGAACTTGGTTGAGAAGAGGTGATACTCAATCATTTTTGGGGTGGTTCTTGGTTGTAGTTTTTCCCCAAGCACTTGGTGACTAAAGGATCTTGGTGATTCTTATGATGTTTGGTTAAAATTATTCTTAGTAGAACTAGTGCTTGGTGATGCTTGTGGGAGCTTGATGGATATGCTTACTCAGTTTGATTAGTGTATACTTAGCATGCTTGGTGGTTTTTTTCATTGAGTAATGTTCTTGGGAGATTTGACTAGATGATCTATGCATTTAATATGCATAGCATGTGATGATGGTGTGGATTGATTGTGGAATGTGTCTAGACCTATTAGGGTTTTTAGTTATTTCTCCTTGTTAATCTTAGACTGGTTTTGAAAAATGAGTGAAAATACACTTAGTCATATTCATAGTGTATATCAAGTGATCAGAGCAAGTAGAGTGATCAGTGTGAGCTGAGTGATCAAAGCATGTCGAGCATTGGTTACCAAATAATACATGTCGAGTAATATACATAGTTAGTGTTGAGCACCAATATATTCTAAGAAGATATTTAGTGCCAATTCATTCATGAGCCAAGTAAATAGAGCATGCCAAGTCCTTTAGGGGATGAGTTACAACATTGAAGATGTAGTGGATGTTGAGCATCAAAGGCTTCAAGTGTTGAGTAAATAGTTTCAGGCATAGTTGCTTGTAAAGGAAAAAAATCCTATGTAAACCATTTTTGGGATGACTTAAGGATTGTTTTATGATTCTAGAAGATTTATATAGGTGCATATTATGAATCCCTATGCAATGCATCCAACCAATTAGATTGAGGGATGTTATAAGTGACAAAATGGGTGAATCACAATCATTGGTTCCTACTTGTTGCCCAGTTTGTAGTCCTATTCCTTTTAGTTGTAAGTTGTAGTCAAGTAAGTGTTTAGTTTGAGTCTATGTATATAATGCCTCTAGGATTAATTCTCTTCTCATCATCCTCTTTCAAGCTAACCTATGCAAGAAATCATGTAAGCATTTCATTGGTTAAAAGTTAGGTGATTTATCATTTTGGTGGGTTAGTTATAAGCATCTACTTGATGAGAAGAATGCCTATAAACTCTAATGATTTAGAAGGATTTAAAGGAAAAATATATACAATAATTATATTTCAAAGGAATATATCACAAGTAATCGAGTTTAGAATGTAGAGAAATCAGTTTGTATCAGCAGCTACATGGACTAGTGTCAAAGTCAATTAACAAGAGGAACATACACCATTGGTTAGTTGAAAAGTAAATTATCTTGGAGATGAATCCCTATCCATTGGATGAAGAGTATATCAAAGGTTTTCACAATGTCACAAGTGGTGAATCATAACCTAAGTTTAATTTTACGAAAGAGAAAGATCATGTATTTGCAGTTTCACAGAGTTATGAAATGAGTTAAGAAGTTAACTTGCAAAACTACAATGAAAGGAAATAGTCAATCTCAAATGGTAATTGTAAGGTCACAAGGTATTAATTGTAAAATTTAATGAAGGCTACAAACCTATGAAAGATAATAATAGTTAAGGTAAATGGTGATCATATGATCACAAACTAAAGGCATTCAAGACTTTTTAAGTTACGACCTAGTGAATGTAGTAATAGTTAGTCCTAAATGGTCATTGCAACAGTGCATGCAACTAGCTAAAATCTCAGTTCAATGTTGTGAAGTTGTGAAAGGTGATCTAGTGGTTATGTGTAAGGTGATCACAATGTCATGTGAAGTAATGTAGTTAAAAGACTATAAGTTGTGAAAATGTGAAGGATGCATGAAAGTTAGTATAAAAAATCATTGCATTGAGTAAAGGCATCATGTGACTGATAGTTGTGAAAGAGTGATAGAGAAAAGATAAAGAGATTATTATGTTTTATTTATGATTTATTATTCAAGATCAATGGTAAGAATTCAATTTTGCAGTGATCATTGAGATACAAATTTTATAAATATGGTTCCAATAGAAGAATATGAAGAAAATGCAGACTTTCATAGTGTTCTTGAAGCATCACAAAGATAAACAATCAATAGATATTTTCAAAAGTGCCATGGAGTCAGGATAATCAATGAGAAACATGCCATGTGTCCATACCATGTTGTAAATTAAATAATATCATGCTTTATTTCTATTATGATACTATTTTTTTGCTAGAACTGAGGGATGATAGAAAACTATAAATGTATTTTTTTTTGATAATACAAAGGTCAACAAACTTAATGGTGAATTGGCTCTGCAATTCCATGTACTTAATTTTCTCTTCATGTTTTATTTCCCATTAATAGATTAGTTCTACATTGAGAGTTGATAGACAATCACCTGTGATTCTATGATAATCACATGGATTCCATCTCACTATGGTTTTTACAGTATAGGTAATTCCATTTACTTGTTCATATGTGATTATGTTTCTCCTCTTACTTGTTTCATGACATGTTTAAAGTAGCTTCATTGGGAATTGAAGAATAAATATGGCTGAATCTATTAGTAACTTGTTGAATTCCATTTCATCTAAGTCTAATAGTTAAAGCAATTCTATTTGCCCTTCATGTTCATCTCTTCTACCTTTCCCCTTTTGTATCTAGATGATTAATCTACATTTGGAATAGGTGTAAGAGTCTAAAACTCTCAAAGATAACCTACTATGTTCATTCCATTGAGTGTGATAGGTGTCCCATACATTTTGCTTGAATTTTTTGTGTCTACAAGAAATTTGGTTAGCCTTTACTGCTATTAGGTTAAGAGCTTATTTTGTCAAAACTTCTAATCTAAGAAAGACATATTCGTGGCACATCATTGCAAGTCTTAAGGGAGTTGTACCTTATAATTCAGTGAGCAGTTAGAGAACACATACACTAACCCATTTCTTGCTAGGATCATTTTATTTCTACAAGACATTGGGCATTAAAAGAGTCAAATTATAAAATCAAACATGAGAACAAACTATTAACCAATAGTTTTTGGTGACTCTAATGGAAAGAATTCAAAGTGAAAAAGATTTGAAGAATTTTCCTTCATATTAGTTTGCACTATAATTTCATATATATTTTGAGTTGTGAAATAGGTCTTGTGGAAGTAAGGTGTTTTCCATAAGAACCTAATTCTAGTTCTACAACCTCAACCTACTAGAAAGGAGAAAATAATTCAATGTTGAAGATTAGTAAAGTTTCCTTAATCACAAGGGTTAAGGTAAACTCAAAACATCATTTTCTCAGTAGTTGATTAATCTTGGATTCCAAGTATATTAGGAGTGCCAAGGAAAGAGGAAGGATTGACCCAATATACGAAGAACTCAAGAAGGTCAACTTTCCTATTCTAGAAGATATTTTTAGGAAAGGAAGAATATTTGCACGGGAATCTATGGCTGAGAAACTCCAAGAAACTCAATTGACTATAGTTGTTCCTACTAAGAAAAGAAGAAGGAAAACTTCTTCTCCTCCTATTTCTAGAACTTCTATTCCTCCTACCTCTGATGCTTTGTTGTTGATTGGTACAACACTCCCTATTTCAATCACTTTCCAAACTAATCATTTTATTATACAAATAGTTATGGCACTTCCTTGTGGAAATTCAATTTGTCCTCTAACCCTTGTAGCTAAAAATGATTTTCCCAAAGCATCAAGAAAGAGTTTCCCAAGATTCAATGGTGATGGCACCATCTCTATAGAAAAACACCTAAGTAGTTTTCATAAAGCTTGTGGTGTGGCAAATCTTCAACATGAACTATGTAACTACCAAGATGTTTGGGGATACCCTTGTAGGTAATACTTCTTATTGGTTTCAAGATTTACCTATAGGCTGCATCATGGATCAGAATCACATGAAGAGAACGTTCAAAGAATGCTACAAAAGTACAAAAGATGCACAAGTGTTGTTGCTACAATTGGCACAAATGAAGAAAGAACCATTAGTTTATATGAGATATTTTAATACAAAGTTTAATAACATCATCAAAAGAATACCTAATACTAGTGCACCAAAAAATGAAAATAATAAAACCTTCTACATCATCTCTATGCACCCTAATCTGGGATATCAAATTAGAAGAGCAAATGTAGAAAATTTGCAAGCTGCCCAAACACTGGTTGTGGAGATGGAAGATGACACAATTGCCTCTGGTAAATGGAAGAGAGAACTTTAATATGGAATCATGGGTAATGCATCTAGCACTTCAAATAACACAGAAGTCGTACTTCAAAACTTTTCTAATGAGGTCATTTCATTGAAGAAACAAATCAATAGCCTACTCGTTCTTTTCATCAACCTTATCAAGAAGATTCTAGACATCAAAATGGAGGTAAGCCTTTATAAATACCACCTGCCCAATAGAGGTTATCAATTAAACCTACTCTAAAGAGACAAAACATGTGTGCTTTCCACTTAAGAGAGACCATGATGGAAGAACATGTGCTGACATGATCAGATATAAGAAAATGGTAGACAATAAAGAACAAACAATGAAATATCCAGAAAGTGAAGATGATCATACTCCTCATGGCGAATCTAAATTTTTTATTTGGTGTATCAATTAGAATTAGAAAATGGAGGTGATTATTTTGTAACTTTGGATGGACTACAGATTGCAATTATGACTAGAAGTTAGAAGAATAGGAACCAATCCTCAAATACAATGCCTACTAAAAATCATGCATCATCAAACAAAGAAAATAAAGACTGTGGAATGCTATCTTCAACTTCACAAAGGGACCACAAAGGTAAGTCATATAATTTGTTTGATATAATAAAATATTATAAAGAGGTGAGAATTTAAATATCTCCATTGGATTACTTAAAATCTAATCCTAATCAAATACGAAGGTTAGTTGAGTAGTATAATAATAAAGATGGAGGGCATGTTAGTACCAAAATTGTAAATCACCTAACTTTTAACCATGAAATGCTTACATGTTAGTACCAAAATATACCTAGTACCAATGGAATTCATTTGGTTGATGAATACTTTTCTTTACCTACATTGTTTCAAGAAGAATATTCTATTGCCTTGGCTACTTCTCCCAATATAAAACTAGATCCTTCCTACATTTCCTTTTTTATCAATGGAAATAGGTTATGTAATTGCATCATAGACACAAGGGCTTTTAATAATGAAATGTTTTATTTTTTAGGTAAGTCTTAGGTCTACTATTGACTAAAACTTTTGGTCATTTTTACTCAATGGATGCAAAACATGTACCCTTACTTGGACAAATAAAGGATGCTCAAGTTTCTCTAGTTGCCTATCCTTCTAAAAGGCTAAACCTTACCATCCTAGTAGAAGACATCCCTACAAGTTATGGAATGCTCCTAAGTAGAAGTTTTTGCAAATAAAAGGGAGGAGAGATAAAAATATACTAGTCCTATGCTACTATCCAAGTTGGAGACAAAATATAAAACTAGAACCAAAAGAAAATGCAAAGTTCACTATCCTAAAATTAGATGATCCTAGGTCTCAAATAATATATCAAGAAATGTAGTATGTTAATTCTATGAAATTTTCTAATACTCCTAACATTCAAGAAGAATTAGAGTAGGTTCATGGTGAATAGTTGTGGACTTTGGAATTTGATGGCAGTTGTGTCAATGCTAGTTAAGGTGTAGGAGTGGTTTTGACATCACCTAGTGAAGAAACAATTTTTTTGGCATACAAGTTAGATTTCAAAAATAATAACAATAATACAAAGTATGAAACTCTTCTCCTTGGTATAATTGAAGTGAAACAAAAAGAAATTAAGATACTCAAAGCTCAAAGAGATGCAAAATTGGTGGTAAGGCAAGTGAAAAACCAATATGTAGTAAAGAACCAAAGATTGAAAAACTATCTTAATAAGGTGTGGGATGAAATTGAAAGTTTGGATGCTTTCTCAATTATAGCAATACCATGGGAATTCAATTCAAGAGATGGTTCTTTGGTAGTTTCTACATCTTTGCTCCTACCACATCCTGATTTTGAAGATCAAATCTATAAAGTGGAAGTTCTATTTAGGCTCAATATTCTTGATAGTCAAGATTCTTGGTAGGTGTTTGAATATGATAAACACAATCAAAAATTCATTGAAGGGGATTAACCTTTTGAAGGCTTGTATTTTGAAGGGAGCAGTAATTCAAGTAGTGATCTAGTGGCACAAGATGAAAGGAAACCAGATATAGATATGATCCAATTGAAAGGTAACAAGATTCTACCTCATCTCATTTCTTTGGAAAAGCTCTTTGATAGGCATAATTCATATATTAAGAGAGAAAAAGATAAGAAAGGAAAATCTTATGGTGAGTATGATGGATAGTATAGGGATAGAAATCAATCTAAAAATGATAAACATAGGAAAGTCTTGCACACAAAAGGAGAGGATAGAGATCAAGAAATTACTCATTGAATATTAAGATATATTTTCTTGGAGTTATGAAGATCTAAAAAAATTTCATGAATGGGAAACTCAAACATGATATCCCCCTTAATCTAGGAGAAACACCATTTAGATAGAAACAAAGGAAATATAACCCTATAGTTGAAGGAGAAATCTTCAAGGAGATTGATAAATGCTGTAGGCTAGGACCATATATCTTATTCATCACTCTACTTGGGTAGCTAACATTGTGCTAGTAAGGAAGAAGAACGGAGAGATAAGGATTTGTGTGGATTTTAGAAATCTAAATTAGGCTTCTCTCAAAGATAATCTTGCACTTCCCAACATGGATCATCTCTTACAAACTATTGCACGGTCAGAGATGATGTCCATATTAGATTGATTTTTAGGGTATAATAATATTCAAATAGATGAAATAGACTAGTTTAAGACAACCTTCACCACACCATGGGGTACTTTTGCATATTTTAGGATTCCTTTTGGCTTAATTAATGTAGGTGCAACATTTCAACGTGAAATGAATTTGGCTTTTGGTGATTTGAAGGGTAAAATCATTGTTGTGTACCTAGATGATTTGAAAATATTTTTGAAGAGAAGAGAAGAACACATCAAAGATTTAGAAAGAGTGCTAAAAAGATGCAAAGATCATGGTGTCTCACTGAATCCCAAGAAATTAGTATTCTGTGTAATATAAGGTAAACTACTTGGTCATAATGTCTCTCAAGAATGGCTAAAAATTGATTTAGATAGAATTAAAGCCATTCACCAATTAATTCTGCCATTGAGAAAAACTAGAGTAAAATCTTTCTTTGGCTAGGTAAATTTCTTAAGGAGGTTTGTGCCTGATTTCTCTAAAAGAGTTAAGTGTATAGTAGATATGATGAAGGGTAATAAAATGTTCAAATGGGGTGATATTGGAAAAAGGGCTTCTGAAGACATCAAAGGTTCTATTGACAAAGCTCCTATTCTTGTTTATCTAGATTTCACTAAAGAATTCATCATATATTATTGTGCATCAAAACTTACCATGTTAGCTGTATTGATACAAGAAAGCAAAGAAGGAATACATACCCCAATTTCTTTCATTAGTATGCCATTGAAGAATCAAGAATTTAGATACTCGCAAATGGAGAACATACATATGCAGTGGTGAGAGCTCTCAAAAAATTGAGGTTTTATCTTTTGCATTCTCATTCAATGATATATGTGTCAAATTTTGTAGTGAAAAGCATTTTGACACAACAATATGATGGTTGCAATACTAGAGGAGCTTGGATAGCAAAGGTCCAAGAGTATGATATAGAAATTAAGCCAACTAAACTTGTGAGAGGAAATGTACTTGGTAAATCTTTGGCAGAAGATCAACAAGTTGAAGAGAAAGATACTCCAAAGGTTCTCATGGTAAGTCTTCAAGATCCTTGGTTTTTAAATATTTCATAATTTAAGACATATGTTGAGTGCCTTGATGGATTGATTGCTATGAAAATGAGGGATTTAAAAATAGAGGCCTTAAAGTACGTAATTTGTAATGATGTTTTGTCTAAAAGATCTATTGATGGTACATTTTAAAGATGTGTTGATGAGGAGAAACAAGTGAAGTTTTTAACATCCTTTCATGATGAGGCATGTGGAGGACACTTCTCTTCTATTGTTACTATATTCAAAATCTTATGACAATGCTACTATTGGCTTGGTATGTTTAAAGATGAATATAAGTGGGTTTCCAGTTGTGAGAAATGTAGAATGTTTACTAGTAAACCTTAGCTAGTTGCCTTACCTCGTAGACTTGTGGTGATTAAAGCTCTCATTCATCAGTGAGTTTTGGATTTTATAGGTCCAATTAATCCTCCTTCTAGTCAAGGACATTCTTATATTGTAACTGCTATAGATTATTTCAATAAATGTGTTAAAGAAAAACCCATGAAGAAGACTTTATTAGAAGTGGTGTGTGAGCTTCTCAAAGAACATATTGGTTAGGTTTGGAGTTGCTATAAAATTGATAATAGAAAATGCATCTTATTTTTCTTCCTCAGAAATTGTTGAGTTTTTTTATGATAATGGTATCCAAGTTGGTCATTCCTCTAATTATTTTCCTCAAGGAAATCGGTAGGTTGAATCTAGTAATAAGAATCTAATTAATATCTTGAAGAAATTGGTCTCAGATAATCAGAAAAGTTGGCACAAGAAGATACATGATGTTTTATGGGCAGATAGGATCACACTTAAAACAACCATTGGTATCTCACCTTTTGAGTTAGTTTATGGAGTGGAAGCTAATCTATCATTGCTGTAGAGCTACCCTCTTGTAAGTTAAAGATTGTGATTAAGGATGACCTATTTAGAGATGGATTGGAAAAGAGAATTTTGTATCTCACCAAGTTTCAAGAAGAGAGAGAAGAAACGGTTGAAAAAATCACTAAAAACCAAGGGAGAGTCAAGAAGTTATTTGATAAAATAACAAGACCCAAGAAATTCATGGAAGGTGATTTGGTCTTGCTATGGGATAAGAGACATGAACCAAGAGGAATGCACTCCAAATTTCAATATCTATGGAAAGATCCATTTCAAATCACATAAGTAAACCATAAAAATTATTTCAACTTAGCATATTCCATTGGAGAAAACCTACCATATTCTTATAATGGGTAGGACTTGAAGTTGTATCAAATACAAAATTGAAAGTAGGTAACCCCTGCATAGTAGCTAGTTAGGTACATTTTTCTTTCATGCAATTTTCTTTAGCTTAGTTTCTCACTTTCTTAGTTAATTGTTTCTAATTTCTTTGATTAATATATTATTTTTGGTTGCCAAGTTTTCACCTTATTGTGTGGAACTGGAGATTTCTAGGATTCTTTTAAGCATTAGCATACTTAATCCCCAGACAAAGCCAGTTGTTGCATAGTTCTCAATCCTATTCCTTTAAGCTCTAAGTTGCTATCAAGTCAATGTTTAGTTTGAGGCTATGTCTTGAATGCTTCTAGGATGATTTCTCTTCTTATCATTCTCTTTCAAGATAACCTATGCAAGAAATCATGTAAGCATTTCACTGGTGATAGGCTAGGTGATTTAGGGTTTTGGTGGGTTGGTTATAAGTGTCTTCTTGATGAGAAGAAGGTTTGTAAAGTGTAATGATTCATCATCTAAGGATTTAGAAGGATTTCAAGTACAAAGATTTGTAGTAATTATATTTCAATGGAAGATTTTACAAGTGATCGAGTTAAAAATTTAGAAAAATCAATCTATATTAGTGGTTACGTGGGTGAGTGGAAAACTCAATCAATAAGAGGAACCCATGCCATTGGTTAGTTAAAAATTCAAATGCTCTTTGAGATGAATCCCTAGCTATTGGATGAAGATCAGATTAAGATTAGATTAAAGATTTTCATAATGTCACAAGTGGTTAATCATAACCTAAGGTTAAGGTTGTGGAAGAGTGAGATCATGTATTCGTAACTTCACAGAGTTAAGAAATGAGTTAAGAAGTTAAGCTATGAAACTATGATGAAAGGAAATAGTCAACCTTAAATGATCATCACAAGGTCACAAGGCATTAAAATTAAAACTTGATGAAGGCTACAAAGCTGTGAAAGATAATAATAGTTAAGGTAAATGATGATCACATGATCATGAGCTAAAAGGCATTCAAGATATTTTAAGTTGTGACCTTGTGAATGTGGTAATAGTTAGTCCTAAATGGTCATTGCAACATCACATGCAGTCAAGTAAACTCTCAATTCAATATAATGAAGTTGGGAAAGGTGATTTAGTTGTTACTTGTAAGGTGATTGCAACATTGCATGCAATAATGTAGTTAAAAGGCTATAAGTTGCAAAACTACAAAGGATACATGAAAGTTAGTATAAACAATCATCACATCCTCACATCAAGTAAAGGAATAGTGTGAATGATAGTTGCAAAAAAAATACAAAGGAAAGATAAAGAGGATTATTATCTTCTAAGTGTGATCATTGATTTGAGATCAATGGCAAGAATTCAATTCTGTAGTGATAGTTGAGATACAAATTTTATAAATGTGGTGCCAATAGCCAAATATGAAGAAAACAAAAAATTTCATAGAGTTCCTCAAGCACCATAAAGATAAACAATCAATAGATGTTTTCAGAAGTGTCACAAAATTAGGATCATCGATGGGAAAGATGCCACGTATCCATACTATTTTATAAATTAAATAATATCATGTTGTATTTCTATTATGTGATTCTTTCTCTACTAGAACTGAGGGAAGACAAAAAACTATAAATATATTTTCTTTCAATAATACAAAGGTTGGAAAACTTGATGTAATTCCATTTACGTAATTTTCTCTTCATGATTTGTTGGCCATTCATAGATTAGTTCTACATTGACATTTGAAGGATAATCACATAGATTCAACTTCACTATGGTTCTTAAAATATAGGTAATTCCATTTTACTTGTTCACATGTGATTCTATTTCATCTCTTACTTGTTTCATGATATGTTTAAAGTAGCTTCATTGGGAATTGAAGAATAAATATATTTGAATTTATTAGTAACTTATTTAATTCCATTTCATCTAAGTCTAATAGTTAAAGAAATTCCATTTTTCCATCATGTGCATCTCTTCTACCTTTCCCCATTTGCACTTAGATATTAATCTACATTTAGAATAGGAGTAAGAGTTTGAAAATCTTGAAGATAACCTACTATAGTCACTTCATTATGTGTGATAGGTTGTCCCATACAGTTTGCTTGATTTTTTTTTGTATCTACAAGAAATTTTGTTAGCCTTTACTACTCTTAGGTTAAGAGTTTATTCTATCAAAACTCCTAATCTAAGAAAGATATATTCATTGTAGATCATTGAAAGTCTTAAGGGAGTTGTACCCTTTAATTCAAAGGGAAGTGATAGAACACATACACTAACCCATTTGTTGGTAACATTATTTTGTTTCTCCAAGACATTGGGCATTAAAAGAGTCAAATTATAAAGTCAAATAGGAGAACAAACTATTAAAAAACACTACCTAATCCTAGTTCACCTAAGTCTTCTTAAGGAGGACAAACCCTAAAGAGTTTGTATTTGTAGATGAGAAGAGAAGGGTGAATGCTAAGTATAGTGAGAGCATTCATGGTGACTAAGGAGTTTGAGAGAGAGATATGAATTGTAGAATTAGTTAGAGAGAATAAAGTGGAATAGTTAAAGGACAAAAGTGATACATCTGATTAGAAGGATCAAATATACATTAGGAAAGAAGAGATCTGATATCTAGTAGAGAGGTGATAATTTAAGGATCAAGGCTAAAATATTCTGATAGGTGAATTAGTGAAAATCTCTTAACCAAGTAGTCCTAGCAAGATTTTGTAAATCCTTTAATAGGGTTCTTACTTTACTATAAGTTGGAGTCCTCTAACAAGGCACAATTTTAGTAGGGTAAGATTTAATAGTCTTTGTAAGCCTTTAATAGGGAAGACTTTTCATAGGGAAGATCATAGTTTATGATCAAACTTATAGTAACCTTCATTGGATATACTTTACAAATGTAATAGTGAAGATTTGTGGGTGTCAATTGGAGGGTTTTTGGGTAAAAAAATTACTTTGTTATGTGTTATTTGTTTGATGCTATGGATGGTCATGTGTAGTTAGCTATTTTAATTTATATGCAAATTATGAGATGGATGTGTGGTGAATGTTTTTATGGTTAAAATTTTGAAGTGATGATTCACCCTCGCCCCCTTAGAGTTTAATTTGTCATTGTTAATTCCAACAATTGGTATCAAAGCCTTGTTCTCTAGAAAGGAAAGCTTTGCAACTTTGAGGAAAGATCTTGAAGATGGAAGTCTACAAGTTGGGAAAGACTATTGAAATCAGAAGATTGAAATCTAGCTTTCCCTATGCCAACTCAATTAATAAAGAGATGAGTTGAAGTGCTCATTAAAGAGAAAGAATGAGATAGCTATTCTAGAAAATGGCATACATTTCCAAGAGGAAGACACTATTGAATTGTTTACAAATGGAAACTCAAGTGAATTTGATGCAATAGTTGCAGATATAATGGAAAAGAATGGTGCCCTAACTCAAGAGGTCAAGAATCTTAAGATAGAACAAGAAGTTCAATCAGTATTTCAATGTGAGGTAATTAAGTAGAAAAAGAAAATTGAGGAAGACAAGTTCATGATTGAAGGTGACAAAAGAACACTAACCAAAAGACTAGAAGAGAAGACATTGGAAGTAAAAAGGATTGCTAACATGTAGCTAGAAATAATGAATCAAGTAATGATTTCACATCATGAACTAAATAGAAAGGACATTGAGATCACAACCCTAAAGTTACATTAGAAAAAAAAGAGAAATGAATTAAGAAGAGAAAAGGAATTTGCTAAAAGTTCAAAAAATCTAGTGAAGCCATTAAATACTTTGAGAAATTGATGAGATCTCCTAGATCTAACAATGATACTACTGGATTGGGATACACTAGTACGAAGGAAGGAAAATCATCCAAAAATGGTGAATAAAAAAAAAAAAATGGTAAGAACTACAAACTTGCTTGTCATAATTGTGGAAAGTTAGATCATACAACAAATGTTTGTAAGAGAAACAATGCAAATCAGAACCCCAAGTATAAATTTAAGGGTTATAGTCATAAGTGTAACAAGCAAGGACATCTAGCACATGAATGCAGGACCAAGAACTTAAGCACACAATTTTTTGAAGAATATTGACACAATTATTAGAAGTATGGACATAAAGCATATGAATGTAAATCTAATGCTAAGTGGGCATCAAAAAAGAAGACAAAGGTACAACATAATGGAAAATCCTACAATTGGGATTACAATACAAGGTAAATTTGTCACTATTGTCAAAAGTATGGACATATTCCTAAGAATTGCACTAGAACATATTTTAGAAGTCATTACAGTAGATGGTTGAGTCAAACTACATCCTTTAGTTGTTTGAAGATTGGTCATATTAGCATAAATTGTTCAACAAGGTCAAAGGTACCAAGTAGTGAATTCAATAATTGCAAAGAGAAGGTTGACATTGAGAAAGTTATAGTGTAGATGAACAAGACATGGAAGAAAAAGGAATATTGTAGCACATCAAGTTAAAATGAGGTCACTTCATCCAATGGATTAGGTGATCACATCACTCCCAACTAGGCAATCAAAAGGTATGAGTGGGAGTAATATCTCAATGATATATTTTACATCAATTTCAAGAATCTGAGTTCTGAAAATATTAAATATGCATGAATTGAGATGTAATGGAATAGTTAGAACATGGAAGAAATCTTTAGTTTTGGTAGTTTTTGTGTTGCTACCAAGCATGAAAGATTTCATAATTATTGCCAAGCTATGAAGGTATGGTAGTATTAGTTGAGCATGCTATGTGGAAGAAAAGTGGAAGTCATGTGTAAGGTAAGAGAGTTGGAAACCCTATATCAATTGAGCTTATAGATTTGTAAGAATTAAGTATTTATTAAATTATTTTAAGGGTTATATAGTCATTTCTTGACTCACTTGCATCCATTCAAGATCAAAGAGGGCATAAGGAGAATGAAGGCAAGTTTCAATAGGAGTTTCTTGCATTTGTGAACTGAATTTAACTATTGTCACTATTGTCAAGAGTATGGACATGTTCTTGAGAATTTCATTAGAACATATTTTAGAAGTGATTACAGTAGATGGTTGAGTCAAATTACATCCTTTAGCTATTTGAAGATTGGTCATATTGGAAAAAATTGTCCCACAAGGTCAAAAGCACCAAGTAGTCAATTCAATAAAGGCAAAGAGAAGGTTGACATTGAGGAAGTTAAAGTGCAAATGAACAAGACATGGAAGAAAAAGGAAGATTTTAGCACATCAAGTTCAGATGAGGTCACTTCATCTAATGGATCAAGTGATCACATCACTCCCAACTAGGTAATCAAAAGTTATGAGTGAGATAATATCTCAATGATATATTTTACATTAGTTCCAAGAATATAAGTTTTTAAAATATTATATATGCATGAATTGAGATGTAATGAAATAGTTAGAACCTGGAAGAAATCTTTAGTTTTGGTACTTTTCATGTTGTTGCCAAGCATGAAAGATTTCATAGTTACTGCCAAGCTATGAAGGTATGGTAGTATTAGTCGAGTGTGCTATGTGAATTGAGCAAAGTGGAAGTCATGTGTAAGCTAAGAGAGTTGGAAACCCTATATCGATCGAGCTTATAGATGTGTAAGCATTAAGCATTTATTAATTTTTTTGAAGTGTTATATAGTCTTTCTTGACTCACTTGCATCCATTCAAGATCAAAGAGAGTACAAAGGGAATGAAGGTGAGTTTCAATAGGAGATTCTTACATTTGTGAATTGAATTTAACTACAACTCAATATATTCATCAAATTGGAAAGATATTTTAGTAGTGTTGAGTTTTGTTGTTTGATTTTTCATAAACCCTAGATATCAAATATGACAACAAGCTCTTTTCAAGTCTTAGGAAAGAGGGAAAGGAAGTTTTGAATTTTAAATTAATTATTAATGAGGTTAGACAACCACCTTTCTAGGAAATACCTGAAATTGCATACAAAGGAGACCTATTTAGTGTGCTATCAATGATACCATCAAAAGTATTAATGATTTAGGATGTTAGGTTTTGTTAGACATGCAAATTTGGAAGTATAGGTGACATGGGGATTAGGGAGTTGTATAGTAAACCTTTTGATAATGTAGTTTTAAGGGAAGAGAATAAAATTATAGAAAGGAAAGGGTTGACATGTGCCCCAGATTTCCCTAATGTATTCAAGATTCAAAGGATCAAGATTTTCCTTGGTAGAATACATGACAACTTCATTTGGCTAGAAAATAGACCGATTAAGATCACAAAAAGGATCATTAGCCAAGTGTCAAGGTATCCTACCCTAGAACAACCCAAGAGCATGTGAAGTGATTCAAAAGAGACAATTGAGAAGAATATTGGTGCAATATGCAATAATAGGGGAATGTCTATTGATTCTATCCTAGACCCCATAATTGTTTTTATTGTGAGAATGATAGCTCACAAATTCTTTCAATCTAGTAGATTGAATAGTTTTTTCTACATGGCTATAGATTTGGGATACAAAATAGTAAAGAGAGACCACACTTGTAACCTTGTTGAGTTGAACTTAAACAACTATTTGAAAACTTGCAGGCCATAAGGAAAACTAAGAGTGCATCTTGCAAATTTGGCGCTTTATTATTTTATATATTCTTTTATGTGCATAACACATTTCCTTCATTTGGTAAAGTTTCTTGGAAGACCAACAAGGCTATCACAATTCATATTGGAGAATTCATAGAGAAACTTGGAGAAACTTTGAGTTAAAAATGACAAGTTATTTTGAAGAATTTAAGAAGTCTATGAAGTAGAGACTAAGGATTCTAGTGTCACTAGTTGAGAAACATTATGATGATTTTTTCTTTCTAGTTGATACTCATTAAACATATGTGCAAAAAATCCTACCCAGGGTTGGATGGCTTAAGCCCTTTCCATATGAGATAAATATTGATTAGGCATCTATAGCTATTACAACTTTACTAGTAGAGGAAATAGATAAAAGTGCCACCTCATTTGGAAACTATGAGAAGCCAAGTCAAAAATTAAAATTGATATGAAGATAGCTTCTTTGGTAAGAAACAAGAATAAACTTGTGAAGAAGCTAAAATAGAGATTTGGTGAAGGGGGAGATGAAGATGAAGAAGAGGAAGAGAAAGTACAAGCCCCTTTAATAATTACTCAAGGACAAGGAGAAGATGAGGGAGCTCATGAAGAAGGAGCCAAGGGAGAAGAAGCCAAGGAAGTACCCAAGCTTATAAAAAGAAAAGAAAGGCTAAGGATCTTGTAGTGGAGAAATCCAAGAAGAAGGGTGTGAAACTGTCACAAAAAAAGTCAACAACTCTTGTTACCAGGGCTAGCACAAGGGCAGCCACTAAGAAAGTCAAGGTTTCTTGAAAAACCTAAAGGTAAGAGGACTATTGCTTTAGTAGAGCTAAGCCAACTAGTTAAGAAGACATATGAAAGGAGAAAATATGTAGCTCCAACTGAGTCAGATGAGGAGATGATAGAATTAGATGACATGAGTCAATTCCTTGTGGTAAGTCATAGTCCCTCCTCTAATTTAGATAATCTATGTGAAAATATAAAGTCAAATGCATATTTGTCTAGTTTTGCACACATAGATTTTGATAAGATAGGAAAAGTTGAACAAAATACTATAGAAGAAGCCATATGTGTGATGATAGCTACATTTACATGAACTGCTATAGAGATTTCCAACTCATTACCTAAGAGTCTTTATGATTGAGTTGAGAAGAAATGGAAATACAAAATACAAATAAAAAGATACATTATGGAAACTACTTTAGCCCAAGTCATGCCTAAATTACCAAAGATAAGGATAGATGAGGCTATGGAGTTGTACAAAGGAAAATTTACTCCAAAATATAGAGCATTCAGTATATTGAAGAATAATATAAAGGATGTGGTAACTAAGAGTAAACCACTATGGAGACCTATTTACAAGTTACCCATTCCTTCTATAACAAAGAAAAGTGAGAAAGCATTGCAAGATCTTAAGAAAGGTGAGAAAGAGACAACTAAAAAAGTAGTAGAGACTACAAAAGATGAGTTAGTCAAGAATGGTCATGTGAAAGGCACTAAGGAAATAGTAGGAAAAGAGGCCATAGCTAAGGAGGAGCATCAAGATGATCAAAGTGTGCCTAAGGTACAAGTGAGAACTACCAATCCTCCACATGTAGACCAAGTGAGTTAGTAGGTTTCAATGGAAATCAAGGATGTTCCTGAAAATTTTTCTTAGAACATCAATCTTTTGACTAAGGAGGATTTAAAGAAGAATTGAAGAGTTCCAGCATGGCAACATAGTTATGCACAAATCTTGTATTGTTGAGAACTGATGAAATTGAAAAGGTAGATATGGTAGCAGTAGGGGAGAGGAAAATTGACACATCTAGTGTGCCCCAGAGTTAAAAGTTTCAAAAGAATATAGTGCAAGTACTAAATAGAAAGGTGTTGTTACAAAACTAGTTACATTACGTCTTGTGCCATTAATTTATCACAAGAAAGCATTAATAATAGTTGAGGAAGATGGAATTGAAACCAAATTAGGTTAGGAAAAAAATCCTACACCTACACCATAGAGACAAGGTGGAGAGAAGAAAAAGGATAGTAAGATTGATAAGCCTAAAGAATTGAAGTTTACTATTGCTCCAAAGGAACAAATTTCTATCTAGACTCTAGTTACCTTACTACTTTTTGGTACTTCTACTAGTAGTCAAGTTCTTCAGAGATCGAGCACTCAAGCCACATCATTGCAAATATCTAGGCCAAGTATAGAGACATCTAGAAGATTAGAAGACGTATCTTAAGGAGATGTGAGTCTTGATGAGGTGATTGAACTACCCAAGTTTGATCTTACAAAATTCAGCATTGAGTATATGAGCATTCTATAGGAAGATCTACATAGGAAGAAACACAAAGAGTTGCTAAGAAGGGAGCACAAGTAGAAGCAAGTTCTTCATGACATCAAAGACATATTTCTTGATGCCTTTAGCCTCATAGCCCCTAATGAAGAAAAATATATTCTTGAGCAAATAGTAAATATTGTTGTCAAGATAAATGATGATGACCTAGACTCAAATACTTAACTGTTAGGGTGGTCAGAAATGAAGTTTAAGACAAAAGTACTTGAATGGATATCTAGTGTCATTGTACTGAGATAGGTTGAGCTAGAAACCAATATGGAGGATGTGAAAAAGGTGTTGGAGAATATCTTTTCTCTATACAAAAAGCTTTGTGATGTGAATTTATTTACACAAGAAGTATAGAGGGATATTGACTGACTACAAGGAGATCTATAGTCCACAGATACAGCATTAAAATTGTCTCTTGGTCAATGCCAAAATCATTTTTAGAGATTACTCTCTACTCAATATCAGCTAGTAGCACTAAAAGCACAAGATACTAACATTCATGCTATCTTGATTAGCATCCAAGCCATGTTGACCCCACACATGGAAGTTTTACACAAGGAACTAGCCTTTGGTAAAAACTTGATGAAGAAAGATTCTCATCTTTCAACTCATGATGGCCTAGTTAACCTTGCTACCAAGCTAGATATATGGTATTAGTCTCTAGAGGTAGCATGTAACAATTGGGATGCAACATTAAAGATCATCATGGAGGTTTATAAAACATTTTTGGACAAACACACTATCAGTGTACTACCCAAATGACATATGTGTCAAAAAGGGAAAATGAGTAAGTAAGGGGAATACAATTTTGACATAGAAACAAGGGATAATAGTAGTACATCATCTTTACTTAGAAGGAGTTATCAAAATTTAGATACATAAATGGAAACTTAACTCAAGGGGAGTTATGGAATTTTTAAGAGGTATGATTATTCAAGTCATAAGTTTCACAAAATTTTGAAGCTTTGAAATTTTGGATGGGAACCAAGTAAAGTATATATATTGTTTGATTTATGCTCATATTTAAGATGTATATGCACGACAACATGTTTTTGCCTTTCATGTCAAAGGGTGAGATTTTTAATCTCATATTGGTTTTGACAAATGAGTGACAACACACTTAGTCATATTCATAGTGTATGTCAAGTGACCAGAGCAAGCTAAGTGATCAAATCATGTCGAATATTAGTTTCTAGTTAATACATGCTTAGTAATATACACAGTTAGTTTTGAGCACCAATATGTGTTGAGTAGATGGTTAGTGCCAAGTCACTCATGGGCTGAGTAAATAGAGTATGCCAAGTCATTTAGGAGATGACTTTTATTATTGAAGATGTAGTGGATGCCAAGCATTGGAGGCTTCAAGTGTCAAGCAAATAGTTTTGGACATAGTTGTTTGTAATGGCACAATCTCCTATGTAAACCATTTTTGGGTTGACTTAAGGATTATTTTATGATTCTAAAAGAATTATATAGGTGTATATTATGAATCTCTATGCAGTTCATGCAACCAAATAGATTGAGGGATATTATAAGTGGCAAAATGGGTGAATCACAATCATTGATTCCTACCTAACCCTAGTCCACCTAAGTCTTCTTAAGGAGAACAAACCCTAAAGAGTTTGTATGTGCATATGAGAAGAGAAGTGTGAATACTAAGTATAGCGATAGAATTTATGGTGACTAAGGAGGTTGAGAGAGAGATATGAATTGTAGAATCAATTAGAAAGAATAGTACATAATAGTTAAAGGAAAAAAGAGATATATATGATTAGGAGGATCAAGTACACATCAGGAAAGAGGAGATCTGATGTCTAGTAGAGAGGTGCTAACTGAAGGATCAAGGCTGAAACGTTCCAATAGGTGAATCAGTAAAAATCTCTTAACTAAGTAGTCCTAGTAGGATTTTGTAAATCCTTTAATAGGGTAAGATTTAAGAGTCTATGTAAGCCTTCAATAGGGCAAACCTTTCATAGGGTAGATCATAGTTTATGATCAAACTTATTGTAGCCTTCATTGGATACATTTTACAACTATAGTATTGAAGATTTGTGGGTATCATCCCCACTCCAATTTTACCTTTGCATTAGAGGGTTTCTAGATAACATATTTACTATGTTATGTGTTATTTGTTTCATGCTATGGATGAACATGTATAGCTAGCTATTTCAATTTATATGCAAATTGTGAGGTGGATGTATGATGAATGTTTTTATGGTTAAAGTTTTGAAGTGTTGATTCAATCCCCCCTAGAGTTTACTCTCCCATTGTTAATTCCAACACTCCAATATGCATTTTATGATTCTTATGATGATTAAGGAATATTATGTTATATGGGTTCTAGATAATTCTATTTGCAATAGGAAAAGTTGTGGTCATGCAAGCATAAAAGGAAGAGTTGGATAGAGTTACAAGGGGCATTGAGAAATAGAGATCTAGGAAGGAATCTAGAGTTGAAAATTGTACAAAGAGCTAGTAGCTAAGTGTTTCATAGGAAACAAGAAGATTTCTTGGTGGATTTTCAGCATAAGTTGAGATCTTGGTTGAGATTTTTACTGCATTGTTGTGTTATTATACATCTAGGCTAGGTAGGAGTTATTTGGATCTTCCAAGGTATTTTAGAACTATTACTATAATTTCTTTGTATTTGGTTGTAACTAAGAAGGTCTTACAACCTAGCACATTGCATGTAATAAGTTATTTGATGAATAAAGGGTGTGATTTTCTTTTAGATCTTGTATCTTGTGTTGTTTTTGCATTGTGTGGTTATTTATTGGGGGCTTGGTCACCTCCATTGGGATTACACTTGGCCTTGCAGTGCATCAAAGTATGGACTTTAGGAATGATCAAACTTGATCAAAGCTAGATAACTCTACTCCAATCTCAAGCTAATTAAAAGACTAACTAAGTTTCCAAGAAAAAGGGAAGAGAAAAATCATGATCAAACTTGATAAAACTAAACACTAAGTGATGTCTTCAAAAATGGGTTTCTTTTTCTTTCCATGAAAAAATGAGAAAATGCATAAGGTGTCTCAACCTTGGATAATTCATATTCTTATTATTTGTTTTGTAAAATGTATTTCTTTCAAATAATGTTGATGTGTCGGCATCTTGAATTGTGTATAAGGAGATCATCACTAAAACGGTTATGACAGATTCCTATGACATGTAAGCGTTATGTTAGGAAGATACAATGATAGGTGAAGACATGTGACAACTGATAAATTTGAGTACTATACACCCCTATTTTCTTAGAGAATGGTAAAACCCTAATACGGTTACCTTTGGGAGTAGCCCTAAAAGTAAAGCACATGTTATAAGCAGTTTTTGGGTTGCGAAGAGGTGGATGCGAAAAAGTGTATTGTTGGTACTATGAGTTTCTGCTGGAGTCTTCTATTATCACTATTGAACTTGCATTGAAAGTGTATTGTAACCTTGTTTTGAAGATAATACATTGTGCAGGTTCTGGAGGGGTGGGGTTGTTTTACCGAAAGGTTTTTCCCCACTGGAAAATCTTTGTGTTATGTGTTTATTTAAAATTTTCTTTATGCTTTCTTGGCTAAAATATTGTTGTTTACATGATATTGAATCTATAAGTGCAAAATATTTTAATAGGATTTGCACCATACTTCTCTTAAGAGATCAGTGTAGGAAGCTGTTTCTGCACCTGAGTTTCCTTACATAAGGATGGGATGGTAAAAGCAATACCCAAAAATCAAAATATTTAATTTTATGATTCTAGGGAAAGAAGTACCACCTCCCATGCCTTGTAAATACATAATAAGAAATGGAGGAAAGAAATTCTTGATTCCCTAAATTGCATGATATCCAACAAAAGCTAACAAAATTCTTGAGTGAGCTTGGTTTCTCCATTTTCTTCAGAAATAAAATGATATACCACCTTTAAAATAACACACTTTGTATCTTAATGTTAGTAAAGGCTCATGGATTATGGTTATTTATGATGTTCATCCTTAGAGTTCACTCTTAAGTTGTTTTTTCTCACAAAGATAAGGCACTAGTTTGATTAAATGACGAGTTCTTGAGTTCTCAAATGCAAGACACTTGCCCATTTGAGCTGCCATATGTTTTAATTAAGTAAAAATAGGTTTTGAATGACCCAAAACATTTTATAGAGTATCAAACAAAGAAGCTATGAAATCCCACAAGGAATTGTACATCAGCACCAAAAAACAATACAAACTATACATCCTCATCAGATCTTATCTCCATCTCATAATCCACCTCCTTACTCTTCCTTTTATTAGCAGATGAACTCCTAGGTGAAAGGTATTTTCTCTTCTTGTCAAACATCTCATCTTCTTCCTCCTTCATTTCCTCTTCATAAACCTCATCCTAACCACTCCCTTCTATATCACATTCCAAGGTTTTTTTACTAATAAGGGGTTTGCCCACTTTTTCTTATTTTAAGAAGATTCATAATCAACACCATCAAACCCCCATGGAGAGTATGATCTCCCTCACAGTTTTTGGGATAGCTAAAATGGTATTAACTAGTGATTGCATTAGGTAGAAAGGGAAATTAATTCTAACCCTATGCCTAAAATGATTTATGAGCTTAAAGTGGTGCCCAAATATCTTTTTAAAATGACCATCAAGGGTTAGGTATTCAATAACAAAAACCATAATAAACCTCCACGGTCTGGAAATGGAATGAGGGATAAAATAGGTGTTGCCAATTTTGACCAACTTATTTCTATCCTTGGTCAACTCTACAAACTCATCAACAACATGATCCGACACCTTCTTATCCTTGTAAAAGTTGAGCCCATCCATATTGAGACTAGTGGCTTTAGCTATATTGTCCTCTATGACATTCATTCTCTAGTTTCCCACCAAGATGCTTTCATTCTTCCATGTCTTGATAAACTAGTGGGTTATGGATAGATTATTGCCCTTTAACTTCTCCATGAAGCCTGTAAATTGACCTTATTCTAAAATATCCCAAATTTTAGTCTTTTGCTTTGATTCCTTACAACTTGCAGGCTCAACCCTCTTTCTCTTACCACCCGTATTCCTAAAAATGCAACAATTTCTAATTATTCTAACAAGCTCATATGAAGTAGAAATGTTTGTATCAAAACAGCAACAAATTTCTCTCTTATGCAAAAATATTGACAATCTATGTGGTAATGAATGAGTCATCTCATATAAGATAATCATAACCCACAAATTTCCATTCCTACGCTAAAGATAATTGTTTGTAAATATCATTTCCATCATTATTAAAATTATTTCTCATACTTCTAATCTTTTCATACTCTATCAAAGATAGCCTATTAGTAGGGATGTTGTCACCATAATTCCATATCATCTTTGTATGGCTTTTGCATGCCATTTTTGTAGCATAGTTGACCACTTTGTTGGTTTCTCTATAGTTATGAGTGATAATGCATTTCGTAAAAGAATTAATAAAATTAATAGCATTGAAAATAATATTATGGATGGTCTAAGAGGGGTTATTAAATTTATTAAGATAATTAATAATATTAAGGGAATCCCCTTCTAGCCAATTTTTCTCCAAATTCATTCTCTTAGCAAATAGAAGACCATAAAGAGCCACACTAGCTTCCACAACATGATTGGTTTGATCTCCAATAGGAATACCCATAACACCCAAACTATCCCCATGATCATTTCTAATAGTAATACTGGAACTTGCTATCCCTGGGTTACCCTTTGAGGCCCTATCAAAATTAATTATAAACCATCCCTATGGTAGACAATCCCACCTAGCCAAATTTCTAAGGTTACTATCATATTGAGAGTAGTTGATCCCTTCCAAGTTCCAATTCTAAGTCAATTTGGCTTATCACTCATCTTAAGGCTCTTGATCTTTCCTAGTTATCCTAATATTCTCAATCACCATATGCTTTATTTTGATTGGAAGTAGTCTTCTTACCCCTAATAATTATATTATTCCCTTACTTCCAAACACCCCAACATAGATACAAAATAATGAAATCCCATAAATTCATAAGAAAATAATTAAAAGAAGGAGACTTCCAAGCTAAGAATAAATCTTCAATACTAAGGAGGAGAACCCATTACACATCCAAAAGTGTAAAAATCCTCTCCCATAACCTTCTATTATAATAGAAATGAATGATTAAATGATTAATCGACTCTTCCTCTTCCTTACAAAGATAACATCTACTAACAAGATACATACCTTTCTTCAAAAAATTGTCAGTCATAAGGATTTTATCCTACAATAATATCTTTAAAAATATGTTAAAATTGGGTGTCAGGTTTTTAAACAAGGCTTTATCTTAGCAAGGCACATGATGGTCTTTAAAAGTATTACCATATAGAGATGAGATAGAAAACACTCCATTAGGATTCAATTTCCATATTAAAGCATCCTACTCATGAACTAAAAAGACAAAATTCAACATTATGTTAAGGTCATTAACAACCTCATCCACTCTAGTAAGATTCACCCATTTTTCTTCTTCCCAATAATCAGCAACATATGTCCCAAAGATAGTCTTTCATTGATCCATATACCCATTCTAGTTGTGATCAAAACTTAAAGCATGATCAAGAATCCATATGCCACCCCAAAATTGAAGTCTTGCCATTTCCAACCTTGAATCTTACCTCTTTATTAACAATCTACTTGTTGTTTTGAGCCTACTTCCAAATCATAGAACCCTGTTGAGTATCTACACTACAAAGGAAAATATTAAAGCTTTGGTTCTCCCTATTACATTTATCATTCCATAGGTATTTCCATTATCTATATTCATTATATAATCTCCAAATAAGCTTAACAAGAAAAAAATCATTCATCCTATTAATATTTCTTAGACCTAGCCCTTTTTTTGATGGGCATACAAACCTTATCCCAAGTAATCAAATCCATTCTTTTCTTCTTTTCCATACGAGTCCATAAGAATTTTATTTGAATTTTTTTAATGGCCAAAGCATACTTTCTAGGTATCTTAGAAAAAACTCAAAGCATATAGGGGCATGCTCTATAAAGTGGATTTAAGAATAAGTATATTACAAGCTTGACTAAGGAGGGTTCCTTTCTAGCTAGCTAACTTTAACTAGATTTTGTCAATTAGAGAACTCTGAAAGGACTTGGGAGGGCCAAGACAAAGAGGTAAACCAAGATATTGTTGAAACAATTGATTAATTATGTATTATCTTTGGTGTTACACAAAATGTCATATCATTACTATTTAGTGTATGTTGAGCTCACTCAGGCATTGAAGACAATTTTCTATGGATACTAAGAAATCTAGGGTTTGCCTAGTTCAAAAGGCAGTTTCTACCAAGTTCACTCGGGTGTCAAAGGAAAGTCTCCAGAAGATGAGAGTTAATCGAGTTCACTTGGTTAATGAATGAAATGTTGGATGGAACCAATGCTAACTAAGCTCACTTGGTTACCAAAGGAACTTTTCTAGTATTTAGTGTTGACAAAGTTTCACTTGGTTAATAGAGGAAAATCATTTCTAAGTTAGTGTCTATTGAGCAAGGTCAACTAATGAAGGATTTTATTATTTTGGTATATCAAGTTCAATTAACTTATCTGATGGTTCTAGCTAACTAAGAAGATGAATATTAATTATTCTAAGTTGTATCTAAGCTGACTTGACAATATCCAAGATATAAATAAAAGGTCAAATTGAGATGTAATGCCCTGCCAAGGGATCTAAAGAATTAACCTAGAATTTCACTAAGTTTAGTAGCATTTTTTTTTTCATGAAAGTAAACACCACGTATAACTAATGCACAATAACGGAAGCAATAGAAATGTCCATATGAAAGTAAACATAACATATATAATCAGATTACATTCTTTAAGATCCCTTAACGTTGAATTACATACATGAATCCATCTAGTACAACATCCTCATGAAACAATAATGATAAGTCCAATGTTTATACATTACATTTCAAATACTCAATCATCCACTGTAAATGTCATAGGGTATGACAAGCTAAAAAGAATATACATACATAGAATAAGGTACATCATCCTATTCTAATCCATGATACATCAAAGTAAAGATAATCACATGATACATCATCATAGAAGTCATATACATCCATCATAAAGATCAAACATAATAAACTAAGTGCACGGTTCCTCCCAACTGTTAATAGCATCATTAGACCATCATGGATCCTAGCCATCCCTCCATGCGTAACATTCCAAATCACCAAAAAGATCATTGGTATTACATAGTAGGAATGTCACTCCTAAAATATACAACATTATATGTAGAAAGAAATATAATATAGAATAACATCATCTAACATATGCTAACCATCAATAAAAAGGATACATATCCACCATCATGAAGGACGCATCAACCACAATGTCACAATGAATCTCAAAATGATAAGAGTGGAAAATACACTACCACCTGACCGTGTGGTACCTAAGTGGTCCACTGCCACCGTGCTAAGGAGATAATCTCAAGTCCCAAATAGGCTATCAAAATCACATAGCACATATCTTTATAAGTCCAAGAATCCTAAAAGTATACTAAGTCAAAGGTTCCAAACACAAAATCTGACATCTAATCCCCAGAGGCACACAATGACATGTAGGAACCTACTATGCAAGCGGGAAAGTGTCATCGCAATTATCACGTAAAAGTTACCCTGGCAGTTAGCTAAACTCCATGGGTCCATACTAATTTCATGTGGCCACTAGTATCCTCTCATATTGACGAGGCATACTACGGAATCCAACGTCGCAACCATGTGTCTCACTACTCCCATCCTAGCTTGTACAAGCACTCAAGGCATGGGCGAAAAAAAAACACTTATCTTTTTAGGTTCATTCAATTAGTATTAGGTCTAGATATTATCACTTATTAATCCAACTTACAATGAGTTACCTTGGTAGCCTCTTAGGGCCCCGGCCCCCATTGCAAGCCATTTCCCATCACTACATGCAGATATCCTACCCTAATGCTCATGGAATCATAAAACTCAAAATCACAAAAGATAATCCATAATAAAATCATCAAATATGCATAAAAGCATCAAATCTCCATGAGCAAGCATCCATAGAAACTCATGATCACAACAGCTCTCTATTGGCAACTGAAGCATCACTGATAATCAAAAATATCCAATGGTTCTCAATAACCAAAATATATCTCAATCATACTGATCGAAGACTCCAAAAATGGTTGAGTCAAACATGTCACAACATGACATCATAAAAAATAAATCCACATTTTAGTCCCATCATGGCGACTAGAAAATAACCAAGGTTAATTGATCGATGACCAAAAATAATGGTTAAGTCAAGTATCTCATACATAAGAATCTCAACTATAAAAATCAATAATTACAAACAATACATAGAGAATTCCATCACATAACCATGGTTGGGTTTATAAAGATCGAGATTAAAAAATCATCACGACATCACAATCACATAACTCCCAAGCCTCTGGTAGACGTCCTATACTGATCAACACTAGTCAACCCAAAACCCAAAACGATAGCATAAAGAATACACAATGCAAACACATATTTTGGTTTTGCTAAATTTACAACTTGAGTTTAAATGTAGAGATCTCAGTTTATGTTTCCAAGTTTGAAGAATGAATGGAGGAACACATGTACTATTTTGGATAAATAAAAGTCTTCCTTAATAGAACTAAGAATCCATTTTCCAATTATAATATTTGTTTGATACATCCCCCACCAAACTATCAATTCTTTATTTAATAATTTAAAACAATTAAATCTTAATAGTTGAAAATTATTAAAGAGTCACCATTATGAAAATAAACCTTCAATATAAATCATTTATCAAATAATAATAACTTAAATTTATTAATAAAATATTTACATATTACACACACACACACACACACATAAATATATAAATAATTATTATGTTTCATAAAATTGAATTAAAAATTTCGATTGACAACGTATATCATATGAAAATTAAACACAATGAGAATCGATTTCATAGAAAACGTATAACATTTGTTTTAAACATTTTAACATAAAATTTTTTGTTTAAAA
The DNA here is from genome assembly GCA_028749045.1 of Cupressus sempervirens. Taxonomy (NCBI): domain Eukaryota; kingdom Viridiplantae; phylum Streptophyta; class Pinopsida; order Cupressales; family Cupressaceae; genus Cupressus; species Cupressus sempervirens. The sequence goes on from CM053787.1 coordinate 580,407,254, forward strand.
TATGCAACATTAACAAAATTATTAGTTAACTCCCTCCATCCTTGCTGCGGTACGCAGTACCTGCGGTCGCAGGCACTGCGCTGACAGCGGGTACGTAGTACCACTGTTGCCGCAGACCTGCGACGGCAGGCCTCTGCCTTCCGCAGGCATGGGGTACAAATCGTGCCCACAGAAATTTTAATATATATATTTTTAACATTGCTTCCACGCAATATGAATCATGATGTGATTTATTAAGTTTTCCCCATTGCGATTTATCAATCGTTCATTCGATGTATTATATATATACATATGTATATATATACATATGTATATATATATATATGTATATATATATATATACATATACATATATATATATATATATATGTATATATATATATATGTATATACATATGTATATATATATATGTATGTATATATATATATATTCAAATTTTGTATTAGATTCATAATAAATGTATACATATATATATATATGTGTGTGTGTGTGTGTGTGTGTGTGTGTGCAGATCTAAATATATAAACATGTATGTTTTTTCCACAAAGATTATATCTACAATTTAAGAATTTTTCTATAAAATATTTGCATTATAGATTCACTCAATTAATTTTCTAATGGATTTGGCTATAAATTTAAACCCTAGCCCCGTGATCTTTCAGATCTATGCATATAAAATTCTCAAATACATTAATCTACCCATATTGAGAATGCATAAAAAAATAAAAATATGAAACTTCTCAGAGGACATATGGAAGACACGAAGAAGACAGGGAATGCATGATGCGAAAATAGCATAAGTAAAACCACAAGAATCTACCCGAATTCTGATGCTAAATCGCTCTTCCTCAGAAAATCCGCAAAGCAAGCTCCTCACTTCTTCAGAATTCTTGAGTTCTCCAATGCTCCAATTGCACTCCCAACGCTATGTCTAAGCTTCTAAGAATGCCTGAATATAAAGAGCTTTCAGGAAACATCTAGAATGCTTCTAGAAACAACTAGAAGATGTCACCAACTAAGCATGGGTCTTTTCCAACCTTCTAGATGAGCCATAGGGTTGTAGACACCATGTGCTTAATTGATGCACTAACCCCCGTGTTGTTGACATATGAGAAATAGAAAAGTGTGTTAACTCCTGTGCAAGCTTATAACTCCAATTCACTATTTATATAATTTCTACTTAAATATTTATAACTTTCATTTTAATTTTTATAACTTTTACTATTATTATTTATTTATTACTTATTATTATTTTTTTATTATTATTAATTTTAATTTTCTAATTTTCTTTTATTTAATTCATTTTCCTCAATAATTCACATTTAATTAATTATACTCAAAATATCAAAGATCATGATATTTTATTAATTTTTTCCAAAATAATTAATTTATTAATTAAATCTATTTATTAAGACTTAATTAATGGAAAATTCACCATAGACCTCCAAAATAAAATATGAAAACCCATCATAGAACAAATTATACAAAATCAGTTTAAAGGGTTAAAAATTAGGAAATATGTCATTCGACATATTCAGTGGGTACTCAATTTTGATACTTGTCCTAACTCACTAGGACAAATGGTTTAAAGGTTTGGGATTTGGACTTGAAAATTTATCTCCCTTCTCTTATCATTGAGATAGTATAATAGGGTACGCTCATCCTGGCAATTTAGGGAAGTCGATACTCGATACTTGCAACTTGCAGAAAAACCATGCATGTACATACAATATATAATGCTAAGCTAAACAGACAATGGTAGGAAGTGGTGCATCATGTAGATCCTGACTAAGTAGGTGACTATGAATCCCTTCCTTAACCACATCAGAAACACCATACAATAAGAAAACACGCACACCATACACATGCAAGTATGGGGTAAGTATCCATAATAAAACACATAAGATAATAACCATCAACTAATCATCAATAATATCTAAAAACAATATAATAATCATCATACATACATGAAATGTAAAGTCTAAATGATCTCATCATACATCAACTGAATCCATATCATAATATCTGATAGTGTCAAAACAATACCACTAAACCATCAACATAAAACTAGTCCATCATAGTCTTATAATAATAGCAACAATATGTTCAGAAAAAATGTGAACAAGGGTAGGCACTACATGAGAATTAGAGTGTGTGAGTGTGAGAATGTGAATGCATGGAAGATTTTGAAGATCTAATCATGCAAAAGAGGAAGCAAATTAGAAGGATAATTAGAATATCCTTGCAAAGTTGAAAAGATACATTCAATTAAGAAGGATCAAACACAAGCCAAAATTTAGATTTGTAATCAACAATTCAGTTGCATCCAAATTGTATCATGTCATCATTAGTCTCTAACCATTGTAGTAGTGATCTAAATCCATTAATAGAGTTGGCTTAATAGCTATTTGTAAATCCTCTAATAAGGTGGCAACTCTATTTAATTGTCTAAAGACCTCTAACTAGGCTACTCCTAATATCATGATTAAATTCTCTAATAGGGTCACACCTAACAGTGTGTTTTATAACCTATAATAGGGTTGGCTCTTAATAGGGCTCACTTCAAAAGAATGAAAAATAGTAACTAGTTGCAATTGGTGGTTTTTCCCAAATTGGTTTTCTACGTTAAATCTTGGTATCAAATGTGTTCATGTTATTTATTTTATGTATTTGAAAAGTAATAAGTAATCACAGATAACATCTTAAGATTTTCATATTTAATGTTTATTGAGCAATTACAGTGTTTACCGAGTTGCAACATTTCTCTATCTACCAAGCATCAACAATATTGAGTTTTCATAGAATTGTTTTGTACTAACATTAAATGGATCTAGGATTTATTTTTGCAGTAATTGATTCACCCCTCCCCTCTCAATTACTCCTCTTATATTTCCAACAATTGGTATTAGAGCTTTTGGTGCTTGCAGAGAAGGTTTCAAGTGCCTAAGCTAAAAATCATTATGTCTTACAGAAGAGAGATTCCCAAGCTAAATAGAGATAATTTTGCAGCATGGAAAGGACTTATGAGATTACATCTAGTGACTATCAGTGATTTAGGCTGTAAATATCTTGATGCTAAATACAAGATTCCTAATAGAACATTATTAGTGGAAGACATTGCTAAAAAGAAGAATCATAACATCATGATGATTGATATTGCAACGGCTCTTAGTTATGCTAAATTTGATGAAGTAAAAGACTGCAAAATAGCTCATGCAATGTGGACCAAACTAAAAGATATCTATCGATGAGATGACAATGTGAGAATAGCCAAAGTTGAAAGTCTCAAAGGTCAATTTGATTAGATGAAAATGGGAGAAAATGAATTCATGGAAAAATATATGGAAATAATCAAAAAAAATGTGAGTGTAATCAAAGCATCTAGAGAAGACATTGATGATAAATTAGTTGTAAGCAAGGTACTCAAAACTCTCCTTCCTATTTATGCAATTAGATGTTAACTATTCAATAAATGAGATGTGACCCAAACAAAAAAAAACTTTGGATGCTTTAGTTTGAATATTGACAACATTTGAGTTAGATAACTATGATAAGTATGTTCCTAGTTACAAAAATATTGAGTCTACATTTGAAGCCAAACTCTCACTCAAAGAAAAGAGCAAGAAATAAAAGGCCAATCAATCAAGAAGTGAAGAAGAAATTGAAGAAAGTTCTAACAGTGATCTTGAAATTGTTGAAGCCCTATTTGCAAAGAAATATTCCAAAGGCAGAGGAAAGTAGGAAATATTCCTCTAATCTATTTTTCTTGTGAAGAAGTTGGTCATATTTCTACTAAGTGTCCAAATAGAGAAAACAAGGATGAGAAGAAATGTAATAAGTACAAAGGAAAGAAGAAATTCAAGAGCTACAAGGAAAAAGGTAAGAAATCTTGTTTTATGGTTAAAGATTATGATAGTAGTGAAGATGAAATGGTATATATTGCTATAAAAGATGAATCTGATGATGAAGGAGATAAGATGGCACTTATCTCTCATGTTAGCAAAAATTCTACATGGATTATTGATAGTGGCTTCTCACATCATATGAGTAGAGATAAAATAGAGTTTGAACACATGGAACATTATGATGGTGGTATTGTGAGAGTTGGAAACACCGAACCTTTTAACATAAAAGGAAGAGGATGTATCTTTTTGACTAATCAACTTGTATGTGATCATGCTCATTAGCTTGAAGGACTAAAGCATAATCTACTAAGTGTGGCATAGTTGAATAAAATTGGATTCAAGGTAGAATTTATGAATGGGAAGACCAAACTTCTTGATGGAAAAGGAAATATGGTTGGATCTGGCAAGAAAACAAAAGGTCATCTATTTTATCTTGATCTTAGTGAATGTTCATGTTTTATTGCTCAAGTAGAAGAAAGTTGGTTGTGGCAAAAAAGACTATGTCATGTAAATTTTGATAATTTGGGTAAGATAAGAAAACATAAGAGTTAGAGGTAATCCTAGCTTGAGGAAATCTAATATGGGTCTATGCAAGAATTGCAAAATTGGTAAGATGGGAAAGACTAGCTTCAAAAGCAAGAACTGCCATTCTAAAGAAGTCTTAGAGCTTGTGCATACAGACTAATGTGGACCTATTAGAATAGAAAGTTAAACCAGATAAAAAATATTCATTCTTTTTGTTGATGATTATTCTAGAATGATTACTGTAATGTATCTAAAAGAAAAATTAGATGCTTTTCACAAATTTAGATGGTGTTTGGCAAGAGTAGAAAAAGTAATTGGAAAGAAGTTAAAATGGTTGATATCAGATAGAGGTGGTGAATTAATCTCCAATGAATTCAATGAATTCTGCATTGAAAAAGGAATTAAAAGACAAGTATTAGCCCCTGGTACACCAGAGTAGAATGATATAGTTGTAAGAAGAAATAGATCCATCATGGATTTTGCAAGAACATTGATGATAGAAAAAAATGTTGCAATAAAATATTGGAAGGAAGCTATCAGCACTAGAGTTTATACCTTAAACAAAGTACAACTAAAGAAAGACTCAAATCAAACTCCTTATGAATTATGGTATGGCTACAAACCTAAGTAAGTTACTTTAAAGTATTTGGTAGAAAATATTACATCTTGAAAGAATCTAGAAAAGGAAAATTTGATGTCAAAGGTGATGAAGGAATATTTCTAGGATACTCTTGCAGAAGTAAAGCATACAAATGTTTGAATTTTTCTACCCATAAAATCATAGAAAGTGCACATGTGAGAATTGATGAGTTTGTAGAAAAGAGTGAAGAATAAAACACAAAGAACCTAAAGATTATAAAAGATTTGTTTACTATAAACCTGATACTCTACCAAATCTATTTGAAAGAAAGGAAGCTTCACCTCTCAAGTCCCCAAAATCTCCAACAACTACCAAGTTGTAGATAGTGCAACCTTAGTTAGTTTGAAGGGCTTGAGTCATAGTCAGAAGCTATCGAGCTACTTCAAGAGAAAACTAAGTCTAATGGACCCATGTGATAGACAATGGGACCCAAGCTTGAAACTAAAGTTCATAATGAAATTAGCAAATCCAAAGAATCTATGTTAACAAGAGATATCAAAAGGCATCATGCACCTGATAAGATCATTAGAGATAAATTAGATGGAACAATGACAAGAGACAAATTAAAAGGTACATGTTTACTTGTTGAATTTGAACCTAGAAATGTTAAAGATGCTTTGGAAAATGAAATTTGGATTGAAGCAATGAGTGAAGAAATAGAACAAATAAAGAATAAAAAAACTTGGACTCTTGTTTCCAAACCCAAGGTTAAAAATGTACTTGGCACAAAGTGGATGTTTAGAAGTAAGTTGAATGAAGATGGAAAAGTATTTAGAAATAAAGCAAGGTTGGCATGAAAATGGAAAAGTATTTAGAAACAAAGCAAGGTTGGCATGTAAAAGCTATTCTTAAGAAGAAGGTATTGATTATGGTGAAACTTTTACTCCTATTGCAAGATTAGAAGGTGTTAGAACTTTACTAGAATATGTAGCTTATAGAGGTTTTAAAGTTTATCAAATGGATGTAAAATTTGCATTCTTGAATGAAATTCCTGATGAGGAAGTCTACATTGAGCAACTTGAAGGTTTTCTAGATCCAAGAAAAATGGATATGGTCTACAAATTACATAAGGAATTCTATGGTCTCAAGAAAGCTCCCAGAGCTTAGTATGAAAGACTTCATAACTACTTGATACAAATTAGTTTTCAAAGAACAAATGATAATAGTAGTCTATATATCAAAGAGGGATCAAACAAGGAGATTCTGTTGACAGAAATAGTTGTTAATGACACTTTATTCAGAGGAAATGATGACTTATGCAAGGCATTTTTAGAAGATATGAGTAAAGAATTTGAGATGTCTATGTTTGGAGAGATAAAATTCTTTATTGGATTATAGCTTCAACAAAAGAAAGATTGTATCTACATTACTCAATCTAAGTACATCAAGGAGATACTGTAGGATTTGAGCACACGTGCACAACAAATCCATGAAGCCTAAGAAAACTTGCATGTAGAAAACCTATCATGGAGAAGAAAAAGAAAAGAAGAGGCAAGGGTTTGATCTGAAAAACTTAGACGAAGAAAATATTATTCAACGGATCTTCATAATGAAAAATAAAAAGAGATCAATCCTTATTAAAGGAGATCAAAACTAGAAAAGGGTAACCTAAAGCCTAAAAAAGCTAGGTTACATAATATAATTAATAAAATATTAATTATATGCACCTACAAGATAGCTTAAGAAAACTAGAGTAATAAGAAACTTATTTAATTAAATCAAAGTGATTTAATTAATAAATGCAAAAAAATAATTACTCTAACACCCCCCCTTAAGCGAAGCTTAGGAGGTAAGCTAACCTAACACAACTATGAAAGCAAGAAAATTGGGTCTCGACAACAAGGCTTGATCAAGTACCCAATCACAACAAAATCTCTATAAAGAGGAGAAATAGAGAAAACCACATGAGAAAAACCTTACTCCAAAAAGAGATAGCAAAGAATGTTTTAGAAGAAGGAACAAAGAGATCAGAAGAGAATCACTAAAGCATCAAGAACTACAAAACTCTGTCAAAATGCTGATCTATAGAACCTCCATGGAAATAGAAGGCACAAACTGAGTGTGTCTATATGGTAGATGATCCATTTCACTAAAATGAATAGGTAGCCAACCACTACAATTGTCTAGTATGTAGGATCAGGTACTAAATACATAGCTCACACTAATGAACCATCAACCAAGGAAGCATAGAACAACAATATAACCCCCCCTTAATGCAGGTGATGTGACAAGTAGCTGAAAAGGTGGGCCAAAAAATATCCTACAACACAGGAACTAGACACATCAAGAGTGAGGTACAGACACCTATAAAGACATGTGTTATCGACACTGCATGAGGCAAAATAGAAAGAGGGCCTATAAGCGGCAAACAACTATCCCCCCCATGGCACTTTATAAAATAGTGCGAGTACAATGAATCACAATGATGAAAAGGATCTCTTAACACAAGATGGCATTTTATCTCAGTGCATTGCATAAAGATTCTTACAATAAATATAAAAAATGATCAGGAAAAGATAAGGTTGATACAACAGAAGGAAGAGCCCAAAACGAAGTATCTGAAGCAACAAAATTGATCTTTGAACTTGAAACAAATAGGATATCCACCTGAATGCTAAAATACAAAAGACTAAATAAGATGTGCCTAGAATAGAATCTAGAACAACAACTAGCATCACTAGAAAGATCATAGAAAGAGCTTTCGAGCAATATAAAGAAGTCTAAAATCGGAGATAGGATGCTTAAGATATGCATCCCAGAGTGCAAAATGAAACATCTAGATTTGACTACCAAAATAGGAAACCAAACTGCATCAAAACTCAAAAAATCCTACACAAATATCTCCATCTTGGAACTAGCTTTTTGGCACATTTTTTAGATCAAAAAAATACGTATGTATGCTCAAGTTATGGAGAAAAAACCACCAAGCCCTCTAAAATGCAAGAAATTTTTTTTTTTTAATAATAAAAAAAAACAAAAAATCTCGCACCACCCCCGCACCACAGGTGGAGCGATGGCTAGGTGGTGGTTGGATGGAGGGAGGGCAAAGTGCGGTGGGGCCATGGTGGACACCATCGACGAAGCCGCTACAGACTGCCCATGATAACCCCTAGTGGTGGTCATCAACAGTAATTGCTAGCAGCTCCACTACAATTAGTTAATCGCCACTCAGTTAAAATCACTTTTTAAATTTTTTTTTGTAATTTAAAAAAAAATTTCACCTCACGACAAATTTTTTTGCCTCCCAGATCAACCTTGTCCAAATCAAATTTTTTTTTTATGGAAATGGGGGTTTTGACACCTCTTAGATCCATCTGTGATGTCTGTTTGGCCTCAAACTGCTTTGAAAATCAATGACCCCCCTATTTTCTTAGAAAAAACCTAAAAAAACACCAGATCTAATATGCCAAAACCTTTTTCTCCCTTTTTCTTCAAACACCGAACAAGCTATAGTAGATTTGGCTCTGATACCATGTAGGATTTGAGCAAAAGTGCACAACAAATCCACGAAGGCCAAGAAAACCTGCATGCAGAAAACCTATCATAGAGAAGAAAAAGATAAGAAGAGGCAAGGGTTTGATCTGAAAAACTTAGACGAAGAAAATATTATTCAACAGATCTTCATAATGAAAAATACAAAGAGATCAATCCTTATAAAAGGAGATTGAAACCCAAAAAGGGTAACCTAAAGCCTAAAAAAGATAGTTTGCACAATATAATTAATAAAATATTAATTATATGCACCTACAAGATAGCTTAAGAAAACTAGAGTAATAGGCAATTTATTTAATTAAATCAAAGTGATTTAATTAATAAGTGCAAACAAATAATTACTCTAATAGATACTAAAGAAATTTGGAAAGGATGAATTAAGACAAGTTGGAACCCCTATGTCTACTGGACATAAGATCTCCAAAAATGATGATTCCAAATAGGTAGAATAGACCACATATAGATCAATGATTGGAAAATTATAGTATGTAGTGCATACAAGGCCTGATATTACATTAGAAATTAGTATGCTGGCAATATTTTCAACAAATCCCAAAGATAATCACATGGTGGAAGTCAAAAGAATCATGAGATATCTAAAAGGTACTGAAGAATATGGTTTATGGTACAAAATAGGAGGCAATTTTGATTTAAAAGTATTTACATATGTTGATTAGGCAGGAAGTATTGATGACAAAAAAAGCACTAGTGGAAGAGCATTCTTTCTTGGTAAAAGACTAGTGTCTTGGACAAGCAAGAAATGAAATTGTATCTCCTAGTCCACAACAAAGATAGAATATGTGGCAGCAATAGTTATTTATTCTAACATTGTTTGGTTCAAACAACTAATGATAGGTATGAAGATAAAGATCAAGGATCCAGTAGTCATATACTTTGATAACACTAGTGCAATCAATATATCAAAGAATCCAGTGATGCATATCAAAACAAAGAATATTGCTATAAAATATCACTTCTTAAGAGAATTGGTGCAAGATAAAGAAGTCAGATTGGAATATGTAAATACTAAAGAGAAATTCATGAACATATTCACCAAGATATTACCTAAAGATGCATTTCTATATCTAAGAGGTAAGCTAGGGATCATTCCCCTATCCGAAGCTCACTAAATGAAGTTTAGTGATGCATCAACCAGAGCATATTGAAGATCAATTATTTGATGCAAAATTAACAAGGGTATATTGCAAATGAATCAGTACTTGAGGTACATTGTATTCATTGAGTATTATCTTTGACATGAGATGTTAAAGAGGGAGAATTTTACTGTCGCATCTCATAGAAATTTATTTTTTTGAAAAGAGGGAAAAGTTTGTTGTCATAGAAAGAATTGTCAAAGAGAATGAACTTGACAAAAATTCTAGTAGATAGAAGTTTTTTGACAGAGGGAGAAATTGAAGGCAAAAAGAGTTCACATTAATAGAGGGAGTTCTCATAGATGAGAATCAGAATGAAACTAAGGATATGTTCCTTACTTTATTCTTGCTCCAAAATTTCACTGTGTTATGACTTGTTGTGTTTCCATCAATACCAAAGAGGGGGATTGTTGAAACAATTGATTAATTGTGCATTATCTTTGATGTTACACAAAATGTCATATAATTACCAATTAGTGTACACTAAGCTCACTCAAGCATTGAAGTCATATTTTTGTGGCTATCAACCAATCCAGAGTTTACCTAGCTCAAAAGGAAGTGTCTACCAAGTTCACTTGGGTGTCAAAGGAAAATTTGTCAAAGATGAGTGTTAACCATGCTTACTCAATTAATGAAAGAAAATTTGGGTGGAACTAGTGCTAATTGAGCTCACTCAATTACCAAAGGAACTTTTCTATTATGTAGTGTTGACGAATTTTCACTTGGTTAACATGGAAAAAAAATTTATGAGTTAGTGTCTACTAAGCAGGGTCAACTAATGAAGGATTTTCTTATTTTGGCATATTGAGTTCAATTGATTTATCTGATGGTTCTAGCAGACTGAGAAGATGAATATTAATTATTCTAAGTTGTATTTGAGAAAACTTGACAATATGAAAGATATAAATAAAAGGTCAAATTGAGAATTAGAGTGTGTGATTGTGAGAATGTGAATGCATGGAAGATTTTGAAAATCTAATGATGCAAAAGAGGAAATGAATTAGAAGGATAATTAGAATATCCTTGTGAAGATGAAAATATACATTTGATCAGGAAGGATCAAGCACAAGCTAGAATTGAGATCTATAATCAATAATTTATTTGCATCCAAATCAAGTCATATTATTGTTACTCTCTAACCATTGTAGCAGTGATCTAAATCTCTTAAAAGAGTTGGCTTAATAGCTTTCTGTAAATCCTCTAACAAGGTGGTAGTTCTATTGAATTTTCTAAAGACCTCTAACAAGGCCACTCCTAATAGGGTGATTAAATCCTCTAATAGGGTCACACCTAACAATGTGTTTTGTGACCTTTAATAGGGTTGGCTCCTAATAGGGTTCACTTCAGAAGAGTGAAAAATAATTACTAGCTGCAATTGGCAGTTTTTGCCAAATTGGGTTTCCACATCAAATCTTGGTGTCAAATATGTTCATGCTATTCCTTATGTGATTTCAAATTAATAAGTAATGATAGATAATATCTTAAGATTTTCATGTATAGTCTTTATCGAGCAATTACAGTGTTTACCAAGTTACAACATTTCTTTGTCTACCAAGCATCAACAAAATTAAGTTTTCACATAATTGTTTTGTATTGACATCAAATGGATCTAGGATTTATTTTTGTAGTAATTGATTCACCCTTCCCCTCTTAGTTACTCTTCTTATATTTCCAATAGATATGACATCAAAAAGCTACCAACCTCACATACCATAATTCTTTTAACTTTGTTTTGTCTATTCACATTAACGTTAATGAAATAGATCGTGCTATTGTTCCAATTATTAATCTATCCTATAGCATACCCATAATTCTCAAGAGCCTTTTTAATATTTCTCATAGTTTTTACTAAAGCTTATCCCTTCATAATCAAGTCATCCACAAATTGTTGATGAAAATAGGTTAAATCCTTAGAAGAAGGTCTTAAACCCACAAATTCCCCTTTTTGAATCATTTTTTCCACAAATCTTCCTAAACACTAAGCCATAAGGATGAATAAAACATGAAATAATCATTCCCTTTGTTTTAAACAATGAGAAGCCTAGAAGAAAGGAGTCAAAGATCCATTAACAAGATCATAAAAGGTGGCAAAGGAAACCAACATATGAATCAACTGCAAAAATATTTTATTGAAACCAAAAGTTTTCAATCCACACTTTAAAAAATCCTAGTCCACCCTATCACATTCCTTGGAAAAATTTAACTTTAATAAGAACCCATCATTCTTAGATTTGGTAAGGGAGTGAATATTTTCATGCACTAATTTTTTTGAGAAAATAGTTCGTTCCCTTGTATTTTCTTTTTTCTTGTCTTATTTTATATAAGTCCTTTCAGTTTCGTTTTGGTTTTTGGGGTTCAGGTTCCCACATCCATATCAAAGTTATGTCTCCCTCATGTGTGGGAGAAGAAGGTAAAATATTCTTGACCTCATGCTAAGGGTCCACAATCGGTAAGAAAAGTAATTTAAGGACCTATCAAGAATCCCTTCTCTCCTATCTTTTCTAGTGGGAAAAGGATTGTGTGGTCTCAGATTGAACTTGTAAGAAGGTTTATTAATGAGGAATAAGTAAAATTAATGTTCCCTCTAATTATTATGATTGAAAGGCTATTTAATATGCCTAGAGGGGTTAATTTTTTCTTTGCTAAATAATTACAATTGCATTTTGCAAGAAATCTTCATTTTGGTTGCCACCCTACCTATAAGTGATTATATCTTAATTTTGCAAGTGCTTCAGTGATCCAAGCTAGTTCTAGTCCATGTTTGGACAAAGATAGTTCATAACACAATGGTATCCCTTATAGTGCATCAAAGTATGAATTTGGGGAATGCTCAAACTTCATCAAAGAAAGACAACTCTGCTCCTATTTCAAGCTAATTAAAAGACTAAGTTTGCAAGAAAAAGGGTAGAGAAAAATCATGATCAAACTTGATAAAATTGAACATTAAGTGATGTCTTGGGAAATAGGTTTCTTTTTCTTTCCAAGAAAAAATGAGAAAATGCATAAGGATGGGATGGTGAAAGAAATACCCCCACACGAAAATATTTAATTTTATGATTTTGGGAAAAGAAGTACTACCTCCCATACCTTGTTAATATAGAACAAGAAATGGAGGAAAGAAATTTCTAATTCCCTAAATTGCATGATATCCAACAAAAGCTACTTTGTATCTTGACATCAGTAAAGGTTCATGGATTATGGTTATTTAGGATGTTCAAACTTGGAGTTCAATCTTAAATGGTTCTTTTTCCTCAAAGATAAGGCACTGGTGTGAATGAATGATGAGTTCTAGAGTTCTCAAATACAAGACACTTGCCCATTTGAGCTACCATATGTTATGCCCTGTATACTTATCCCTACTTTTTGTGAGGAAAAAGTTGGTTCCCTTGTTTTTTCTTTTTTCTTGTCTCACTTTAGACAAGTCCTTTATATTTTGGTTGGGTTTTTTGTGTTCAAGTTCCCACATCCCTATCAGAGTTATAAGTCACTCATGTGTGGGTGAAGAAGGTAAAATATCCTTGACCTCGTGCTAAGGGTCCAAAATCAATGAGAAAATTAATTTATGGACCTATCAAGAATCCCTTCCCTTGTAGCTTTTGTAGTGGGAAAAGACATATGTGGTGTTAGATTGAACATGTAACAAGGTTTATTAATGAGGAATAAGTAAAATTAATGTTCCCTCTAATTACTATGATTGAAAGGATATTTAATATACCTAGAGGGGTTAATTTTTACTTTGATAAATTATCAAAATTGTATTTTGCAAGTAGAAGTCTTCATTTGGGTTGCCACCCTACCTATAAGTGATTATCTCTTAACTCTATAAGTTCTTCAGTGATCTAAGCTAATTCTAGTCCATGTTTGGACAAAGATAGGTCATAACACCATGATATCCCTTATAGTGCATCAAAGTATGAATTTGGGGAATGGTCAAACTTCATCAAAGCTAGACAACTCTATTCCTATCTCAAGTTAATTAAAAGACTAACTAAGTTTGCAAGAAAAAGAGAAGAGAAAAATCATGATCAAACTTGGTAAAACTGAACATTAAGTGATGTCATTAGAAATGGGTGTCTTTTTCTTTCCAAGAAAAAATTAGAAAATGCATAAGGATGGGATGGTGAAAGCAATACCCCCACATGAAAATATTTAATTTTATGATTCTAGGGAATGAAGTATTGTCTCTCATGCCTTGTAAATACATAATGAGACATGGAGGAAAGAAATTCCTAATTCCCTAAGTTACATGATATCCAACAAAAGCCATCAAAAGTCTTTAGCAAGCTGGTTTCTCCATTTTCTTCAGAAATCAAATGATATACCACCTAAAAAGAACACACTTTGTATCTTGATATCGATAAAGGTTCATGGATTATCATTATTTGGGATGTTCAAACGTTGAGTTCAATCTTAAATGTTTTTTTTCCACAAAGATAAGGCATTGGTGTGATTAAATGATGAGTTCTAGAGTTCTCAAATGCAAGACACTTGCCCATTTGAGTTGCCATATGTTATACCTTGCATACTTATCCTTATTTTTTGTGAGGTAAAAGTTGGTTCCCTTGTTTTTTTTTTTTTTTTCTTGTCTCATTTTAGACAAGTCCTTTGTATTTTGTTTTGGCTTTTTTTGTTTACATTCCCACATCCCTAAGTAAGTTATATGTCCCTCATGTGTGGGAGAAGAAGGTAAAATATCCCTGACCCCATGCTAAGGGTCCAAAATCAATTGGAAAAGTAATTTATGGGCCTATCAAGAAACCTTTCCCTCATAGCTTTTGTAGTGGGAAAAGGCTTATTGTTGTGTTACACTGAACATGTAACAAGGTTTATTAACAAGGAATAAGTAAAATTAATGTTCCCTCTAATTACTATGATTGAAAGGCTATTTAATATGCCTAGAGGGGTTGATTTTTACTTTGATAAATAATCACAATTGAATTTTGCAAGTAGAAGTCTTCATTTGGGTTGCCACCCTACCTATAAGTGATTATCTCTTAAGTCTATAAGTTATTTAGTGATATAGGCTAGTTTTGGTCTGTGTTTGGACAAAAATAGGTCATAACAGTAGGATATCCATTGCAGTGCATGAAAGTATGAATTTGGAGAATTTTCATAAAGCTATACAACTCTATTCCTATCTCAAGATAATTAAAAGACTAACTAAGTGATGTCTTGGGAAATGGGTGTCTTTTTCTTTCCAAGAAAAAATGAGAAAATTCATAAGGACAGGATGATGAAAGCAATACCCCCACATGAAAAAATTTAATTTTATGATTCTAAGGAAAGAAGTACAGCCTCCCATGCCTTGAATATACATAATAAGAAATGGAGGAAATAAATTTTTGATTCCCTAAATTGTTAGATATCCAAAAAAAGCTAAGAAAAGTCTTGAGCAAGGTTGGTTTCTCCATATTCTTTAGAAATCAAATGATATACCACCATTAAAAGAACACACTTTGTAACTTGACATTAGTAAAGTTTCATGGATTATGGTTATTTAGGATGTTCAAACCTAGAGTTCAATCTTAAGTAGTTTCTTTTCACAAAGATAAGGCACTGGTGTGATTAAATGATGAGTTCTAGAGTTGTCAAGTGCAAGACACTTGCCCATTTGAGTTACCATATGTTATGCCTTGCATACTCATCCCTATGTTTTGTGAGAAAAAAGTTGATTACCTTGTTTTCTATTTTTGCTTGTCTCATTTTAGAAAAGTCCTTTATGTATTGTTTTTTTTTTTCTCATTCAAGTTCCCACATCCCTATCAAAGTTATATGTCCATCGTGCATGTGAGAAGAAGGTTAAATATTCTTGACCTCATACAAAAGGTCCACTATTGGTGAGAAAGGTAATTTATGGACCTATCAAGAACCCCTTCCCTCGTATCTTTTATAGTGGGAAAAGTCTTATGTGGTCTTAGATTAAACATGTAACAAGGTTTATTAATGAGGAATAAGTAAAATTAATGTACCCTCTAATTAATATGATTGAAAGGATATTTAATATGCCTAGAGGGGTTAATTTTTACTTTGGTAAATAATCACAATTGTATTTTGTAAGAAAAAGTCTTCATTTGGGTAGCCACCTTACCTATAAGTAATTATCTCTTAAGTTTGCAGGTTCTTTGGTGATCTAGGCTATTTTTAGTCTATGTTTAGACAAAGATAGGCTGTAACACCATGATATCCCTATGATTCAATGTTCTAGGTTGGTTTTTTACCTTTTTATTTTCTTTTTCTTTGTAGTCCATGTTTTTCCTTCATTTTTCATTTTCTTTTATCAACCTTTGGTGTCCTTTTTGTTTGCTAATTTTTCCTACTTGGGCATTATTTTTTTCATTATTGTTTTTCATTTCCCCACTGCTTCTTTTTTTGTTGTTATTTCAAAGTTGGGTAGAGATTTTTTGGCTCAATCCTTTTCATTTCCAGAACAAGTTAAGATTTTTTCCATGGAATGTTCTTAGTAGCTTGAATTTTGGTCACTCATTGGTGGTTCAAATTTATTGTACAAATTCTTTCTAATGTGTGAAGGTTGGTTTGGTTATATTGTTTTCTTTTCTAAGTTATGTTTTTTGGTGGTGCAAGGTTTACTTCCTTCAAATTTTTTGGGTGTTGGCTCAATGGAGAGAGTACTTTTCAACTTGGGTACCTCTAGTGCTTATTTTTATCCTTAGTTTTAAGTGGGGTTAGGTCCCATAGGTCAAGGTAGTGTATTTGGATTAGAAAGAAAGTCAAAAGAATGACCTCATGGGTGCTTGATTAGCTTTGAAAGATAGAATGTGGCATATGTTGTCACTATTTAAGGCATACGTCTTAGTGACCTTAGTCTTGGTGGTTTAGTGGTGGTCGTTTGCACTATGTTGGCATCCATTTTTTGTGGTCTTAGGTGAATCTAAGAGGTTTTTTTTGCCTCTAATCAGATGCTAGGATGCATTACCTATCCTCAAGCTAAGTGCCTTGCATTATTGACAACATGTCATGTAATTGAATATTTAATAGTAATCTTATCAATCACATAAGAACAACTCAACATTGTAATCCATGTTGTTAGAGTTTTTGTCCAAGAAGAAAAATTTGGTATTCTGATGAAGAATAGGTAATTAATATCTTGAAAATTTGAAAATTATCTATTTTGGATTAAGAAGTTTAAATGTTATAGGTTTTTAGGGTTTAGGGATTTTGTCTCCCATACTGGTGAGAGGTAGTTTTGATTCCTGTAAGGTATGACTTCTCACTAGTATATTTCCACTCACTTTTCTACCAAAATTTTTGACCAAATGCCATGTTGGCCTATGATTTTATCTTTTTTCTTTGTTTTTATCCCTGCATTAGTCAAAAATTTTACCAAATGAGGGTTTTATGCTTGAGTTGGTCATAATTTTTACCAACTCAGGTTACATAACAAAAAAAGAAAAAAACTATATGTTGTATTATATTATATGTTTTATATTGAGTGATGACTTTATTAGAAGCATCATAGACCATGTTTTCATTTGGGTTTAACATTGAGGTCTTTGATTGTGAGTAATATTCAGGATTTTCCTATCTTTCTGCTTTGTGCAGATCAGCCATCATAGGTCACTGCTTCATGCAGGCATATCTAAGTATGCTGAGTGAAACTCCCCAAAGTTGGGCCTGTAGTTGGAGGAACGTACTCATTCAATTGTGATTTATTTTGTTTCAAGTTCTTCTTCTCTTCCATCAAAAACCTTTATGTTTATATCTACCTTGGAAAGGAATATGAAAATGAAATGGTGCAAGTTATTCTAGAATTTATTTTCTTTGTTTCTCTTACATATCTTGGATATAGTAATTGTGTACTTTGTTCTCTACCCTAGCCACTTAGATAGAATACACTTTAGGGAAGATAGAAAATTATGCCTGATTGGATAGGAGGGAGAGGCTAATGGGGGCATGATCAACAAGAGGAATGGGGGTGATGGAGAAGTGGTAGATGGAATGCAGGAACAACTAGTTGAAGAGTGCATAATCAACCACATAGGCCCCACCACTATGAGGTTTGCAAGTGAAGCAATGGGAACCTAGGAAGTAAACCTTGAATGACATTGCAAAGATTTATTTCCTTGCCAATTCTCACTATCTCTACATTCCATAAAAGCATGTCTCTTAGACGTCATTTATGTGAAACTTCTTGATCAATAAACATTTGACAACTCCTCATCTTAAATCCCTCTCATTTAGAAATGAAAAGGATTCAACATTCCTTTCAAATATATTCTAGAATTGGTCAAACATCATTATCCCTCTTTGTTACTACTCCAATAGTAAAATCACATTTCTGATATATTCACAACAATGCCATTCCATTTTTTAATCTTGATTACTTCCTCATAGCATTCCAAAACCATTCTTTTCATTTCTCTTTCTCTACTTGAGTGTACCTTATTCCTCTTATTCATCTGATTCAATCTTGAGGAAACCATCCAATCTTTAATTAAAAGGAAACATCTTCTCAAGTATGCTTCACCTTCCTTCATTAATGCTTGCAGAAATTCTCTTTGTACCTTTGCATTTTCTCTTCTTTTCATGTTTCTCACTTTGTTTCTTCATATTTTTCCAACTCCATTTCTTTTAAATAATGTTTTTACACATTGTCCAACTCTTTTTTCTATATTTGACAATTGGCATCTTCCTACTCTTATTTCTTGTTATACAAATTGTGCCAATCTTGATTTTGGAACTCAATTTAATGGGTCTAATTTATTTTAAATTAGGTCTACTATTCACAATACCAAACTCAACCAATCTAGAGGCATATTCACATAATATCTCAGAGCTTGATTTTGATGCATTTGTTAAAGATCATACATATTATCTACTTGACTATATGCAATACGCTAGACATTAAAAGGCTTAGTTTGTTCTTTGGTGTATGAAAAATAACATATACTTCTAAAATGAGATAAGTCTAGATGATTTAACTTGTCATTTGTTCACTCAAATGAACTTCAAATACAACTACTGAAACTTATATAGTTGAAGCAACTTGAAAATACAACTTCTCATCATGTAGATGGTGTAGACACATCAAACACAATTTCATAGTTACTTACATTGCATTCCATATATGTAATCCATTAATAATACCAACTTTACTACCAATCCTTCAAAATAAGGAACATAAAGTGCACATGTTTTAATCATCATGCTAAGTACATCCTCCTAATTAAACACTAATGATATCAACAAGGTTGCACATGGGTGAGTGTTACATTTGGCTAATTTGAGACCTAATCTTTGGTAGAAAGGACTACCTTTAACAAAAGAACATGAATGGGAATGTAACATGGTCCCTACACTGCCTAGGCCTAGCCTAAGTTACCAATTACTCTTTAGATGATTATACCTATTTCTAAATTATCCCCTTGATGGGTTTCTTGATTTAATTAGTGATGACATTAATTAGTTGTGTTGGGAAGTTATGAAGACCAAATGCTATTAGTCCTTGAATTGGTGAAAACATTAATTAGTAATGCTGGGAAAGCAATAAGTTATGAAGAATGAAAACTATAAGTCTTATTTATAGCTATTGAGATAGCACTGGCTCATGGAAGAGAAGAAAAAAAAGAATCACTTAACCCCATTTTTTAATTGAATAAACTATTGCTTGATGATGTTAATAGGTTGGTTCAATTAACCATTTAATTGAGGTGTAAGAAGATTTTTTATTCATATTATTTAACTATGACAAGAAGTGGTCCTTAATCTCACATCTTTACAAAGATGCTCCATTAATTTTTTTGGACCAAGGAAACCATCAAGGTCTATAAATCCCAATTAAGAAACATCAAGTTAGACTAGTCCAATCTTGATAAATATGAATCTAGTGTTGCCATTTTAGTCATGTTTGTTATTAGTGACATACACTTATTTAGATTGTAAGTATCTACTAAGCACATTGTATAGTTAACAATGTTAACAAAGCATTTCAAACTCTACTGAGTTCTACACTTGCTATCGAGTCTAAGGGACAATATTCAATTTGCATCGAGCAGTTACTACAAAGTTTATGATTAGCAATGTAAACTAAGCTTTGTAAGGTTTACTAAGTTCCTCAGTGCAAACCAAGTTGTTCAGTGCTTATCGAGTTCATATTAATGTGATGTGAGTCTAGTGTTAACCAAGCAACTCAGTGTAAATTAAGTGACTCACTTTATACCAAGTTCGTACTGATAGCATTAAGCAAGCCATGTAGTCAAAATCAACAGACTTAGTTTATATGTTGAGTTTCATAGTATTTGTCAAGTCATCAGTGTAGATTGAGTTCAAAACTACTTGGAAGTGATTAGTATGGACTGAGCTTCTATGTCTACTGAGTGCATGGCAATGTCAAGCACTAATAATGGATGTTGAGTATTAGAACCTTACCAAGCTAGTCTTCAGAACTTGAGTTCCTATGGTTTGGATGACTTTGTGTATTTTGTGTAAACTTGTATTGTGGCTGACTTTGTAATTTATAATTTGGATTGGTATATATGTAATGTATTTGTATCTCATCCAATGCAAAGAAGTATGAAGTAATGTAACAAGGAGAGAAGAGAAAAAGAGTGAATTACAAAGGCTGCAATAGTATAAGAAGTAGCAAAGATTTATCTATCACAACAAGGTGATCATTACACTCAAAGAAATTTCATTCAATAAATGAAGTTGTAGATTAAAGATTAGCTACAATTTCATCATAATAGGTGGATCAATTAAATGCTTTCACAAGGTAGACCTAATAGTCTTTTGTAAATCTCTTTACCAAGTGCATACTTCATTGTATATTTGTAAATCCTTTTGCAAGGTGGACCTAACAATCCTTATTGCTCCTAATAAGGTAGATCATGAAAAGTGATCATTGTAAGCCTTAATAGGCCAACTTTATACTGTAGTACTAAAGCTTGTGGGTATCATCCCCACCCCAATTTTACTTTCTATTTGGAAGGTTTTTGGGTCACCAAATTGTGTGTCAAAGTGTTATGAATGATTTTATGTTTTTAATTTCTCATGCATGCAATTAGATCAGAATACCCATGAAGGATTAATTGCTAATAAAGGAATAAGTTTTATTGGTTACTCATTCACCCCTCCCCTCTTAATAACTTGGCCTATCACATATATTTACTACAATTGGTATCAAAACTTTGTGGTTCTTAGAGAAAAGTTTAATAGCTTGAGGAAAGATCAAAGGCTATGGAGGTATTTAGTCTTGATAAGGCTATTGAAAATGAAAATCTAGATTTGGAATTGGCTATTGGACAACTCAAGATAGCAAAGGAGCAACTTTCTTAGTCATAGAAAAGAAGAAATGATCTTGCAATCCAGATAAATGACCAAATCTACATTGAAGAAAGAATTGAAGACATCCATTCATAAAGAAATTCAGATGAAACTGATGATGCAATCAAGGAACTACTGGAAAAGAATAGCTCACTTCAAGAAGAAGTAAGAAAACTAAGAAAAGAGCAAGAAATTTAGTTAGTTAGATTATGTGAAGTCATGGAAGATAAAAATAAGATAAAAGAAGAGTTAGAAGGTAAGAACAATGAAATTGAACACCTATCCTTTCAGTAAGTAGACTTCATTGATCAACTCACCAATGCAAATGAAGAAATCATGAATCTAACATCAGAAAATGAAAGATTGCAGAATGACCTAAACATTTAAAAGAAAACCAATGAAAGGATGATAAAATATCAAGTAGAAATGAATCAATTAAATGATCAAAGTCATTAGAAACAAAAAGGAAAAGTAGGAATTGGATACATAGAAGAAGATGAATCATCCAAGCAAGGAGCTCAAAAGAATCAAAGACCTACTTGCAATCACTATGGTAAGATAGGTCATACATCAAAAAAATGTTGGAGCAATGGAAAATGCTACAATTGCAATTAGCATGGACATAGGGCTAATGAATGCAAGGAAAAACCTAGATTGGAAGGAAAATGTCACAAATGTAAGAAGCATGGGCACAAATCTTTAGAATGCAAAACTAAGATATTGAACCTAGCAGAATAGATTGTAAAAGCTATATTTGGTTTGGACTGTAATACTTGGTGTAGATGTCATTATTATGGAGAATTTGGACACATTGGAATAAATTGTGTGAAGCATCACATGAGGACAAGGGATACTACAAAAAGATGTTTCATTTGTACAGAACTTTGACTTCTTGCCAAGAATTGTATGAATATTGGAAGAGTTGAAGATGAAAAGAAGGAAAAAGTAGATGAGATAGTAATGTTTCCAAAAACTTCTAAGAATGTATGTTTGAGCAATGAAGAACATGTCACTCAAGAATTGGGTGACTCTAGCATTTCCACTTGATCTCTCAAAGGGGAACTAGAACTAGGATTCTAAAGAAGATATCTCACATCAGTTCTAGTTAGAAGAATGAAAAATCCATAGTAGCATACAAGATGCAAAGGGATCACCAAGTATTCAAAAGATGCTAGTCTTTATTGAGCATGGCTGGGTTAAAAACATTATCGAGTGAGGTTGGGTTATAAGACCTTGTCAAGCAAGGTTGGGAGCTACTATATTCGTTGTGTGGTTATGAAGTCATGGAAGACTCTATTGAGCTTTCAATGCAACCAAAGTGGATGATAGTCTGTTGTTTGAGTGAAGAATCATACTTGGGCATTTATGGTGATCGAAAAGATAATTTTGTTAAAAAGGGTGAAACCAAAGTCATTTCTCAACACAAATTTTTGAGAGCTATCTATGTAGAGTGATTTTAGGGCATTCAAGTGATTTGAGAAAATTACTATTGAAGATTTCTATGTTCACTCAAACCTACTGAGAATCAATGACATCCTCTAGAAGAAAATCAAAGAAAGGCTTAGATATGTTAGTTCAAGGTATGGAATTGAAGATGCTAGATTTTAAGTTGAGTCTTGAGCCACAGATACCCTAGATTTGAGTGGAGCTCAATCTCAAATTCCATAGAAGGTACTATTAATCAATGATATTCATTTACATTTTAAGTGTGCAATTCAAGACATTGGAACTTTGGAAATGGATGAACCATTGAAGGAGTTATGTGTGAATGGTATGTTGAAATTAGAACATCAACATCTTGAAGCAAAAGGTTTAACTCATAGATTCCAAAGGATTTTCAAATAAAATGGATAAGATTCATTCTCAGTCATGTGCATAATGGTTAGCTATGATTGGAATAGTCTATTTTGATAACCAAGAAGATGATCCAAATGATATCTATTCTTCCTATGTTGGCAAAAGAAAAATCAACCAAAACCCTAAGTCGGGTTGAGCTAGAGAAAAAAATGCTTACCAAGCAGGATAGAAGGGGAATGAAGATCAATTGTTTCACAGTCATAGAATTGAAATTTGGGATACATGTCATTGTTCACAAGATTTATAGTTTGAGTAGAGTTAATAGTGTGTCATGAAAAGTAGTGGATCTCACATACAAGGTGGTCAAAAATAACATATCACTTGGCCTTGCTGAGTTAATGTTGATCTAGTTCAACAAGATATGGAGAGTATAAGAAATTCCAAGAATAATCCTTGTAAGTTTGGTTCACTTTTAACTTGTCTATGTTTCTATGTGCAAAATTTTTTCCCATCCAAAGGTACAGTAGTATGGAGGAAGGATGTATGTTTTCTTTATTAGAAAAATGATTATATAGCTGAAATGGAAGAAAAATATGTGAAAATTATGGACAATTACTTTGATGCTTTCAAGGACAAGATAAATAATAGATTCAGGATTCCCAAGAAACTAGTTGATTATTACAAAGATGATGTTTTTTAATGGTTGATAGTGACAAAGTATATATTTAGGCAATTAGACCAAGATTATTTGGGTTAAGCCTCTTGGATATGAGGTTAACATTGATGAAACCAAGGACATTATTGAAGCACTGGTTAATGAGCTTTTTGACACAAATGCTACATATCTTGGCACTTATGATGAAGCTAAGGCAAGAATAAAATTGGAAATCAAACTCCCTTAGGCAGTCAACAAAGGGAAGAAGAGGATTGCAAAACTAAAAACTTGCTCCACTCTTCTGTTGACTAAAGGAAAAGAAGATGACATTGAAGACAAAGAAGTAGAAGATGAATAGAAATCAGAGGATGAAGAGCCTATGAAGAAGAAAGGTAAGGTTATTATAACCAAGCTTTCCAAGACATCCACTATTGTATTTACAAGAATATCATCTAGGAAGAAACTAGATAAAGCAAGAGGAGATGTAATCTTTAAAAGGCCTCCACCCACCTTCCAAGAAAGGCTAAAAGATATAGAGTCAGGATTAGGTATATCAAATTTCAAAGAACTGAATTATAAGACTAGGACTATAGAGGAGTAAAAGAAAATAGAAGATGTATTAATGTCTAAAATGGGTAAGTGGAAGTATTCCCTAGACTAGCTTTCTCAATAGCTTTTGAGTGATCTAATGGAGAAGATCAAGTCAAGATGGAAGAATGCCATGAAAACTACAAAAGAAATTTATGAGTAGACCCTAAGGAAACTCATGCCGATTTTGAATATCAAGGAGGTAAAGGAGTCTCTGAAGAAGAATGAAGAAAAACTTACCTTGCGATTCAACACTTGTCTTATATTGTTGAATGACATTGAACATGTGGTAAGGAATGCTACCAACACATGGAAGAACATATGTTCTTCACAAGAAGAGTGATTTTGTTGTCAATTTTAGTGACTAGGATGATGATGAGAATGAAAAAGAGGAGGAAATTGATGATGAAGAAGTTACTCATTATGAAAATGTAGACGATGATGAAGAGGAACAAGGATAGGAAACTATCGAGGAAGAAGTGCAGAACACTGAGGAGACCAACCCAAAGAAAATTGTTGCAGTGGTCATAGCCTCACTTCCTCATTCTCCAAGAAATGCACTAAAAACATCAAGCCCTAAGAAAGATTCAGTAGGATTGGTTGTGTCAAACACTATAAGTATATGCACTCAATAAATCTTTGCACCTATCTGGATAAGATCTTCATTGACAGAAGTGGCAAGCACTTCAACTACCGAGCAACTAGCACTTCCCTCTACATCAATTTTGGTTACTATAGGTATTTCTACTATTTTTATTTTGGCAATAAGTGTGGTATCTACTTTTTTAGCAAGTCCTACCATTTTTACTATTGTTTCAATTCCTAGCACGCAAATAATAAGTGAAATGACATTTGAGACCAAGTCTCAATCGAGTACAAAATTTTTGGGTAAAGGCAAATAGAAAGAAGAGGCTATTGATCCCGATGAAGAGATTGTTATTCCAAAATGGGACATCTCAAATCTCAATCTTGATTAGATGCATTTTTTGGAGAACTTCTTTAGAAGAAAGCTAAGTAGTAGTGGCTTAGAAAAGAAAGAAATAAGGAATTCCAAATAATTTAAGATGCAAAGAATATCCTAACTAAGGCACTAAACATAGAGGTTGACACTTCTCAACCAATTTTGAATTAGTTAGTAGAGGTAGTCTAAAAATTCAATGATGATTTGAATGGACAAGAGAAATTGTTGCAGAGAGCTAAGAAGAAGTTTGAGAATAAATTTTTGGTACTTAGTGCTCAGCAGATCGCTATTCAAGTACAATTATCTACTATTGTAGGCTCATTGGAGACCTCTTCCAACAATGTATCTTCCCTATTTAGTAAACTCTATGACATTTCAATTTTCACCAAGGAAATAAGAGATAAAATATCAAAGATTGATGAGGATCTGAAGGCAACTGCACAATAGTTGAAACTTGAACCAAGTTATAGCTCTACTCACTAGACAAAGATCAAATTCTTGACTGCTATGCAAACAAAATTGTTAGACATTTAGAGCATGTTTCTCCCACACATGGATGCATTGCAAAAACATATTGCACATACCAAAACATTCATGTATTGTATAAAAATGTAAAAATGGAATAAAGAATAAGAAACTAAAACCTATTCCTACATATTCATACAAACCTCAAATATGAAAGACAACATGTAAATAATGATGACATGAAATCCAAAGAGCTTAAACCATTCAAAATAGCACTAATGCAAAACTCATAAAATCACCAAGTAGTTGATGATTTCATTATTGTGGGATGTGCTTGCTCACAAATCCTATAGCATAACAATGGGCTAGATAGTGCTTATGGAAATGAGGAGAGGGCTCTCCTTTTATAGGAAATGAGATGAAATGGATGGTTGAGATTCAATGCAAGATGAAGGGCTAAGATCTCTCAAGATCAATGAGGTGTCCATGAGGTGGAGGCCAAGTGGAATCCATGTGGATTAGAGTTTTTGAACATTCAAAGGGGGGAAGATTCTCACACATGTGTGAGAAACCTTTGATGTGATAGGTTAATGATAGGTGTAAGAGGTGTGAGAAGCATGGTTTCTCATGCATGTGTGAGACACCTTGATTCTCATCTGATGGGGGGACAAATATGTAAGAGGTGTGAGAAGTGTGAGGGGTGTAGGAAGTGTGAGTGGTCCTCACACATGTGTGAGCACACACTTAGGTTTAAAATCAAATTAGCAAGGTGATTAGGAAAAGTAAGTGACATTAGGTAGTGGGTAGGTTTAGAAGAATGAGTTAGGTTAGGAAAGTGAGGTTGAGTGAGGGTTAAAGCTAGGAGCCATGTGCTCAAATAGGATTAAATTTAATATTTAATTCCAAGTGGGATTAAAAGGGGTTAATTAAGTAAATGAAGTAATTTACTTAATTAAAGTGAATGGGTTAAGATGTAAGTGGGATGGGGGAAAATAGGTTACGATTAAAATAAACCTTAGTTTATTTTAATCAAGGAAAGGTGAATGTAATTAAATAAATGAAACTTTATTTAATTAAAGGTAGGGATAAGACTATAATTAAATAAATAATAAATATCTATTTAATTAGTCATGAAAAGGGGAATTGGACAATTTTTGGTGTCTACATTTTGCCCCCTTTGATATAGCATTAGTAATGTTATATCAAAGAAAAATAAAATATAGTGGCTGGAAGGATAAGACCAGTAGCATTATGAGAATGAGGAAGGATGATGAATAAGACTAGTAACATGATGCCCTAGTCATGGAAGGATGAGCAAGGATCATGAGGGTGGAATAGTATGCCCCCTCAAGAGGACATGTAGGTTAGGAGAACATGGATGTTCTCTCGAAATGGATGGGAGTATAGAAGGGAGTGAAAAATGATAAGATTGATAAAGTTGTGGTGCAATGGTGTTAACAACCTAAGTTTTATATTGTATTCAACACTATGCACCAAGGTATGAGGAACCAAGATGACAATGTGTCAAGTACATGATAAAAAGGGGTCTAATACAACCATATGCCTTATGAAACCATGATATGGAAGACCATGATTCCTTGGGACAATAGGATGCAAAGACAATGATAAATGTAGAAAATACTAATGCATACAAGTAACAAGCAATCATGCACAATAAACCAAAAGCTAACCAACATTTTCCCCTAGTCAAGCTGAAAACTAATTAATGGATTGATTGATGATTGATTGAGGATGAAAAAGTTAATGATAAGCACAATTCATAGTCAAGGATGGGGAAGGAAACATCCCATGATGATGTTCAAATATGGTCAATGAATTATCAACTGATGGGATCAAATTGAGGAATTAATTAAGGATTGATGTGCACGAATGCAAGATTAGATTGATTGGATTAGTATTGATTGCACAGTGATTGCAATTTTTTTGATATTTTTGATTTTATGGAGATTTTGATGGATAGATTGAATTGAAATGCAAGTGGAAGAATGAACTTGGATGAGATTGGAAGAAGGATGTGGATAGGATGAAGAATGATTAGAGTATAATAGAAATTGATTTGATGTGAAAGAATTAGAAGAAGGGAGAATTGATTGAATTAGAGGATAAATGAATTTGATTGAATTGAGTGGAAGAACTAGATTGAATGTGATATGAATAAATGTGGGATAGAATGGATTGGGACCAATGACAAGGGAGAGCCAAGGCATGGTAAATGGAGGAAAAGCAACCTGATTTGGTGGATGAAAGGAATGGTGAAAGGATATGAGGGGCGAAATGATATGGCATCAAAAAATGTAGAGCCAAGGACAATGTTTCGAAGGAGTCCAAATGCCCCATACCAAGGATAGGAAAATGGAAGGAAATATGGTGAGAAAGGTTGCATGAAAATGGAAAGATGGTATGAAGGCTAGGATATGGAGGAAGAGAAGGAATGTGCTCTTCCAAAGCATGTATGAACATTTTAGTATTGTGCCTCTAATAGTAATCATGAGCATGGGTATGAAAGCAGAATGAAGAAGGGATATGGGAGGGAGGGTATGGAAAAGGGGGAATGATATGGATAAAATGTGGGATATGAAGTGGATGAGATGGATGGGATAACCAAGATCAAGTAAATATGAAAGAAGGTTGGAAGTACGTAGTAGTATGGATGTAAAATGGATGAAATGAACATGAAAAGGACTATGGAATACAAGATATGGATAGAATGTCAAGATCAAAGATGTGAAAGGATTATGGGAGTATGTAGGATAATTTATGGATAATGCACAATGGATATGTCAAGTGAGCATATGGATGGATGGAAAGAAAGTGAAAGTCAAGATCAACGATGGAAAAGGATGATGAATGGTAGATGGAACTATGGAAGATATGTATGGAAGTTTGGCATGGTTGGAGCTTTCCCCTAGTGTAGAGTGCAAGTGGAAGAGGAAAAGTGACTGGATGGATAAGTGGAAGTGGAAGAAATTGGAGAGAAAGGAAGGACTCAATAATCTAGATACATGGATGGTATCCCTTGATATTTATTTCTCTTTCTTTGTTATTTTCAACGAATTTGTACTAGTTTCTCATAGATGTTGGTAGGATACTGAATGGAGGACAATGACTTATGAAAAACTTTAGATTAAGGGAGTGGAGTGGTTAGGAGAATACATGGTTGATGGATGCTAGGTTGGAAGACTTGAAAATGGGTGGATGAAGGAGGTGGAAAGGTCATCATTGACACGCACCTTGAAGGGTGATGGAAAGGAAGGAATTTTGGCAGATATGTAGGAGAAAGTGTGGGTTTAAATTTTGGGATATAGGGACCCAAAATGGATGAAGGAGATGATGGATGTAGGATGGTGGATTTGGGTATATAAGGACCCAAAATGGATTTGGAAAATGGAAGCATGCATGATTTATGAATGAGGGAAGCCTTTGGATTAGCAAAAATTGGATGTCATTTTGAATCTTTCTTTGAGATTCATTGCTACATTAAGTAGCTTTGGGATCCACAAAATTTTTTGCATTTTTCATTTTTAGCCTTTCTGGCCTTTTAGTTCTATTTTGGATCATATTTTTCTTTTCTTGGACATGTCTTTTAGAGGGGACCTATTGATCCTTGGGCTTTTGTGGATTTTTGCCTTTATTCTCTTTTTCTTTGGCATCCAATTTGCTTCCATTGGCCATGGTAGGGGTGTATGAGGATAAATGGTATAGAGAGCTTATGGATGGTGAACATTGGAAGGGATTCAAGGATGTGTTCCTTTGTTGATCTTGAATAGGTATATGAGGGGATGAAGTGGAAAAATTGGATATGGTGGATGGATGTACGTAAGGACCCAAAATGGAAGGAAGGGATCACGGGCTTGGTTGTGGAACATAATGACCCAAGATGGATGGACGGGATGAAGGGTTTTGATGTGGAACATAAGGACCCAAAATGGATGGAAATGAGGAAGGAATTGGAATATGGATATAAGAGCCCAAAATGGACTTGGAAGATGAATGATGGGAAGCTTTAGGTTTGGAAGGAGTAATTTTGAATTTTCAATGGGTGGAAGGCATACCAACATCTTGAGACATTATTTCTTGAATGGGATACTTATTAGTTTCAATGCAAGATGCGAGTCCATGTATATGGCATTAATGAGTAGATTGTATAGGTGTGATAGGATCATGTGGAGGATTAGGATTGCAAGGGAGATTATGAGGGATAATAGGATCTTGAGATGGATACTAGAAAATTTGACCTATTGGAAGTAAGAGCAAAAAACAAACATTAGTTGCACATGGATATTAAGATATTTAAAAAAAAATGCAACACAACTAATACAATGCTTGAGTTTTTCAACTCAAAGCATCCAATAAATCAAATCCCATCGGGCATGCCAAAATGTATACTAGAGAATTTGACCTGTTGGCAGCAAGAGCAAACAAAAAAACATTAGTTGTACATGGATATTAAGATATTCAAAACAAAATGCAACAAAACTAATATAATGCTTGAGTTTTGAAACTCAAAGCAACCAATAAATAAAATCCTCAAGAAACCTCAAATAGCTCAACAAAGGCACCCATGAGAGGCCTTGTTGGTGCGCTCTCCCCAAACACAACTATGGTAAATCTCTTGATGTGAGAATGCAAGTGTGATAATGAAACTATGCTATATGAAATGAAGAACACCTCAAACAGTGGCTATGGATGAAGCAATGTTTGAGAGAATTCAAGTGGATGTGGACATGGAATGGGATCACGAAAGGAAAATAAAGGGGCACTTTGATCTTGACTTAAAAAAGGATCATGTGGTGGAATGAGTGGATCATGAGATGAAGTGATTTGATCATGACATGGAGGAGTATTAGTGGATGGAGTGGAAGGAATTTCTTCATGAAGTGGAGGATCTATGCATGCTAACTCTTGAGATGGAGTGGAATCAGTAAGGTGTATGGTACATGGAATGTATTGATCTTGATTAGGAAGGGGACCATGAGATGGAGTAAGAGGGATAAATGGATCTTGAGAGATAAGGGAACAATGGGATGGAGAAATGCTAAGATCTAGAGGAGAAGAGGAATTTATAATGACATGCTTTGAAGGAAGGTCTTGAGATGGAATCGGGTGTATGATTTTGGGTGACTGGATTACTCTAGTTTAAATGTTGTACTTAGACAAGAATTCAGGTGAGAAAAACCTATTACGAGGTGGGGATGATGTTTTTGGAGGATTAGGATTGTGTGAAGGTGGAAGCATGGGTAAGGGATTGGGATGATGGTTTTTGACATTAAGCTCAAAGTAGTGGGAATTGCATGGAGGGTTGGAGAGTTGGATGGGACATGAGGACTATGGTCTTTGAAACATGGGGGAGGAGGACATATGGCATGAAAAGTGGAATTTTTCTGCTGATTTACTAGGCTCAAGATAGAATTCTTTAGTTCCTCAATTTCTTTGGCCATGACATTTCTACTTGAGGAAGTGTGTGGGCTATGAATGGAATCATATGTAGTTGAAGGATAATGAGGTGGATTTCCCTTGTCAAAGGTCAAAGAATAATGAACATGATATGGATTAGAATTAGATATTAAGTTATGAGGATTGATTTGATACATAGGTTAAAAGAGAGGTATAACTCCATATTTCCTTTGAAGATCGTCAACCATTTGATTAAGCCAATTTTTATCCATGATCTTAGACAAAGAGTGATGAAAGATTTGATGATCAATGGAATATGAACTTAGGACTAGGACCAATTTTGGACTTTGTGTTGATTTGATTTGAATTGGATTTGACTTGATATTGATTAGACTTGATTTGATTTGATTTGATTGGATTTGATTTGATTTGATTTGATTTGATTTGATTTGATATCTGATGAAGGTTTGATATAGTTGTGATAAAAACTTTGAGATATTGCAAACAAGTGAATGTGGGATTGGAATTAAAGTTTGATGTTGATGATAGTGCTTCTATGTCCAAAGTAGAACATGTGATGCAAAGTTGAATTAGAAGAAGGTGTGAATGAATGGAATTAGAAAGATTGATTGTGGATGAAGATGAAAATGGATTGAATTAAGAATTGATTAGAAATGACTAAATTTGACAATGAATTGGATTTAGAATCATGAGTATGAAGCATTGGATGAGGGAATTGAAGCATGATGTGGATTATGCACCATGACTAGGATGAAGATTTTGAAATAGATTGAATGATTAGGAAGATGAGGAAATGATTTGGATGAATAGAGATGGTTAAGACTTCAAGGAATATATTGAATGATCAAGAGATGCATGAGGGTGATGAATTTGGTAGAAATAAGAAATGATGATGTGGACAACTTGACTAAGAGGACTTAAACCAAGATGTGTTTTTGTTGTTTTTTGAGATTTTTAGAATTTTTTTTATTTTTGAACTTTTACAATTTTTTGGATTTTTATGTTTTATGATGTTTTGGCTTTTTCAAATTTGAGATGCAAAATCAAACAATGAAATATATATAAGACAAGTGTAGCCAATGTGTCCCTCTCAACTAGTGAGGGTTTCAAACACTCAAGAATGTCAAACACACCAACAATCCTATAAAGGTTCAACTATAATGTACAAGGATCAACTAGAGGGCATCCTCGATATATGCAAGGTACGTGAGGCCCAAATCTATAGATGAAAGAAAATAATACCACATAGCCAAGGGGAGACGGTAACCCAAATCTCCTCCTCCACTTCCCAAAGGTATAAAGTTCTTTGGGGCTTAGCCAAAAGTGATAATATTTTACTTTCGAGGGAGATGTCTTTCAATTGACCTCCCAATTTTTATACTCTACCAAAACACTAGATTTGAGGTCATCCCAAGGGGTGATGAAATCCCCAAAAAGACCTCTCAAAGAAAAGAAAAAAAAACCACTTATTTCTTGTGCACACAAGATCACCCAAAGATGTGAGGGGAGAGAATACGTAAGTGGCCTCAGGGTTTAAAAGACACTTGTTCTTTCCTAATGAAACTTTAGGTTTTATAATCTACTTTGAACACACACATGTTTATAGCATACAATGTTATTTCTAACTTGACAATATCATCAACATAAAAATTGAGAGTTCATCAACATAAATAAATTGAGTGTCATCAACAAAAACAAATTTGATAAGGAAAGAATCAATTCCTTCATGCATTCAAGATTGTGTGAGTGTTCATTTTAAACACCAAATTGAAATATGCATTGCAATGTTTGTTGATCCTTAGACATTCAAGATTATGCCATCATCCATTCCACTAAAATGTTCAATTTCCTTATGACCTTCAAGATTGTGTTGAAACATTCATTCCAAATCAAAGGTGTTGTTCAATTAACTATGCATTCAAGATTGAATTCAATTGTTTTAGATTTAACCATGCATTTAAAGACGAGTGTTTAAGCATACAAGTTCATTCCAAAATAAATTTAATGAAAAACTTACAAGAATATGTTTAGTGATTTCTAGAATTCTCCAACCTTACATACACAAGTGAGAAAATATCCCTACAAACCACAAGTTAGGGCATCAAAAATGTATGACAAACATGCAATAACCTTGCAATGAAAATGTTAACAAAAATTTCAACCTTTGAAAGAAAAAATGTATCTAAACATCATCAAATTATAATGAAGCCAACATCATCACGACGCACTCAGAATCAACTTTTCGGCAATATCTCATTTTTCAAAAATGGAGTTCGTATGCTCAAGCTATGAGCAAAAAATTGAAGATTGCTCCTTATGGTCTAGAAGGGCATGTGGAATGTTGGTGCAGTGGTGATGTTAGTGACCTGCCGGCTTAAAATTGATGGTTAGATGCATGTTAGGGAAAAAAAAATTATTTTCTATGTTTAAAAAAAATGCCCTGATGACCCATGTGTGAGATGTCAAGATAAAATATTCTATTGCTTAAAAAGAGAAATTTTATTTTTAGAAAATAAAAAACAAAAAAAAAAATTGCAAATAAAATCAATCTAAATAGCAAAATTTAAAAGAAGAATGAAAGGGAGAGCAGGCAGAGGGGTAGGTGGAGCAGAGGAGAACAAAGGTTGGAGGGAGCTTAGTAGAGGGATGGCAGAGTAGAGGGTTGTAGGCTACGATGGAGAGATGTAGGTTGAGCAGAGGTAGAAGAAGCCAAGTAGAGGGGCAGAGCAAGTTTGGTGGCATCGACAGACCGCACAGAGATGCAAGTTTGGCAGTGTTGATGGGTGGTACAGTAGTTGAGTAGTACATAGGTGGAAGTCAAGTGGCGATAGGTGGTGCTAGGTGATTGGCAGTGAGAAATGAGATGCAATAGTGGTGAGGGCAGGTAGGGTTAATGTGCATGGGTAGAGGGGAGTGCAGAGCTGAGGTGGAGATACAGAGGGTTGATAGTGGGTGGTGGAGGGAGTGACATAGGATTTTGAGGGGTGGTTGGCCGGATGTAGGGCTGAGCAGAGTAGGGAGGAGGAGATGGTAGAGTGGTGGTGTAGTGGTCAAGCAGACATATGGCTAAGCAGAGCAGGGAGGAGGAGATGACAGGGCGACCACAGACCGGGATGCAGAGTGGCAACCGAGTGAGGAGCGAGTGGAGTTTCTCAGTGGTGATGGATTGCAAGAAGTGTAGTGGCCACGAGGGCAATATTCATAGGCACTATTAGTGGTGGCACTTGTGGGTGCCAAACCTACACACACAACACAATTCTTTTATTATTATTTTTAAAAAAATTAATCTAATTTTTTTTTTAAATTCTTTTTTTTTCATTTAGATTTTTTGACAAAACATTTTTTTTACAACTTATATATATTATATAAATATATATAGTAGAATATATATTTATATTATTAATATATATAAATATAAATGATTAAAAAAAAGAACATAAAAAAAAACTCCTTTTTTATACCTATTTATTTGTCAACAAAGATAGAGATTTTTTTTTTAGTTTTCTATTTTCTCATTAACAAAGAAGTATACTCAATGTATATACACTCCTACAACTTGGAAATAGAGAAATAAGAACTATAGAGTGTTATATATCAACTTCTCTTACGTGCTTCAAGTACGATGATGGGCTTTTTGGCTCGATTTGAGACACTTCATAAAATTTGATCTCCAAGTCCTTCAACCTACAAGCTTGAAAACTCACAA
The DNA here is from genome assembly GCA_028749045.1 of Cupressus sempervirens. Lineage (NCBI taxonomy): Eukaryota > Viridiplantae > Streptophyta > Pinopsida > Cupressales > Cupressaceae > Cupressus > Cupressus sempervirens. The sequence continues at coordinate 580,441,859 of CM053787.1, forward strand.
ATAAACTCAAAAACACATTAGATGATTAGTTTAAACTTGTGAAGTGGGTCCCACCAGGCATGCCAAAATGTATTGCATAAAAATGTAACAACAAAATAAATAATAAGCAACTAAAACCTATTCCTACATATTCATGCAAACCTCAAATATGAAAGACATGTAAATAATGATGACATGAAATCCAAAGAGCTTAAACCATTTAAAATAGCACTAATGTAAACCTCATAAAATCACCAAGTAGTTGATGATTTCATTGTTGTGGGATGTGGTTGTTGAAAAATCTTACAGCATAACAATGGGCTAGATAGTGCTTATGGAGATGAGGAGAGGGCTCTCCTTTTATAGGAAATGATATGAAATGTATAGTTGAGATTCATTACAAGATGAAGGGATAACATCTCTCAAGATCAATGAGGTGTCCATGAGGTGGAGGCCAAGTGAACTCCATGTTGAATAGAGTTTTTGACCATTCAATGGGGGGAAGATGCTCACACATGTGTGAGCAACCTTTGATGTTATAGGTCAATGATAGGTGTAAGAGGTGTGAGAAGCATGGTTTCTCACACATGTGTGAGACACCTTGACTCTAATGTGAAGTGGGGACAAATATGTAAGAGGTGTGAGAAGTGTGAGTGGTCCTCACACACCTATGAGCACACACTTAGGATTAAAAGGGAATTAGCATGGTGATTAGGAAAAGTAAGTGGTATTAGGTAGTGGGTAGGTTTAGAAGGATGACTTAGGTTAGGAAAGTGAAGTTGGGTGAGGGTTAAATCTAGGAGCCATCTGCTCAAATAGGATTAAATTTAATATTTAATTCCAAGTGGGATTAAAAGGGGTTAATTAAATAAATGAAGTAATTTACTTAATTAAAGTGAATGGGTTAAGATGTAAGCGGGATGAGGGGAAATAGGTTAGGATTAAAATAAACCTTAGTTTATTTAAATCAAGGAAAGGAAAATGTAATTAAATAAATGCAGATTTATTTAATTAAAGGTGGGGATAAGACTATAATTAAATAAATAATAAATATATATTTAATTAATCATGAAAAGGGAATTTGGACAATTTTTGGTGTCTACAACTCATCCATGACAACTTCTCAATTGAAGACCACATGATAGAAATAGTAGTAGAAGTGCAGATTGCATTACACATATGCAAGGTGTTGCAAGGGAATTGGGACAAGAAAATGACACTAATCCTAAAGGTATATGTAGATTTCTTGTCACATTTTGGTATTATTGTATAGTATAGATAGCATACATCTTTGGAATTAATGTAAAGATTGTGTATTGTAAAGAAGATGTATATTGTGTAAAGAGAAGAAAATATTATAAAAGGATGTATACATAAAGGAGGAGAAAATGTATATATCAGATGTGAAAAGATGTCGAGTATACTATATATTATGTATTGGGGAGCATTATCATTTAATGCATGTATAGATACTTAGAGATACATCTATTACAAAAGCAATTTTGAAAAATATCAGAAAAAAGAATACTCTACTGAGTTAGAGTCACAAGGTGATGAATTAAAGGAAATTTATTTTGAATTTAGTTTTGACTAATAAGTGTTTTAGTCACTAATGCCAAAGGGGGAGATTGTTGACATTTCAGTCATGTTTGTTATTAGTGACATACACTTATTTAGATAGTAAGTATCTATCAAGCACATTGTACAATTAATAGTGTTAACCAAGAATTTTAGACTCTACCAAGTTCTACAGTTGCTACTTAGTCCAAGGGACAACATTCAGTTTGCACTGAGTAGTTACTACCAAGTTGGTGATTAGCAGTGTAAAATAAGCTTTGTAAGGTTTACCAAGTTCCTTAGTGAAAACCAAGTTGTGCAATGATTACCAAGTTCATAGTTGATGTGATGTGAGTCTAGTGTTATCAGAGAAACTTAGTGTTAACCAAGTGGCTTAGTTTATAACGACCTTGTAGTGATAGCATTTAACAAGATATGCAGTCAAAATGAAGTGACTCAGTTTATGTGTCAAGTTTCCTAGTATTCATTGAGTCACCACTAGACCAAGTCCAAGAATACTTGGAAATGATCAGTATGGACTGAACTTCTATGTCTACTGTGTGCATGATGATGTTGATAGTGACAGTGGATGCCAAGTATCAGAACCTCACCAAGCTAGTCTTTAGAACCTAAGTTCCTATAGTTGGGCCAACTTCATGTATTTTCTATAAACTTGTATTGTGGTCAACTTTGTAATTTATAATTTGGACTTGTATATATGTAATGTATTTTTATCTCATCCAATGTGGAGAAGTATGAAGTAATGTAACAAGGAGAGAAGAGCAGAAGAGGGAATTACAAAGGCTACAATAGTATAAGGAGTAGCAAAGATTTATCTATCATAATAAGGTGATCATTACACTCAAAGAAATCTCATTCAACAAATTAAGTTGTAGATCAAAGATTAGCTACTATTTCATCCTAATAGGTGGATTAGTTAAATCCTTTCATAAAGTCTAGACCTAACAGTCTTTTGTAAATCTCTTTATCGAGAGCATACTTCATTGTATGCTTGTAAATACTTTTGCAAGGTGGACCTAGTAGTCCTTATTGCTCCTAACAGGGTAGATCATCAAAAGTGATCATTGTAAGCCTTAATAGGCCAACTTTATACTACAATACTAAAGCTTGTGGGTATCATCCCCACCCCAGTTTTACTTTCTATTTGGAAGGTTTTTGGGTCACCAAATTGTATGTCAAAGTGTTATGAATGCTTTTAGGTTTTCCATATCTCACGCATGCAATTAGATCAGAATACTCATGAAGGATTAATTTCTAATAAAGGATTAAGTTTTATTGGTTACTAATTCACCCCTCCCCTCTTAGTATCTTAGCATATCACATATATTTCCAACATCTAGTTCTTCCATGTTAGGACAACTAAAGCTAAAGTTATTTTAGGACAACAAATTCGAACATTACATTCTAGATTTTGGATTTTCTATAGGGTATATACACCACAAACATTATATTTTGGATTTTCAGTAGGGTATCTATAGTGCAAATAGGTAATATGTTTTCCAATCTAAATATTCGTGTGTTGATATCTTATAATTGTGTTTTATAATATGGGTAAGTAAAAATGTCCAACAATACTTTATCCTTTTCTTTGTTCTAGGTTATACAAGATTAAAAAAACCCTTAATTTAATTTTTTCTCTCACTGCTTATGATTTCTTTCTATTGTCACATAATCCCTCTTTGGTCTTTAGGGCCTATTTGTCTTGGTTCGTATTCCATTGGATCTCTGCTAGTTGGTGTTGCATTGGATCTATGTTGGGTAAGTACAAATTTTTTATAATCCTTTATCATTTACTATATTTTATTATTTAGATTATGCAAGATAACAAACCCCTTTATTACATTTGAATCATATTTTCCAAGCTATCCTATGCATTTTATTTTAAGCATTGCATTATTTTCCTCTTTCTTCTTTGCACTATAAGCTCAATTTTTTTTATAGATTTGCTGAAACATATTTAAAATGGTTTGTTCATAATATTCATCCTCTTCATGCATGAAGTTATTCAATTTATATTTTTATTGTTCTCTGCATATCTATCCTTCTAGGAATTCATAGGTTGTATCTTCCAACACTATCATCCATACACAGTGCAAACCAATAAAATGCAAATAACTTAAGTAGAAGTCACTTGAGTATATGTCAAAAATTATGGAAATTATATCAAAATAGATAGTATCTTTTTCTCTTCTAAGATTGTAAATTTTAAAAACAATATGTTTGCAAATTGCCACATAGCACAAAATTCCCTAAACTAGTGGAGAAACCTTCAATACCTCAAGACCAAATTGAAGCTTATATCTATATACAAAGAGCTCCCATTGATATATATAGATCTATTTTTTCTTAGTAACTTGTACTTTGTATTTCCATTGTACCATTCTTGTGGTTAAGGAAAGGGAACAAGCCCCTTTTATGGAGCCTACTATGAAAAATCCAATTAGTTGAACTTGACCTTCTCAATTTCTCTCTATAAATAAAATTTTAGCTTTTAGTTTTGAAAGAGTCTAGCCATTCCTACCAAATGGTAGAAATTTACTTCTATGGTATCAATTCAAATTTCTATACAATTCTTAGGACTACATACATATATAAAAATCCAATGCATGCTTGAACTATTGTTATTTGTTTATTTTTATGAATTTTCGTACCTAAATCTATAGTACACTACAACAAGAAATAATGAAGATATAATAATGTTGTGGGGAGTTATGAAGAAGATAACATCAAAATTTTGAAATTATATATAAAAGCCCTTACATTTTGATCAAGAAATTCTTGACAATAATTTATATGTATTTGTCATAAGGGGCTTTTTAGGAAGATCACTTCAAGTAATTACTAATATAGAGTAGGATAATATGTTTATAGAAAAATCTAAGTACAAGTAGGTTTATTTAAATTTTAAAGTATCATAGAAACCTTGCTATAAATAAGAAACTCACGAAGTACAAATTGAAGTGCAATTTCAAAAAAGAACAAGAAATGGCTTATAAAGATCAACAGGGTTGGATTTAATATCTTCTTATATTGGTTGTAGAGTGTGAAGAGAAAAACTTCCATGCTGAGATTCCAGATGCATTACACATCACTAGTAGACCTCTTGTTTAGATTAAGCAAGGTTTGTCGATGCTATTATCTCTTGAATCAATGTGCTCATATAGGGGGGCACATTGAAAAGAGTAAATGCATCCAACCCTTTGCACAATCACTTTACCATTACAACACTTTCAAGGGTGATGTTGAACTTGTTGGAGTTTTAAAACTACTGAGAAAAAAAATGCTCGATACCAAAAGGATAATACATATGCAACCTAAGGACTAGCTATTTCTTATTTTAAATTACATATGCAAACCATTTAGATCCAACATTAACAAAATGGAGAATTGTTTTCTTCTCTTTAGGCTCTGCAAAACCAAGGTGGGTATACCTAAGGGATGACTCAAAAGAAAATTATTGTATGCAATTATCTTAGTTTCATTCTGATTTTCATCTTCTATCCTTAGGCACATACATAGTTTATCAACTCCTTTGAAACTTTGAAATCTATACGCACCCCCTGTAATTAGATCTGGTCCTAATTCTCCTAGAGTTTACAAGTATTTCTGGGAATAGTAGCTATTTGTGACCCAGAAACCTAGATGTAAATGAGTGGTGACCAGAATTACAACCTTGAACAAAATAATACATGAATGATTTTGAATTTATAATAGTTTTAACATGTAGAAACATAATTTACTCATGATCATTTCTAATTTATAAGACCAGTACCTTATTTAGTGGGCAACAAAGTTGATTTATTGATAGGAGACCTTATTCAATTAACTTCTAATTGAATTTGTCAACTATAATCACCTATTTCCATTCTTACATGATATCCTCTTCAAAAACTCATGAATTATATCAATTTATTGAAGTATTTAAATAACTCATTGAATTAAAAGCAACAATATAATCAATACACACCCCATCTAGAATGCATTCTATTAGATGAACATTATCCAAATGATCTAAAAATTGATAAACTCATGAAAAGGAGATAGAAAATAGTAACACAAATTTTGGTGTACATATCCCTTTGTATTATCCCTCTTGCTGACTAATACAATAACCAATAGGAACTCAGTAAGGAACAAAGAGAATCATGCTGATTTTTCATTTCTATCCGTTATCAAAAATATCTCTAAAAATAAACTTAGATTAACTACATATGACTAGATTGAATGTACTTTCTTAGAATAATTGAAGACGTACCAAATTTTTTGGACCCTCACAATGCCTTGAAAACTCACTTATATAGGCATGAGTTGCAACAAGCAATAGGAAAATGTGATTTATAGGTGTCCTTTACACAAGAGACATGAAACAACTATTAGAAAAGACAAAACTCTAAACAACAGAAATACATGTAGATCAAATATTCCTTTGCAGGTCCCTTTCTATTACATTTTGTTGTTCTAATTTGGCTACAACTTTGATTCCTTCATGTATGAAACTGCCAAGCCCACAAATGATGAAATCTATTCTGAAGATTAAAAACTAATCTCAACCAAGGGTTTCATCATCATTATTTTGTACTATGAGAGTCACTCTTACCTATCACTACTCATTGGTTATACTAGTATCCTAGGGTAATGGGATTGTCACTTAATATGAAGCATCAAAGTGTTAGAGGCAATGTGGCTATCAAATAGAATAAAATAAGCATTTTCTACTTCCTCAGCCTTATCTACATTCAAAACCATTTCTCTACCAAAATATGTCCCTCTTTTAAAAAGAAAGACGTGTGTTAACAAAAAGTAAAAGTAATTATATGCATGAAACCCATGAGTATAAAATCTTCTTCACCCTCTCCAAAAACTCTACATAGGGCTCTATATATCTCTACTACCCTGGTATTGAAGTATACTTTCTTGAAAAATTCTTTAGAGAATGATGTTATTGCTGACAGGATTCTAATCTTCCCAAGTTCACCCTTTACTCTTTTCACTACCTTAGTGGCTTGATCATAGTTCTTTACCACAGTCTCAAGGAGATCATAATCCACAAAACACCCTGGATTACTACTCTTCCTTGGTCAAAATTCCATATACTAGCCAGTGGAGTAAACAACTTCCTCTCTGCAAACCATCTTTTGAGCAAATTTAAATTAGTTTGCAAGGTATCAGCATCCTGGACCCAATTTTCTTCATTAAACAATCCCCCTACTATCCACAACCTAAGATTTGATGAGTCCATTGGAGGCCTTTTTTGACTATACTTGCAAGACTGGAGCACAATAGAAATTATGGTATGGCTACTTAATTGAAGTTCTTTCTTATTTCTTTCTACAATTCTACAACATTTTCACAAACAAATTACTTCACACACTTGCTAAATACAATCTTCCCATTAATTGCTTTTGCTTATAAAAGGCTTGAAATCTTTATTCTCATAAGGTGGGACTGCAAAAATCTTTTGTATTATACTCTATTTTATTTTACACATGTGAAGCTTTCATATCAAATAAATACATAGAGAAGCACCACCTTTTGTTTTTAAAATCTGTGTCCCTCAATCTTAACAAATCCTGTGATCAAGGGATGTGAAAAAGGTGAAAAGTATTCCACTTGACAAGTTGGTCAGTCAATCCAATGAGGGCGAACCACATATATAGCTCCCTTCTTGGTGGCATCTCCGTTTGGACCTACTGGTAATTGAGGACATGTGTCGACAAGTTGCTACCTCACTATACATAATAGAATGAGCACCTTGCCATAGTGAAGTAATGATAGCCATTGGTTTGATCTTGATCATGTGGAAGACATGCAACCATGTTGCTCAAAAGAATAGTGGTGGGCCCCATATTTGCTATCTCATTGTATGTATCCTCAAGGAAACTTTCCATAGCAAGATAGTGATGGCTATTGATTTGAAATCAATCCAAGGGTAAGAAAATGCACAAACTTCTTAAGATGAGTGGGTCCCATATTCACTATCTCACATGGAGTAAACCACACACTTCTTTTTCATGACGAGATAGTGAGAATCATTGATCTTAGCTTGATCTGACGATCATAATTCCACTTGTGTTTTATGAATGGGAGGTGGGTCTAGAAGACTGATGACATGATAAATTCTACATAGTTGGAAAAAGAAAAAACAATATTTTAATTCCAGTCATCTTTCCACATTTCTTGGTTTCCACTGTATGCACATTTCTCGGCAACTCGGTATATCGCTAATGGCGAGAGGCCTAGATTTTCTAATTAGCGAGGTAGCGAGCTCTGGTGACTTAAGAAAACTTGAAATCAAAAAAGAAAAGCATGTCACATCATAGTTACCCACTTAGTAGTTCTAACATGAAAATGATATCATCATTTATTATGCTACTTGGGACTCTTAATGACCACCAAGAAGTTTGACGATTGTCATGATATGGGTTTCCAAGTTGATCACTACCTTGCTATCTACAAGAAACTTGAACTTCCCAATGGTGAAGACATGAGTACCAGAGCCTAAAATATTCCTAGGATGCTCGGTTACTTTTCCAACTTAGGGAGCAAAACAAAGTTTACATGATTAAAAAACAAAGCGAAACATTTCTAGTCACTACCTCCATTTATCTAGGTACCGCAACATAGTTTGACGATAGTCACTATGTTGCGATGGTCACTTAAGTCACATCTTATCATTATGAAAAAGTGATAGCCCTTGATCTTGCCTCGATCAGGCAGTGCTCCTTAAAAGGAAAAGAGATGCAGGGCACAAAATTTTAAAAACATAAGGGAATATTCAGAAAGTTTACGCGATGGAAACATAGGATACCTAGGGTTCACTTAAAGGTATTACATTGGCTATGTTGAAAGACAAACCTTGAGAATTCTAATAGATCTCAACAAAACATGAATCATGGCATGACTAAGGTATCCTAAAATTATGAAAATTATGAAGACTCAAAACCCTAGTCTGCTAAATACAAAGACCTAAACTAATTTTTCACCAAAATTTTAGACTTTTTCATACTGTGAAAAATTATACCAATAGTGGCTCTATCTAGGGATGATAGACTACTTAAGTCTATGCAAGAATTTAGAACCTATGGAAGAGTAGACCACATACTTGACCCTTTAAATGAAAACTTCTTAAGAGAGCATAGAGCAACACACAGAAATAAGAAACCAGGCTATACAAAGAAAAACACAAGGATCTACAAAATATACACAATGTACAAGCACAAGGAAACCCTAAACTATTGTTCATGGAAAAGCATATACCTTAATAAAAGTATCTCTTCAAGAATTGTCCATGAATTGGAAATTCAAGAATATCTCCAGTTAGATCTCTGAAAAAATATGAATCTCCTCCATGTGTATCACAACCGCTATATGGATCGAGCCAGATTGGGTCAAATTTACCATGCTTTCCTTTGTCTTCCACTCTAGCATTCCACATTAGTACCACGTCACCTATTTCAAATTTTCTCTCAATGGCTCTTTTTTCATATAAATGGTTCATTTTTTATTGCAACTTGGCATTTCAAATAGAAGACTCTTTCCTTGCTTCCTCTAGTTACAATATGTCATCCATTGTGAGTTGCATTTCATCAATGACATCATCTTCATACAATTGAATAAATTTATACATCTCTTTTAGGTTATTCTATGGAAGTCTAGCCTATGTACCATAAACCAAGTCAAATGGAGCACATCCAATAGCCCTTTTCATAGTAACGTTGTTAGCCCATAGGGCTAATGGCAATTTTGAATCCCAGGCTCTTTTATTTTCTCCTAAAATCCTCTTGATGATTTTTAATATACTCTTATTACTCAACTTTTCCTGATCATTTCCTTGGGGATGTTAGGGTGATGATGTGTACTCTATAATGCCATATCTCTTACAAAAAAATTTATATTCCTCTAATCTGAAACACATAGCATTATCTGTTACAATCTTCTGTGGGCACCCAAATCTGGTCACAATATTATTTAGAATAAAATTAATCACCACCTTACTTGTTACATTCTTAGTAGGGACTGCCTCAACCCACTTGGTGAAATAATCAGTGGCTATTAAGATCCATGAATGTCCACCATTGGATTTATTTATGATCTCACCTATAAAATCAATTCCCCACTGTTGAAATGGTACCTGCACTTCAACTGGTCTCAGTGGCAAATTCCTAGAGAATTTTAACTTTCCACTAAACCTTTGATAAGCATCACAAACCTTTACAAACTCATGAGTATCTCTAAAAAGTGTTGGCCACCAAAAACCAGCCCTAAGAATTTTATGAGTAGTGGTTTTAGCCATATAATGACCATCACATATGTCTTCATGCATATTTTTCAAAATTCTTTTAGACTCAATCTCATCCACACAATTTAAAAGTACTCCTTCCATATTTCTCCACAACAATTGACCTTGCACTATAACATACCTTATGGCCTATAGCTTGAGGGATCTTTTCTGATTGTTTGTTGATTCAGATGGAGATTTTATATTTTGCAAATAATAAATTACTTCTTTGTACCAATTAGAGGTATCCATATCATAAAAATTATCCTTGCAACTATCATCAAGTTGATTGATTCGGTTTACCTCTAGATTGGTTTCTATCATCAATTTGGCCAAACCATGACCCCTGATTAGTTTAGTAATTTGAATATCAATATTAAACTCTTGTATCCTATTAATCCATCTACACCTCCTGCCAGATACCTCTTGTTGTGAAAAAATGTCCTTCACAGTAGCAATAGGAACAAAAGCAATGACAATAGCTCCTACTAAGTAACATCTAAAAGCCTTGACTCCCTTTACTAGTGCATATGCTTTTTTTTTCATTAATTTTATACTTAAGTTCTACTACTTGCAAAGACTTGTTGAAGAATGTAAGGGGATACTCATAATCTTCCTTATTTTTTTGTAACAATAATGTAGTAATAGTGTGAAATGAGGCAAAAGAAAATATATGCATTGGTCCATCATAATTTGGAGCTATGAGGACAAGGGCATCTTTAATAGCTTGCTTAATTTTTTGGAATGCAATATTAGGTTCACCATCCCATTTTATCTTAGATCCTTTCTTTAACATCCTTGATATAGGCCTACTAATTTTTGCAAAATATGTCACAAATCTCCTAAGAAAGTTGATCTACCCAAAGAATGACTGAATGCCTTTAACACTTTTGGGTTTTTGGATCTTGTCTAAATCTTCTACCCTTTCAAGGTCAATCCTCACCCCATGCTTACCAACTAAATGTCCTAGCAACCTTCCTTCTGTAACACCAAAATTACACTTCCTTGGATTCAAAGAAATACCATACTTAAGGGCTTTGATAAATACCTTTTCCAAGTGTAGGCAATGATCATTTTCATTCTTGGAATAGGCAGTGAGGTCATCCTGATATACAACCAAAAACTTGTCAATAATATTAGCAAAAGTGACATCCATAACCCTTTGAAAAGTAGCTCCAACATTAGTAAGCTGAAAAGGTATCCTAACATAAACATAAGTACCCCATGGAGTAGTAAAAGCAATCTTAAACTGTTCTGATTCCTTAACAACCACTTGATTGTAACTTGAAAATCCATCCATCATTGACATAAGCTCTAAACCAGTAACCCTTTGCAACATAGCTTCCATGTTTGGAAGACCATAATTATCTTTTAGTGAAGATATATTAAGATTCCTAAAGTCAACGCATAATCTTATATCTCCATTTTTCTTCTTGATAGGAACTAAATTGGATACCCAAGAAGAATGTCTAATGGGCTTTATGATTCCTGCATCTCTTAATTTGATTAATTCCTCTTGCAAATTGGAGCCAGAGTTGGATTTATTGGTCATGTTTATGCCTAAAAGGTTTGGTGTCTAGTTTCAAATGGACTTCATGTTGAAACAGATCCTCCCTATAGGGTTTTAGGTCATCATATGACCATGCAAACACATGTCCATACTTCCTTAATAGGTCTATCAAATCTTTCCTAATTTTAGGAGACAATTTCTTACCAATATATACCCTTTTAGGTGTTTCTTAAGTTCCCAAGTTCACCTCCTCCAAATCTTTGACATTGTATTCATTAATATTCATTTGTGACCTGTCTTGGTTGTCAAAAATTGTTTCCAAAACAACTACACCCTTAGGGATTTTATTTGTCTTTAATTGCACAACTTCCTGTCCAAAAATAATATCTTTTCCATCTATATTCTCTATATAAGCTACACAATTAATTTCTTGTCCTGAAAACATACTATCACAGTTCAAAAACCTCAGGATATCCTTATCATCTTCAAAGACTTGCCAATTCTGAACATTATCATGGTTAGAAGGTCTAATTTGAATCTCAATCTTAGACACACCGGAAAATGTAATGTCATTAGGTTTTATTGCTATGTTTTCCAATAAGTCTGCCATATTATTATTTTTCCTATCTTTCCAAATTATCCCAAATGCAATAAAACATTCAATCATATCCCATACTGCATTTCTATACTATTTTAACCTTTTTTTCTTTGACACATAAGCATTTCTTACTTGGGATACCACCAATTCAAAATCTCCTACAACATGTAAACACTTTATCCCATGCTTGTGAGCTAATCTAAGACCTATCAGTAAAGCCTCTAGTACAAGGGAAACTTAAAGTAAAAGAGAACGTGTATGTTACCCCTACTGGAGATGTTAGCAAAATGCTTGCACCAAATTCATCTTTGTAGCATGCACCATCAAAAAACATAGTCCATACATCACCCTTGTCTATTTTTGTGATAGCTTCCATTTTCATTTGAGATGTATGTTTGGATTTCTTCAAAGTCAAAACTTTAGCTCTAAATGCATTGATGTCTGTATCCACAAAAAATTTCATATTATCTTCTATATCCTTTTCTATCATGTATATACTTTTAGGCTCCCTATTGACTTTTATCAAATTCCACTCAATATTAAAAGTGGCAAATGAAAAATCACATTGTAGACTCTCACCCATGGTAGCACTCCACTTTCTTGACAACAACATGCCATACTAAGGTGGAATGTCGACAACCAACACACTCATAGTAAGTTCTTTGTCAAGATAGGTTGTTAATCTATATGGAAAAGAGTTTATAGTGCCTATGACTGTAACTTCTCTTTTGTCCATAGTACAACATCTTCCTTGAGTTGTATCCACCTTTAAACCTAATTCCTTCATTATTTTTAAAGGGATCACAGTATTGGAGGCCCCAAAGTCAATCATGCAATTTTTCAATGTCTTACCATTTACTAAAATACTTAAGAAGAATGGTTCAACATTTCCCAAAAACTAATTCATAGAATTATCCAAAAACATTTAAAGAATTTGAGACACAACTAATTTAGCTTCATTGGCCTATACATTTTCTTTACTACTCTCTTTGGGACTATGGTTTTCATTGCACTCATTTCTCACATTTGTACCAGTATTTCCCAACCATGCTAAAGCTTTATCTCTATGTTCAAGGATCCTTAATAATTTAGATAAAGGGACTTTGACAGTGATTTGTGATAACATTGTAGTCATATCTATAAAAGAATCAGATGAGCTATCAATGGTTGTACTCCTTTTATCATGATGCTTATCAAAAATACTTACCTCACCTTGGTGATTCGTATCACTTGTAATGATTTCTTTTGGTATCTTTTCATCTAACTTCTATGGAACACTATTTGGGAATTCACCAACTTTAGGATTATTTCCCTTCTTTGGTTCCCACATTTTATTTTTAATCTTAATCTTCTTAGTAGAGATATCTTTAGGATTCATAGCTTCCCCTTGTTTAGGATTAACTCCCTTTATAAACATGCCATCCACCTTATCATTTTCTTCCCTTTTAGCCATGTTTCTAGTCTGTACTTGAGCTATCATGTTTGTAGTAATTTGGTCAATCTCTTCCTTAGAAGGCTTCCTTAAAGTGATTTCTTCTTTGGAACTTACCATGTTAAGAGGATGTACTTGCTATTTTACTTATACCTTACATCCTCTTGATCTTCTTGATATTCTTGACATTTTTCTACTACATTTTGATTTCTAGGGAAAGACAAGGCTACTGCACAAGATTCAGGAGCATGAGGTAATTGATACGCAAAACACCATATGGGTTTAGTAGTGAGCTCACATTCATCTACTACATTCATAGAGGTTTTAGACAATGGATCAGGGGTGACCCTATTGTTTGTATTCTTAGGGGAAGGGACATTTGGCTGACCATCTTTCTAGGTGGTAGTATAAGGAAAATTTTGCAACCTATTTTGTCTATTGAAATTTGACTAGTAAGGGACCCTATTTTCAGTAGGATTCCTATCATTTTTCACCTGAGGGATATTTAAATTCTTTATAGCATTTAAAACTTGACTTATCTCACTAGGCTCTTGCTTTTTCCCCCCTATACCTTTGTTATCCTCCTTTTTGTTTCCCTTATTTCCAAACAACCTAGGGTCATCTCTCTTACTTTCAAGTCTTCCTGAAATTCTCAAATTATTTTCCACATTTATGGAAATTTTGAAAGCATCTCTTAAATTCCTAGGCTCTTTATCCCTAAGTTGGTATTCCATTTTACCATCAAAAGCATTCAAATAAGTAATCAAGCATACCTTATCATCTAATCGCATGGCCTGCATAAGCTTGTACATTCTCTTTTGGAATCTAATGTTAAATTCAGTGATAGATTCATTAAGTAACCTCTTAATATTATTTAATTCGCTCAAAATGTAGCTTTGATTTTTCTTATCACCATATTGTTCCTTGAAATAGTATTCAATATCCTTCCAATCAACAATAGATAATTCAGGAAGTCTTTTGAACCATTCTCTAGCATCTTTAGTTAAGGACTAAACAAACAACTTCATAACAACATTCTTAGCCTCAACCTCATAATCACTCGTCATATCAAGAAAGCTCCTCAAATGGTCTTCACAAGTTATAACATTGTTCCCAGCAAATTTAGGCAATCTTTTTCTCATTTCTTGTGGAATAGGATTAGGGTAACCAGGGATTCCATCAAAACATATTTTCCTATAGCCTTCTAACTGGATAGGTCTTCTATGTAAATTAGGCTTAGGATAATGGTCAATATCTTTCCTCATGTTACACACACTATTACTAGTGCTGGCATCACCAACAGATTTTTTAAGATCTATTTTATGTGAAAATGATGATAAGAAAAGAGCAAATACCTTAATAGTATTTTGATTTGCATCATTAGATCCAACATCACCTTTAGGAATAGTTGCAGATTGCCTTTTAGCATTTTTCAAGAATTTGATCTTATTGTTTATCTCAGAAATGACTGCTTCATTTTCTACAATCTCCAATTTCTTAACCAAGGCATCCTTCTCTTTTCTATTCTTTTTTAGCTCAATATCTAAAAGTGACATGGAATCATGGATTTGAACAACTTTTTTTGGTTCGTTAATCTTAACACCAATCTCCTTTTGTTTTCCCTTTTCTTTAACTTTGACAGTATGCCCTATGTCCTTTGCTTGACTATTGTTAGCTTCTAGAGTACTATAGTTTTTAATCTATTGTTGTACAGGTCCTTCTAGGTTCAAATTATGAGTTTCCAATAGCTTTTGTTCTCGTACTTTAAGTTGTTCAACTTGACTTATAATCTTCGGTTGTCATGCTTTAGTTGCTATTTCATTTTTCTTCTAAGTAATGTTTTTTTTTCTTCAAAGGCTTTTGTAATCTTTTCCTCCCTTTCCTTTTGTAATTGTTTATCTATAGCTTCTTACTCAGCCAATTGCATTCTCAAGACTTTGATCTCATCAAGATCTGGGATATTAAACTCAAATCTAGCAGTCTTTTCATCATTGAGACTCTCAGGATCTAAATTTTTTGGTGCTACTTCTCCTTGAGAATAGTTAGATAAGAAAGAGTTCGTACTTCATGGAAAAAGATTATTACTATCCCTTTTGTCTAAACTGAGTGTATTATGTAGCTTTGTAGTTTCTTGGCATATTACTTTGGGTGTGCTAAAAAAGTCATCACCAGATAGCCCAAGATGGGATCTAGAACTCTGGTAAGATGATTCCCTTTCCATAGTAGAAAAATGAACATTTTATCCCCTTATTTCTTTCCCTCAGGGATAGTCTTCTCTATGTATCTGAGATCTCTTCACAACCCAATGTTGTCATCCCTTGGGAGGGAGATCAGTTTGCAATTTGATTCCTAGGTTTTTCCTCACATTTGCTCGTGTGTTTCTTTTGTTTTCAATGATTTTGTGATAAAAAAAATTCTAAATAATGACACTGGTTAAAACCCTATGAGTCACCACCCACCCTATGAGAATGGGAAAAACTTTTGAATGGATCACACTTCTTTCACTAAGTTCCACAGGCAAAATACAAATAACCCTCAAGATCACAAAAAATATCTAAATAAAACATCTATCTCAAACTCTACCCAAGGGAAATATAGATCTTAAATGATACATTGGTTTATGACACATAAACCATTGTTCCCAACAGAGTCAACATTTTGTTGGAGTTTTAAAACTATTGAGCAACAAAATGCTCAATACCAAAAGGATAATACTTATGCAACCTAAGGACTAGCTATTTCCTATTTTTAGTTACACATGCAAACAATTTGGATCCAACATTAACAAAACCAAGAATGGTTTTCTTCTCTTTAGGCTCTACAAAACCAAGGTGGGTATACCTAAGGGATGACTCAAAAGAGAATTGTTGTATGTCTGATTTTTCATCTTCTATCCTTAGGAACATACACAGTTTATCAATTCCTTTGAAACTCTGAAATCTATACACATCCCCTGTAAGTAGATCTGGTCCTAATTCTCCTAGAATTTACAAGTATTTTTGGGAATAGTAGCTATCTATGACCCATAAACCTAGATGTAAATGAGTGGTGACCAGCATTACAACCTTGAACAAAATAATACATGAATGATTTTGAATTTATAATAGTTTCAACATGTAGAAACAAAATTTTCTCATGATCATTTTTGATTTATAAGACCACTACCTTATTCAGTGGGCAACATAGTCGATTTATTGGTAGGAGACCTTATTCAATTAACTTGTAATTGAATCTATCAACTATAATCACCCATTTCCATTCTTACATGATGTCCTCTTCATAAACTCATGAATTCTACTAATTTATTGAAGCATTTACATAACTCATTGAATTAAAAGAAACAATATAATCAATACACACCCCATCCAGAATGCATTCAATTAGATGAACATTATCCAAATGATCTAAAAACTAATAAACTTGGGAAAAGGAGACAAAAAATAGTAACACAAATTTTGGTGTAAATATCCCTTTGTATTATCCCTCTTGTTGACTAAGACAATAAACAATATGAACTCAGTAAGGAACCTAGAGAATCGGGCTGATTTTGCATTTCTATTCATTATGAAAAAAAACTGTAAAAATAAACTTAGAATAACTACATATGACTGGATTGAATGTACTTGCTTAGAACAACTGAAGACATACCAAATTTTTTGGACCCTCACAATGCCCTGAAAACTCACTTATATAGGCATGAGTTGCAACATGCAACAGGAAAATGTGATTTACAAGTGTCCTTTACACAAGAGACGTGAAACAACTATTAGAAAAGATAAAACTCTAAACAACAAAAATATATGCAAATCAAATATTCATTTGCGGGTCCCTTTCTATTACATTTCATTATTCTGATTTGGCTGCAACTATGATTCCTTTGTGTATGCAATTGCCAAGCCCACCAATGATGAAATTTGTTCTAAAGATTGGAAACTAATCTTAACCATGGGTTTCATCATCATTATTCTGTACTGTGAAAGTCACTCTTACTTGTCACTACTCCTTGGTTATACCAGTATCCCAGGGTAATGGGATTGTCATTTAATATGAAGCATCAGAGCATTAGAGGCAATGTAGTTGTCAAATATAATAAAATGAGCATTTTTTGCTTCTTGAGCCTTATCTGCATTCAAAACCATTTCTCTACCAAAATATGTCCCTCTTTTAAAAAGAAAGACGTGTGTTAACAAAAAGTAAAAGTAATTATACACATGAAACCCATGAGTATAAAATCTTGTTCACCCTCTCCAAAAACTCTGCACAGGGCTCTGTATATCTCTACTACCCTGGTATTGAAGTATACTTTCTTGAAAAATTCTTTAGAGGATGATGTTATTGCTGACATGATTCTAGTCTTGCCAAGTTTACCCTTTTCTCTTTTCACTACCTTAGTGGCTCAATCACAATTCTTTACCATAGTCTCAAGGAGATCATAATCCACAAAAAAACCCTGGATTACTAGTCTTCCTCGATCAAAATTCCATATATTGGCTAGTGGAGTAAAAAACTTCCTCTTTGCAAACCATCTTTTTAGCAAATTTAAATCAATTTGCAAAGTATCATCATCTTGGACCCAATTGTCTTCATTAAGCAATCCCCCTACTATCCACAACCTAAGATTTGATGAGTCCATTGGAGGCATTTGTTGACTATACCTGTAGAATTGGAGCACAACAAAAAATATGGTATGGCTATTTAATTGAAGTTCTTTCTTATTTCTTTCTACAATTCTACAACCTTTTGACGAACAAATTACTTCACACACTTGCTAAATACAATCTTCCCATTAATTGCTTCTGCTTATAAAAGGCTTGAAATCTATATTCGCATAAGATGGGACTGCAAAAATCTTTTGTATTATACTCTATTTTATTTTACACAAGTGAAGCTTTCATATCAAATAAATACACAGAGAAGCACCACCTTTTGTTTTTAAAATATGTGTCATCAATCTTAAAAAATCCTGTGATCAAGGGATGTGGAAAAGGTGACAAGTATTCCACTTGACAAGTTGGTCAGTCAATCTAATGAGGGTGGACCATGTATATAGCTCCCTTCCTGGTGGCATCTCCATTTGGACCTACTAGCAACTGAGGACATATGTCAACAAGTCGCTACCTAACTAGACATAATAGAATGAGCACCTTGCCATAGCAAAGTAATTACAGTCATTGGTTTGATCTTGATCATGTGGATGACACACAATGGCATTGCTCAAAAGAATAGTGGTGTGCCCCATATTCACTATCTTGTTGTACGTATCCTCTGGGAAAATTTCCATAGCAAGATAGCGATGGTCATTGATCTAAAATCAATCCAACGGTAAAGAAAATGTGTGAATTTCTTAAGATGAGGTGGGTCCTATATTTGCTATCTCACATGGAGTAAACCATGCACTTCTTTTTCATGGCGAGATAGTGAGAATCATTGATCTTAGCTTGATTTCATGATCATAATTTGACCTATGTTTTATGAATGGGGGGTGGGTCTAGAAGACTGATGATGTGATAAATTCTACATAGTTGTTGAAAGAAGAAACAATATTCTAATTCTAGTCATCTTTCCACCTTGCTTGGGTTCCACTGTATGCTCATTTCTTGGCAACTCGCTATATCACTAATGGTGAGAGGCCTAGATTTTCTAATTAGTGAGGTAGTGAGCTCCGGTAACTTAAGAAAACTTAGCACTAGAAAACAAAAGCATGCCACATCATAGTTACCCATTTAGTAGTTTTGACATGGAAATGATATCATCATTTATTATGCCACTTGGGACTCTTAATGACCACTAGGAAGTTTGATGACTGTTGTGACATGGATTTCCAGGTTTTTTGCTACCTCACTATCTACAAGAAACTTGAACTTCTCGATGACAAAGACATGAGTATCAAAGCCTCAAATATTCTTGGGATCCTTGGTTACTTTTCTTGCTCAGGGAGCAAAACAAAGTTCATGTGATTAAAAACCAAAGTGAAACGTTTCAGGTCACTGCCTCCATTTATCCGGGTACTGCAGCATAGTTTGATGGCGGTTGCTATGTCATGATGGTCACTTAACTCAACTCTTATCATTACAACAAAGTGACAGCCCTTGATCTTGCCTCTATTAGGTGGTGCTCCTTAAAAGGAAAAGAGTTGCAGGGCATGAAATTTTAAAAACATCAGGGAATATTCAAAAAGTTTGCACACTGGAAACATAGGATACTTAGGGTTCACTTAAGGTATTGCATTGGATGTGTTGAAAGAAAAACCTTGAGAATTCTAATAGATTTCAACAACACATGAATTAAGACACAACTAAGGTATCCTAAAATTATGAAAATTATGAAGACTAAAAACCCTAGTCTGCAAAATGCAAAGACCTAAACTGATTTTTCACCAAAATTTTAGACTTTTTCCATACTATGAAAAATTAGACCAACTAAACCCATAAAATTATGTTGTTCCAATTCCAATAAATTGTTAGATTGAAATTTTTCTAATCTTACATAGTATAGTATAATCTATATGAATTTTTTCCCTACATTCTAGAGCAAAAATTTCCTTGTAATTTGGGCAATTTACAAGTTGAAGTTTGGGCAACATGGAGTTTCAATTCTCAATACCATTAGCACATGCTAAACTTACATTTAGAATGAAATTTATTTCCTCCTAGGCATGACTATTTCAGCTTATTAGAGGTGTTTGGATAATAACTTTGGAATAGTGTATCAAGTTGTGTATTGTGCTAGGCATGAAGTATGTAGTTTAGGTGCAAACTAGAAATTTACAAAATGCAAAGAGTGATTGCTATCAATCAAATAGTCCCAAATATGGACCAAGAAATATTCACACATAAGTGATCTAGTGTAAGAAACTAAATTACTAGGTTTCCTATATTTAGTAGTTGAATCGTAGCATATGGTTATAATCTTATAGTGATTGCCAGATTGTAATTTATTATATATAATTACAATTAGTGAATTCATCCTATCTTGGTAACTAACTCTGTCATAGTATAAGGTATTTTATTACATTGCATCCATATATCTGATTTTGACATTACAAGAAGAAGAAAAGAAATAATTTTTAAGCATCCAAGATACACACTCTCTTAGTTTGTCTCTGTGAGCTGCTTGGTGGCGCAGGAGCACCTAGGTAGGCTAGTATAAAACCTAAGGATTCCTTGCCTTTTGGTTTTTAGTAATTATTAGCCACATCACTAGTCTAATAAGAGGTTATATTTGGTCCTTATGTGTGTTTAGGAGAGTTAGCAAGACCCAAAATGGCCAAGTTGCTAGAAAGTGCAAAATGTTGTCAACTAGGTGACTTAGGTTCTAGAAAGGGTAAAATGGTCTACTAAGGTTCCAATGGCCTTAGATATTTTATTTGAGCTCCTTTAATTTATATTATATTCCCACTTGGTCTTTGGAACAATTTTGGAGGTCTAAGTCCAATTTTGGAAAAAGTTGCTAAAATGTTGTCATATTGTCATGATAATATTTTCTTGCTGAGAGCAACTTTTTTGCAAGATTTTGTAAATTCATGTTTGTAATGCTCTAAATATTTGGAATATTTATGAAACTGATGGTGGAACCTTTAAAATCATGAGGATAACCTTTTCAATGGGTTGGAAAAATTGGAGAAAGTACTATATGGACTGTGCATAGCATTTTGGTTGTCAGCCTTGAAAATGGCTTAATTAAAATAAAATGTATGTAATTCATTTCCTAAAATTAAAAATTTTAATTTCACTATCTTGTTATATATTTCATTATAGGTCATGAAAAAATTCCCCTCAAGACCTACTTGAAGAAAAACAAAAATTAAACAGAGGCAAAAACATGAAAGTCAACCTTTGTGGAAGAGTTACTCTTTTTGCATTTTCTAGCAAGTTCTACAAGCAATATCGAGAATCTGTGAGCTATATCAGCACATACAACAGCTATATGATCATATATAACATCAACATAAACATTTACATCTAACTTTTTTAATAGTAGTACATCTATATTACTAAAATGTCTCCAATATACCACAAAAAATAGACAAGGATTGTAGCTCATATGTGTCACACTCTTTCACTAACACTATCTAGTCAAGAGGACCCTCCTTCAAGTGTAGTTCTTTCTCTTACTATATGTAGTATTTTTATGGATACATCAACACTTCAACTACTAGAATCTTAGCACCTGGTACTGCTGCAATGAAAATTGTAGCCACAAGTATTACTGTAGCAACATCTTGTCTCTCCCTCCCACATTGCTCTTTCAATTCTTCTACAATGTTCTCTAGTATAATCTAAAATAGGGACTTCCCCACAAATCTTCAAGCCCATTTGAATCCATGGGAGATTTCCCACATAATGATTCTCTCTATTACATATGGTAACAACCTTTCAAACTTTTTCTTGACTAATCTCAAAGTAACTATGACCTGCACATCAACCTTGTGAAAATGAGTCTCCTTAGTGACTTAGTAAGAGCTCTATCCCTGCCACTAAGAACATAGTCATTTCTAAACTTCCAAATGAGCCATTAAAATTTGAAAACAAATCAAGAAAATAAGACACTGCATTAATTGAGAGCTCACATGAGAGTCAAATTAGAAAAATTTATCAAAACTAAACCATTAATACTACAGAACATCCCTGTGGCATTCTTATGCCCCTTTTTCTAGGATGGGTCAAATAGGCATAGGAAATGTCCCTAGATTACATGGAGTGCACTTTGAGGAAGTGGATCATTAGAGATAATTTGGTGCAATGGAGAAACCTACTTGTGGAGGATGCTGCATAGTAGAGCAGGTAGATTTTATTATATCCAAACCTGCAATTGCTCAAGGACAAGAAATTCTTAGGAGAGGATTGTAAAGCCCCTTTCTTAGGGCTAATTTGTGTGGAGACTATTTGTATATATTTTGAGTTCATA
This sequence comes from Cupressus sempervirens, assembly GCA_028749045.1. Taxonomy (NCBI): domain Eukaryota; kingdom Viridiplantae; phylum Streptophyta; class Pinopsida; order Cupressales; family Cupressaceae; genus Cupressus; species Cupressus sempervirens. The sequence continues at coordinate 580,464,141 of CM053787.1, forward strand.
TAGGATAATTGGTATTGGTAAGGGGACTTAGATCTTATAGGGCACACCTCCAACCTATCTTGGTTTTCGTTGTTGGTATAAAGCTCAGTTGGCCATTTAGATTGCGATGATGATTTTAAAAATGTTTTTGACCTTTGGCGTAGTTGAAAAACATCTTGGAGAGCATGTTAATTTTTGGTAAGTTTGTGAGTTGGTACTTGTCATCATCCTTTGACTTTAGTTAAATCATGGCAAAGTCTTGATGTTGCTTTTTGCAACTAAAATGGAGTATTTAAATGATGCTTAAATTTTCATCAAGTTACCAATTCATGTTCTAGTTTTGGCACATGGATTCAATAATGTTTTCCCCTTTGGTATAGGTTTGAGTTCATTCACACATACACATATTGAAAATATATATAGACATGTTCAAACATTGAAGTTAAAAATATAAAATAAATAGTACAAATTAACAATTTGGTCTTTAAGAATTAAAAAATCTATCAAAAATATAATTAAAATAAATAGTTCTCTCCTTAAATCCATAGTTTCCAATAAAATTATAAATAAATTATGGCTTCAACTCTAGCCTAATCTATCCTCACAAATTTGAACCAATTATGGCTTCAACTCTAGTGAATTTCTAAACTCTGATACAAGAGCACCAACTCCTACAAATGTGAGCCCCTACTTGTAATTTCTTGAACAATTTAATGTAGCACTAATCCATCACAACATATAATAGAGATTACACAATTTTTGGACAAGTATGAATAAACTAGGACTTTCATAAAAAAATTCAACTCTTGGTGATACAAGTTAAATCAAATAATAATATTTGTACATCTGCTACAGACTTCAACTTCCAACTCAATGTGTAATGTCTAAAAACTGGACAATATACTATCGCAAGATGTAAATTACAACCTTTAGTTCTCAATATCTAAAAATTGCATCTGTGTAAATGAACAAACTTTTATTATTATCCAGAGTATATGTAGATTTTGTACTTTTAGAACATCTATACAATCTATATTCTAACAAATTTATTAATTCTCAAATTTCAAGTATAATTTTCATCTCTATGATTTGTAAAATAGTCCACAAACAACAATATCTAGATATGTGGACAATATCATGGAGTCCAAATTAATTTCTAATGTTTGCTAGGAGCCTAAATAAGTATTACTATAAATGATATACCTATTCAAATCTTGAGGAATCAATTTGAGTACTTGCAAAAAAATTTTGTATTATCTCCTATGAGAAATTCCACAACTTCCTTTCTTATTAAATTGTGAATCCTCTCTCAACAACAATGTCCCCTTTTTAATTGATTACAGTTCTACTTTCTTTTTTCACACATCAACTTTAGAAGTAACTTTACACCAATTTTTTATCTTTATACACAATAAAAATTCACTTTAAAATAAAAAAAGAATAATAAATAACCCATGACCATCAGAAATTCATGAAATTTAATTGGTTTAAAATGAAATCACATTTACCTCAAACTATTTTTTTTTTTGGTTTAAACTAACATACTTCTTCCTAGACCAATAGTTTTCCATAGAAAAATTTGGATTCCCTTTCTAGACCATGCCCTTGTTGAGTGCACTTGTAGTAAAGCTAATGATATGTTTCTATACACCAAGTTTCATCAACTAGAACTTTCCCCACATATTTTATTATTCTCTGATATATTATCATTCTCTATAATATCTTGTCTAACATTCTCCCATCCTTTTGATAAGGATTATAACATTAGATCCAGAAACAAATCATGGAAAAGGATCCAGTAATGAGGTCACAAAAGTGTAAATCCTTCCATGAGGAACCTCTATATGGGACTACCCTACTAATTTTGTATCTAACCAAGACTTTTCAAGGTTCCATTACTTGTAGTGCCTTGAAAATCTATTTAGTAGCAAGTGCTAACCCATGTTCTAAGGTCCTTCAAGCCCAATCCCCCTTTTCTTTTGTTCATGGCACACAAATCCCATTTCACACCATGTGCCTTCAAATCCCTCTTGCTATCAAATCAAAAATCTCTAATATGGTTTTGTATGACATTAAACTAGTAATGGTTCAGCATCAAGGAAGAGTAGAATAGATATTTTAAGAGGAAAATATCTTTTGGCAAACCTCATTTCTTCTAGCCAAGGAAAGGTAAGATTATTCTACTTTTTGAGCTTCTTCTCAATCCTCTCTTCAATCAAATCCTTAATTTTTTTTAAATCAAGAAAAATGGTGAAGGGGGCACCAAATAATTGGTAGAATGAATTAATCATACCAAGCTACTGAAAATAAATAGTCACAACTCTGATATGTGCATACTCTACACTAAATACAAACTTGTCCTATTAAACAACCCCAACTCATGACAAATAAGGAGTAATGGAAATGCTCAACGAAAATTGTTGAATTTATGTCAATGAAAGTTGTTGATATTATAATATGGATGAATTTGAGTGAGGTAACCAAATTTTTCTTTCAAAGCCATATGTATAGATATAAATATTAAGTACAACATGTCCAATGTTTTTGTAGATATACACATTAGTTACACCAAATTTTTCTTTCAAAACCATATGTGCAAATATAAACATTAAGTACAACATGTCCAATATTTTTGTAGATATGCACATTAGTTACACCAAATTTTTCTTTCAAAACCATATGTGTAGATATAAACATTAAGTACAACATGTCAAATATATTTGCAGATATACACATTAGTTACACGGAAGTTTTCTTTCAAAACTAGATATAAACAATATTAAGTACAACATGTCCAATATTTTTTTAGTTATACATATTAGTTACACCAAATTTTTCTTTCAAAACCATATGTGCAGATATAAATGTTAAGTACAATATTTCAACATTTTTGTAGATATATACATTAGTTATATCGAATTTTCTTTTATAACCATATGTGTAGATATAAACATTAAGTACAACATGTCCAATATTTTGTAGATATACACATTAGTTACACCAAATTTTTTCATTCAAAACCATATGTGAAGATATAAACATTAAGTACATGTCCAATATTTTTGCAGATATATTTTCCTATGAAGAAAGATCATGCCTAACAATACAAACCCACAACAAAATAACCAGTCAATGGCTACATTGTGGTTTTAGTTCGAAAGAAAAGATGATAAATGTAATTGTCCTTACAAAAAGTGTAAGGGCTTAAAGAATCAAAAAATTATAATCACAACAACCTAGATTCATTGTAGGCAACATGGTCATGTTAAAGGGGGCCACAATTTTTGTCCATTTTTGAATGTAGATTTCCTATTGGAGGAACATAGATGTGTGAATATCCAAGCTGAGGATAAAACTGCCATGGAAGAAAATGATAATAAGATAGAGGACATGATCGAAGAAGATGGTATTGGCCCAAGTGATGAAGATGCTCATGATGATGGTACTAGCATCTAATAATGATGATGAAGATGGTCTTGATATACCTATACTTGAGAAGGCACACAATCCCCTATACAAAGGCTCTTAAAAACCTCTTCTCTCTACTATAGTGTTGTTGGTGAACTTCACGGTTATGAATGGTTTATCCAATGTAGCAATGTCATGTATGCTAAGGTATGCCATTTTTGTCATCTTCAATGTTGGCATACTATTACTATTCATTATATTAACAATGCATATTTTTGTTGTAGGTTGATAGGTGAGTTTTTGTGACCACCATCAAACATTCTACCTCATTGATACCAAGAATTATATACCACTATGAATCAGATTGGAATGAAGTATCAAACAATTCATGCATGTCTCAATGATCACATTCTATATCATAAACAACATGAATTTGCAATAAAATGCCCTAATTATCATATTAGTAGATATCAGTAAGATCAAATAAAAAAAAGGGTGCCTCACAAGGTTCTTCAGTTTATTCCCATTATTCCATGTCTTTAATAATTATTGAGGTGCACTAGCTTGGCACAATTTATGGATTATCATGCATGCAATAGAAGTCAAGATGACATTATGTGAATGCCTATGGATGGTTATGCATTTAAAGAGATAGGATAAACATGATCATTCTTTAAAGAAGAACCTCGTAATCTCAAGATTTTATTAGTAGTGGATGTTGTCAATCCATTTGGAGATATGAGATTTGATTACTCAGTGTGGCCTATTTTTGTTATTAATAATAAAATTCTTCCTTGGATTTCTATAAAGAGGGAGCACATAATGGTGTCAATGATTGTGCCAGGTATTTTTTCATTTAATAGCTATCTAAATTAATTTATAAATAGTACATGAAAATGGTCATAATAATTATGTAATGTTTCTGTTCATTCAATTATTAGGTAAGTACCAAGTTAAAGATATGAAAGTGTATATTGAGCCTCTAATTGACAAGTTATTGAAGTTATGGAATGGAATCACTATGCATGACATCTCTAGACCAAAGGACAAAGACAATTTTAATTACATGCTATGCTTGTATAAACAATACATGATGCCCCTAGGCCAACTCATTTTTGCAATATTTTATATTGCTAAGGTCACATATTTTTGGTCTGTTATAGTACTTATACATTATTATTCTATGCTTAAGTTGCATATGATAATTGTACATGATCCTATTATATATGATCTTTTAGGTCTTCAAATAAAGGAAACATTTGCATGTCTAGTTTGTGGTCTGACGATGAAATCTCATCATTCAAGAAGTTTAGGAAAGTAGGTGTTCGATGAGTTTAGGGACTTTCTCCACAATAATCATAAGTATCGAATTATTGTAAAATATCTTTTTAATGGGAAAGAAGAGACAACATCAAGACCACAAAGAATGACATCTCATCTATGAAAGTTGGAATATGATCAAATAAATTGTCAAGGTAATGTTGAGTTTATGGTCTAAAGTTTGAAATTTATATTTTGATATTGTCTTATATTTAGTAATGATGTAATTGATTCTCATGAAGGTCATCAAGACATCAATGACCAAATTCTTAGAGGAATAAAAAGTTATCCTACTCAATTTAATAGGTTACTATACTACAAAGATCTCTCAATAATGCATTTGTTTGATGCTATGCATATTAGAATGAATGTAACAGAGGCACTATGGAAAATATTGGATGGAAGGCATGATAAAGAAAAAAAAAATTACCAAAATTTGTACTAAAATTCATGAATCCAATCATGTATTAAAATATTTCATTGAATCAAATAGCAATGAAGACCACATAAATACTAGTGCCCTTCCTTGGTTATTAATGGAGAAACAAATTGATGCATTAAAAGAAGTCATAAAATTAACAAAATTTCCCATAGAATTTGCTACAAATATAAGAACTCTTGTATCAAAGAAAGGTGATTTTGAGCTAGGGTTGAAAACACATGATTTGTATACCTTCGTTAAGGTAAGTCATGTTCACTATTTACAATATTTTTATAAAATTGAATATACTATCTATTGCATTATTTAATAATATATTTAAATGATCATTTTTTAATGGTTGCATTATGTCCTACCTCTATCCCTCTCGCAGCAATTTGAAAATAGTATTAAATAAGTTATATAGCATCTTGAAAAATACATGAGGTTAGAAGTGATTTTTCTTAGATTTGTTGCACATATATTATATTTATGACTTGCTTTACTTTTTATGTAATCTATTGCATATTTTTATTTGAAATTTTGTTTATATGTTCTTGCATGTTGAATCTCTTTTAGGTGGTTATCATCTAAACAAATTGATAAAAAATATATATAAAAAATATTGGAAGAGAAAAATTTCAAAGCTTATGTATGAAATGCAGAAGTGTCTACCTTCAACATTTTTCAATGCTCAAGAACACTACCTCATACATCAAGTTGAGGAGATTGAATTGTGTGGACCTTAAAAACTAGGTCAATGTGGATGGTTGAGAGGAACTTGAAATTTATGAAGGTCTTGGTTCAACAACGAGCACATCCTATAGGTTCTATGATAGAGGGATATATGGTATACTAGACCATGGTGTACATTAATGAATATCTTCTAAATTTTGCAGCAAATATTCATGTAGATCACAGGTAATTATAAGTTATTTGTTGTAGTGAATTGATTCTTATCCATCATCAATATAAATTATTTCTAACTGGTCCAATTGTTTTCTCTATAGTTGGTCATTAGTGGGATTTACTACATTTGTATATTGCAAACCATCTTGATTGATGATAGTATAGATCCAACAATCTCAAGAAAATGGTTGCTCATTAACATGGGATGGTTTTGTATTGTTGGTTAAATAAGCTCATCATAATGGAGATCCCAATGTTACACCAATGGTACTTAATCTAGAATATGGCTTAAGAGATAGAAAGGCAGGTAGAAGATTACTAATCATGAGCCATAAGTTTAATATCAAATCACATATCAATGTGTTTGAATACTTGCAATTCAAACACTACAAATATATGTACTACTATGGCCACAAATTTCACATAAAAAAGTTAGAAAAAATGAAAAAAACTTGTGATTCTGAGATAAGTGCATTCTTCGTGGTCACAAATATTTCATCTAAAAATGAAATACATCATTGACAATCTAAAAATTGATACTATGGCATTTTGGATGATATACTTGAGTGTGCCTTTAATTCATTCAAATTAGTTCTATTTGTCATCAAGTGGTACAGGCTATGACTAAATCAAAATGATATTGATAGAACTATTACTGAACATGAGAGTGCATTTAAAATAATTAATACAAGGTTATTTGAGCCAATTGGAGATGAGCCCTATATTCTTCTAAGCCAATGTGAGAAAGTGTTTTACTTTGGCATTCCATACAAACTAGGTTGGTCATTTGTTGCTAGACATGATCCAAGAGGAAGGTTGGTAAAGTATAATGTGATGGAAGAAAAAGATATTAAAGAATTAGAAGATGAAGCAAATGATAATCACAAATGACTATTACACAATGATGATGATGAAGAAGAAGATGATGATTCTGGTCATGCTAATGATAATTGTGATGATGATAATGATGATCATGATCATGATCATGCTGATGAAGATGGTGATGATAATGGCAATGATGGTCGAGATGGTGATATTTATTGTAATGGTGATGAAGATGATGATGATGGTGATGTATATGGTGGTGGTGACAATGATGATCAAAGTGACAAGTATGATGATGGTGATGATGATGACATGGATGAAGATGATGATCAATGAAATGTTTATCAAGGTATGATCAATTTCAAGTATGATGGGTTCATGATTTTTATTTATAGATTTTTTTTTAATTTTGATGAATGCATCATGTAATTTTTTCTTCTACATAATTTGTAGTTTATAGAGCATTGTAAGGAAACAACTTTTCATTCATTATAATATGGGTGAATTTGATAAGCAAGGTGACCAACTTTTTCTTTCAAAACCATATGTGTAGATATAAACATTAAGTACAACATGTTTAATATTTTTTAGATATACACATTAACTAGACCAATTTTTTGGCTAACATAAGATAAATATTTTGTACATATGTAGGCTATTCAACATCTTTGACTAGGATCATGCACAGTCACATGGATCGATAGGTATATGTCAATAGACCTTGTAGATACAATTTTTTTGTTTCATATCTTCTCTTTACTATTAATGTCAACTTTTTTCCTAGTATATTTCTCATTTTATAGATTGTGATTATCACCAAATAGGTATTTTTCTAATCTGTCTTCCTCGAGTGAGGAAAATGTGAGAATAGAAGACAAAACTGAGACATCTAGTAGGTCTAAAATAGGGAGATGAACTAGAGGTCAAAAGACTAGAAGAAAATTCAACAAATGAATGTATTTTTTTTCTTGTTGGAGGGGTGGGGGATCACTTTCTTATGATAATGAGGGAAAAAGTGATAGGAAGGTTCTCTTAACGTACACACATCTTTGGAAAGAATGGGTACCCAAGGAACTACCTCCAGTTAACACTAATTTTTTTGTTAATAAAAGGATATATCATATAGCTCCATCTTCATTACATGGTTTGGGCCTATTTTCCATGGATGGAATAAAGGTCTATTACAATAAAGTTGTTGAATTTATGGAGTATGTAGGACCTTGTTACAATTACAATAATTGGATGTAGTTTTTTCAACATAAATAAAGTATGCATAGGTATGCATTGTCACCAAATTATATACAATGCAAAGAAAATTATCAAAGTAAAATATTCGCTATTTATATTGATGGAAGGCTAAAAGCAATACTAGAAGAAATAGGGAACATTGCAGGTTTTATAAATAGTTCTCAACCTATGTCAACTCATAAGTTGGTGAATTGTATATTTGAGGTAGGCGAGGAAAATCGTGTTGTTGTATGTGTGATAAAATCAATAAGTGTAAGGGAAGAACTTCTAATAGATTACAATTTGAATCATGTAGATACAAAAAATTCCATATCATGGTATTGGTAAGTATAACATTTAAACCAATTGCCTCCAATTAACATTGACTCCAATATACAATCTATTTTATTATTAATATTTTTTTCGATAAGTCTATTAGTTTAATTTTATTATTAATTGCTAAGAATTACTAATCTTTTTCATAGGGAAATATGGATAGACCACCACCTACAGATGGGGATGCACCATCTCACATACATTCTTCAACAAATGTAAACCTTGATTATTCAAATTGTCATATTATTGTGTTCTTTTCTTTATGGCTTTGGAGTTATCTTGATGGAATTTTATTAATATTAAATTTTGTAGATATACAAATTAGTTACGCCAAATTTTTCTTTGAAAATAATATGTGTAGATATAAACATTAAGTACAACATAAAAAATACTTTCATTTTACTACTGATTGCTAAGAATTACTAATCCTTTTTACAGGGCAACATAGATAGACCATCACCTATAGGCCAGGATGTACCATCTCACACACCTTCAATGAAGGTAAACCTTAATTATTGTAATTGTTCAAATTATATAGAAATAAATGTCATATTATTATGTTCTTTTTTTTTATGGATTTGGAGTTATTTTGATAGAATTTTACTGATATTTATGTTGCAAATGATAGGGAAAAGCTAAAACAACACCAGATCAAATATGATCTGAAATATGAGCATCATTTCTACATGATATCAGTCTTAGTACTAACCCTATCTTCATGGCCCAATAACTCAAACAAAGATACAGTGATGAAATTGTTAACATTATCATCGAGGGTGACACAAGCAAGGAGAAAGAGGCACTGAAAGAAGAATTGGGCCATAGAGTCAATTCTTTGAAGGTAAGCATTAATTAATATCAAGAAATAATAGAAGTTCAATAGATTTTTATAATTTATATTATCTTATGGATCATGATCTAAAATATAATGTGTTCTTCTACAACAATATGTGACACCACATGGTGAACATGGTGAGGGTTGTAGCGCACAACCTTTGTGTAACACTTTCTCTTTACAACATTACTAAAAATTATAGTATTATTACACCATTGAGTTTATTTAAGGCAATTTCTAAGTGTTGAAATAGGACATCTAATGTTAAAACTGAAACTGGTGCAACATTATTTATTTTCATCAACATTAGAATACTTAACTTCTATTTTGGATACTTCTAGCTAGTATCCCATTTGATCTTTATCCATTCCAAATGTCTTTGCTAACAATATTGTATTCTTTATCTCATGATGAAATGTGGATGCATCCTTTAGTTAGTGGTCTGATATTGTCAAGTGCATTGTCAATAATAAGGAGCATACATACATCCTCATCTATGCCCACTACAACTACTAAAACCTTATTTTTCTATATTTTGTAATGCACTAATCATGCATTGTTTTTTTTTTTGGGTGGATTTTATACTCATGTACCTATTTTGTGCACTAATAGATAGATCTTTAGTTGATAGAGAAATAAAGACCAGTACTACTGAAGCTGATCCATTTCCTGGAGCAGTTTTTGTGACTAGTACTAGTTCATTTGTAGGGACATTGTTGTTGAAAAGGAAAAACTATGTTTCTATTAAAATTATGAAAGCTTCCAAGTGCTTTAAAAATTTTGTTATTTAAATTTAATTTTAGTTTACTTATACATAACTCATTTTGGACTGATAATCCCATGATGTTTTCGTAGGAAATAATGTTTTCTTTGATCATCTTTTTTATATGACATTGAGGCTATTTGGACCAACCATATATAAAAGGCATATAGTTTCATATCATTGCTACAATATTATTCTTGTCTTCCATTTATTGTAATATATTAAAGTTATTGATCTAACAACTCTCTTTTTTTTGTAAAGGTGGAATGAACAGTGTCTTGAATTAAAAAATCAGCTCATTACATCTTAAAATGAATCTAGAATTAAAAGTGGAAAAAGGCTATAATAGTGTATAAGCATAGAAAAATAGGGACAATCAATATTGCAATTTTTTTTAGTTTTTCTTTTTTTGATGATCATTTGGTAAGTGCAATTTAAAACATTGAAACAAAAAATATGTAGTTTCTTCTTGAAGCATTCTTGTAAGTACATAATGGAACATGGAAAGGTTATGACAATATAGGGACAATCAACATTTGAATTCTATTAAATAACTAATTAATTGATAGAACCTTATCAAGAAGAAATATCTATATAAATTATAGTGCTTATGTTGATCAAACTACATATGATAGTTCACATCCAATAGTTCTCCTTAAGAAAACATTTTAAAAATTAAATATGAATAGATATCATTTGTTGGAAATATTCAAGATATGACAAGTTACTGAGAGGGGAGGGGTGAATCAGTAACTTTAAAATTTCAAACAATAAAACTGCATACTGATATATTCACCATTCATCCAAGTAACCTACTGTAAGCATGAAACAAAATCATTTGCAACACTTGAACACACAGATTTGGTGACCCAGAAACCTTCCAAATAGAAAGCAAAACTGGGGTGGGGATGAAACCCACAAAGCTTCGTTACTGCAGTATGAAGTTGGCTGGTTAAGGCTTACAATGACCACTTTTGGTGATCTGCCCTGTTAGGAACACAAAGGATTGCTAGATCCACCTTGTTAGAGGATTTACAAACATACAATAAAGTATGCACTCTGTTAGGAGATTTACAAAAGACTGTTAAGTCTACCTTGTTAAAGGATTTACAAAAACTGATTCACCTGTTAGAATGAAACAGTGGATCTGATTACAACTGATTGCTGATAAGATCCGCTATGCTCTAATTCACCTTGATGTGATAGATAAAACTTTTCTGCTCCAAAACTTGACCTTGTTGAATACCTTCACAACTCAGCACACATACTTTCACATGCATGTATTTCTTTCACACTTTCACACTTTCATTCATTACCATTACTATTACCATCATATTTGAATGATACAATACATTGCATATATATACCATCCAAATAAACAATACATGCAAGGTCGGCCAAAACAACAAGTGCAAATCTCTATACAAAGTCGGCCCAAGGTAAAAACTCGGGTTCACTGAACTGACTCGGTGTCCTGATACTTGGCATCCACTGCGTTACTCGACATCATCATGCACTCGGTAGAAGTGAAGGCACGGTCCATACTAAACACTTCGAGTAGTTCTGAACTCGGTAACCACTGGAGACTCGGTAGAAGAGATGTCACTCGGTGAACACTTCTATCTGAACTGTAGCTCGGTGATCAAAGGAAACACTTGATAGAACCTTGTGACTCGGTGATAGTTAGTTTCCTTGATAACCGTCTGAGCTCGGTAAAATTAATTTCCTTGATAACCTCAGGAGCTCGGTTATCACGAAGTTCTCGGTCAATACTAAGTACATCTTCACTCGGTCAAAACTGATTCCTTTCTTTACCTCGAACACTCGGTAAACACTGGCTTCTTTGTTCACCTCGATCACTCGGTAAACACTGACTTCTTTGTTCACCTCGATCACTCGGTAAACACTGACTTCTTTTTTCACCTCGATCACTCGGTAAACACTGACTTCTTTGTTCACCTCGATCACTCGGTAAACACTGAGAATTAGGTAAAGCTTGGCTTACAAAGGAATGTCTGGTGAGAGCTCGGTAAGCATTCAGAATCCAATAAGTGTTGTAACTAATGACAAAAATGTATCATAATGCCAACAATCTCCCCCTTTGGCATTAGTGACAAAAACACTTATGAGACAAAATTTATCTGACATGCTGATGAGTGATTCTGAATATACATAGCTTCGTTATATACAACTCCCCCATAGAATGTACATATAGTATTTACATGAGCCGTATATCTCTTCCTTTGTACATTTTTTTCGAAAACACTTATTCACCCATAGTATACATATCCAACAATAATCTCCCCCTTTTTGACAATAATGCCAAAGAATAAAAGAATATATATACTTATATAGAAACACCAAAATGAGAGATGAACTCTGAATGTACCTGAAGAATAAGCTGGAGAGTCTTATCCCAATTCTCTTGCAAAATTTTGCAGGTGGAAAGAGCTACTTGAACTTCAGCCGAAAGTTCAATCACATGGTCTGCAATGGAGAAGTTATTATCATGGATTAATGTCTTTGAATGTGCAATGTGCTTCTGCATTGAATCCATGATGGGAAGGATCATGTTTTGGATATCTATCAATGTAGATCGGATCCTTGCCTCTTCTCTCAATAGCTCTGCCTGCTTCTCTGACAAAAATTTGATCCTGAGGTGATGAGATGAGCTTGAACTGGGGTCAAGCTTCAAGTTCTGTGCGCTCACCTTCAGATCCTCATCAATTTTATTTAGTTTCTCTCTTATTCCCTTAGTGTACTCGGTAACATCACAAAGCTTAGCAAAAAGAGATGTTACATTATTAAAAGAATTTTCCATATCTGCCAAAACTGAGGTTAATGCAACCTGATTTATTGCAATGTTCTGGGCAATGTGCCCCAACACCTTACTATCAAATTTCTTTGTTGCACGCTCAATCAGCTTTTCTTGTCCGGAGGCATCTTCATTGAATTTATTAACTGCCTCTTCCAATTGAATCAAAATGTGTTGAGAAGTATCAACATCAACACCTATAGCCTCAGTAATTATGTTCCAGGCATCCTCAATTATCCTGTATTCCTTATCCCTTTCCGATCTTAACTACATCTGAGTAGCCTTTTTCTCAATAAGTTGACTAGCATACCTCATTTCTTCAATGGTAGCATTATCAAAGTCAATCTTTGGAATTACTATCTCTGTGTCCAAGTCAATGTCTTCAGGAATTTCCTTTCCAGTGATCATAAGTCTTAATGGTTGCTTTTGTTTGACTTCTGAGATGACTAGTTTGACCTTTGGAATAGACACAACAGTAGAGACAGAAGGACTAGCAGTAAAAATTGGGATGCTTGAGGGTTGAGTGCCAATAGGAGTATGTACAGGGTCAAAAATTTGAGTACTGGCCAAAAATGGTGATACACTCGGTAATATAGTATCTAAGCTCATTGTGCCTGAAGTAGATGGCGACAAAATTGTAGAACAAATTGGAGTAGTCAAAATTGGAGAACTCACAGCAATACCAACTGATGATGATGGAGTCGAGGAGGCCAACTTGGTAGATGAAGAGGGGTGCAGCTCGGTAGACGAAGTGGTAGTCACTTCCACTGATGATACCTGGAGCTGAGATATGGCAGGTGTAGATGGTAAATCTGGTGTAGATGAACCTGACTCCAACCTTGATGATGTCACAGGTTTAGCTGGGGAGTGAGGAAGGGATGCAATAACTGCTGCTGCAATTTTTACCGGATCATCCTCCTTATCCTCCTCTTCAGCTTCTTCCTCTTTGTCTTCTTCCTCTTTCTCTTCCATCATTGCATGCAACTCTCCTGGTGTAACTGTGATGGATGGAGCACTATCTGATTCATCACTGCTGCTGCTGCTGTCATCATCCTTTATTTCTACTGGGTCTATACTGGGCTTATGTAGATGATAGATGTTTTTCCACATGTTTGTAGCATCATTTACAACATGCTCTATATCTTTGATCAAAATCAAACAAGTGTGGAATCTGATCATCATTTTACCTTTATATGTTTTCAATTCAGATTTTACCTCTGCTCCAGTGAGACTAGGCCGAAGATTCTTCAGGGATTGCTCATATATATCTTTTACCGTCTTGGTGGCTAACTCCCATCTTGACTGTACTCTCTCCAGTAGTTCTTTAGAGATATGAGGAGCAATTTGGTCTGGGGAGTATTTCCATTTTCCCATTTTGTTAAGTACCAGTTCCTCAATCTGCATTTTCTCTGCATCAGTCCTTGTCTCAAATTTCAATGCCTTGAAATTTGTGATGCCAGCTCCTTCTTCCAATGATTTGATCCTTTGCTCGAATGTAGGTGCAGGCTTGACCAATACAGGTTCCTGAATACCTTTTCTTGTCCTTCGAGTAAATACTACAGTAGGCTGCTTCTTGGGCTTGGTAATGATTACCTTGCCTTTCTTCTTTGCCAGTTGCTCTTCTTCTGATTCTTCTTCTCCTTCTTCTTCTTCTTCACTTTCTTTATCTTCACCTTTTCCTTTGGTGAGCATAAGAGGACCCATTGCAGTTTTCAGTTTGGCCACTTTCCTCTTACCTTTGCTGATGGCCTGTGGAATTTTGATTTCCAGTTCAATTCTGACCTTTGCTTCATCATAAGTACCAAAAATCCGTTGCCTTGGGTCTACTGGCTCATTTACCAGTGCTTCAATGATATCCCTTGTTTCATCAATATTTACCTCATATGGAAGAGGTTTCACCCATGCAACTCGGGGTCTAACTGCCTGTATGTACACCTTGTCACAGTCAACCATAAAACATACGTCATCTTTATATTCTTCAACAAGCCTAGGAGGAATTCTGAATCGGTTATTCATCCTCTCCTTAAAGTCTTCAAAATAGTTATCCATGATACGATCAAAATTTTCTCCCATCTCTGCTATAAACTCATTAATCTGATACAAAATTGGGACATCTTTTCTCCATTCTATGGTTCCCTTTGATGGAAAGAATTTTTGTACATAAAATAGTAAACATATTAACAGAGATCCAAATTTACAGGGGTTATTCTTTGATGTCCTTATACTGTCCATCTTCTTGTTTAACTGCTTCAACATTACTTCTAACAGATCAAACTCAAGTTTCTTCTTTACAATTTTCAGGGCCAAATCCACAGCTTCACACGGTACACTATTTAACCTGCTGGAACTATATAACTTATATGCAATAATATGTATGCCAAATCTTAGTTCTGGATCTGTTACAGTGTTAACCTTCAAACCTCTACCGTCCCACTCGGCTAGAGTTTGCCTCTATAACTCATCCCGTCCTAGGGTTTTGGTGGTTTTGGCTTTGCTGAGCATCGGGAGACCCGTGATTTTGTGAATCATCTTCTTGGTTATCAAAACGGGTTGTTCCAACCTCAACTGACCATTATGCACTCGACTCAAGATATACCTAATCCATTTCATTTGGAAGTTTCTAGGCATATGTGCGATGTGAGTCAAACCTTTAGTTTCCAAATGCTTGTGCTTGATTTTGAGAGAACCATTTACACATAACTCCGCTAGGGCATTATCCATGTCCAAAGTCCCTATTTCTTGAATAGCACACTTAAAATGAGTGTGAATGTCATTCAAGAGGAGTACCTTGGGTGGAATCTTTGATTGAGCTCCATTGGGATCGAGCGATTCAGCGATGGCAGGAACGAGCTTGAACGTAGGTGCCTTCCATTCTGTTCCCTTCACAAGCATTTCGAAACCCTTCTTCGCCTTGCTGCTGCTGGTGTTTGCGAATGCCATTACTGCTCGGTGAGTGAAAAGGTTTCGTAAGAATACTTCACTGGAAAATCTCTTCAAATCACTTGAACTCGCTTGAAAGCCTTTTTTTTCTGTGTAAATCTTGAATTCGCGATGAAAAATGAGGTTAAAATTTGCCCTTTTGATGAAAAATTTGCCATTAATGTTTAGTACGGAGGTAGCTGTGATCGACAGACTGTCATCCACTAGCTCGGCTTAAACTTCGCAACTTGGTTACCAAAAGAAAATAGGTTAAACCGACCTTAACTCGGTAAGAGAAGAACCAACCATGCTCAGTAAGTGCACCTGGTGAAAGAAGCCTTATTGCACCCGACTGAGCTCGGTAAGGTCATGTACCGACCATGATCCTGATGTATCTGAAATACTGATTTGATCATATTTTCATTCTAGGACTGCTTAGGATATTGCTTTGTAGATACAGTCCTGGTCTTATCTTGATGAGTCTTAATTGGAAATGGTAGAGTCACTCACTTCTTGAGTGACCATTCCATCACTTGAATTATCTGGCTCGGTAGACTTAGGAATCCATTGCTGCTTCATTTGCTTCCGAATATTATCTACTTTGATTTTCTTCTCATCCTTGACTTTCTTTATGTTCATGCAGTTTTTAGATATATGACCAAGTTCTGTACATGTATAACATCTTAAAGTGGTATCCCTTTTTCTTAGGTGATGTCTTGCACAGTTTATGCCAGTATGACCATATTCTCCACAATAATGACATCTGCACCAAGTGTTGTAGTCCCAACCAAATATTGCTTTGACAAGTTGTTCAGCTGGATTAAATGATTTGGATTTGCATTGTGATGCCTTATGACCTTGCTTTTGGCATTTGTGACATTTACCTTCAAATTTTGGTTTCTCTTTGCATTCATTGGCTTTGTGTCCATGCTGATTGCAATTGTAGCACTTTCCATTAAATTTTCCTTTTCCATTGCTCCAACATCTGTTAGATGTATGATCTAACTTACCACAGTGGCTGCAAGTAGGTCTTTGATTCTTTTGAGTACCCTGTTTGGAGGATTCACCTTCTTCCTTGTATCCAAGGCCTGCTTTACCATTTTGTTTATGAAAGTTTTCTTCATTTTGCAGATTCAATTGATCCATGTCCTTTTGAGATTTCACCATTCTCTCATTGACTTATTTTTCAGAGATTAGATCACTTTGTAAGCTTGCATTGATTTGCCTTTCAGTAATTAAGTCATTTCTCAAATTCTCATTCTCAGATCTTAGATTCATAATTTCTTCATTTGCATTAGATAATTGAGTTACAAGATTTTCAAGCTGAGAGGATTGATTATTCCTTACCTCTAAGTCTTCAGCTGCCTTGTTCCTTTGCTCCAAGATTTTTCATAGCTTGATGGACTAGATTTCTTGTTCCCTTTTGATCTTTCTTAATTCTTCCTGCAGAGATCCATTCTTTTCTAAAAGTTCTTTGATTGCTTTGTCAGCTTCATCTGAACTACTTGATGGTGAGAGATCTTCAATCTTTTCTTCAACATACTGATGGTCATTCATTTTCCTTGCAAGTTCTTTTCTTCTTTTCAAGGATTTTGAAAGATGCTCTTTTGCTTCATTGAGTTGAGCCATGGCCATTTTCAGATCTAGCTTTTCATTCTCAATAGTTTTGTCAAGTCTGAATATCTCCATTGTCCTTGATCTTTGCTCAAGCTGTGAAACTTT
Source organism: Cupressus sempervirens (assembly GCA_028749045.1). NCBI lineage: Eukaryota > Viridiplantae > Streptophyta > Pinopsida > Cupressales > Cupressaceae > Cupressus > Cupressus sempervirens. The sequence continues at coordinate 580,481,617 of CM053787.1, forward strand.
TATCTTGAGAACCTTATTTCTCTGATACCAATTGTTGGAAATATTCAAGATATGACAAGTTACTGAGAGGGGAGGGGTGAATCAGTAACTTTAAAATTTCAAACAATAAAACTGCATACTGATATATTCACCATTCATCCAAGTAACCTACTGTAAGCATGAAACAAAATCATTTGTAACACTTGAACACACAGATTTGGTGACCCAGAAACCTTCCAAATAGAAAGTAAAACTGGGGTGGGGATGAAACCCACAAAGCTTCATTACTGCAGTATGAAGTTGGCCGGTTAAGGCTTACAATGACCACTTTTGGTGATCTGCCCTGTTAGGAGCACAAAGGATTGCTAGATCCACCTTGTTAGAGGATTTACAAACATACAATAAAGTATGCACTCTATTAGGAGATTTACAAAAGACTGTTAAGTCTACCTTGTTAAAGGATTTACAAAAACTGATTCACCTGTTAGAATGAAACAATGGATCTGATTACAACTGATTGCTGATAAGATCCACTATGCTCTGATTCACCTTGATGTGATAGATAAAACTTTTCTGCTCCAAAACTTGACCTTGCTGAATACCTTCACAACTCAGCACACATACTTTCGCACGCATGTATTTCTTTCACACTTTCACACTTTCATTCATTACCATTACTATTACCATCATATTTGAATGATACAATACATTGCATATATATACCATCCAAATAAACAATACATGCAAGGTCGGCCAAAACAACAAGTGCAAATCTCTATACAAAGTCGGCCCAAGGTAAAAACTCGGGTTCACTAAACTGACTCGGTGTCCTTCTGATACTTGGCATCCACTGCGTTACTCGGCATCATCATGCACTCGGTAGAAGTGAAGGCACGGTCCATACTAAACACTTTGACTAGTTCTAAACTCGGTAACCACTGGAGACTCAGTAGAAGAGATGTCACTCGGTGAACACTTCTATCTGAACTGTAGCTCGGTGATCAAAGGAAACACTCGATAGAACCTTGTGACTCGGTGATAGTTAGTTTCCTTGATAACCGTCTGAGCTCAGTAAAATAAATATCCTTGATAACCTTAGGAGCTCGGTTATCACAAAGTTCTCGGTCAATACTAAGTACATCTTCACTCGGTCAAAACTGATTCCTTTCTTTACCTCGAACACTCGGTAAACACTGGCTGCTTTGTTCACCTCGATCACTCGGTAAACACTGACTTCTTTATTCACCTCGATCACTCGGTAAACACTAACTTCTTTTTTCACCTCGATCACTCGGTAAACACTGACTTCTTTGTTCACCTCGATCACTCGGTAAACACTGAGAATTAGGTAAAGCTTGGCTTACAAAGGAATGTCCGGTGAGAGCTCGGTAAGCATTCAAAATCCAATAAGTGTTGTAACTAATGACAAAAATGTATCATAATGCCAACAATCATTAGTAGAAACTATTGAAACCTCCCAAAACTTGAGTAAAACCTTATCCTCCTATAAACAATGGTACTTTTTAGATAGGTTACTTTTTTATTCCACTTGTTGACTGGCTTGTAATTGTGTACCTCCCAAAATTTGAGTAAAACCCTACCTTTCTAAAAATAATTTTACTTTCAAATAGGTTACTTATTTATGCTTCTTGGAAGTTTCTCTCTATTTGATGATTTTCCACTCCCTAAGTTGCTTCCATCAAGTACTTAACTTTATTTATGCCATCTACTACCATGATATTTCATAGACTAGTATTTAGAAACTATATTTACTATAATATAAATATTGTTAACAATTTCACCTGTCATTTAAAGCGTGGAAAGAATATCATTTTTTAAATGTAGCATTTTGATAGTTGCATTTCATTTATTAGGTTATTTCTCAAATTTTTTTTTGAATAATGTGCACACAATGCCCATTTATTTTCTAGGACATCTCATCGCTCGATTATGGTAAGCACCTTAATGATTGTATACTATGTGTTGGTTGCATTTCTATTTAGGTTTTCATTTAAATGATTGTGCACAACATGCTCATTTATTTTTTGGTAAAGCACTATCTTTGGTTTGTGCTAGCAGAAGATTTTATCAAATCAAATCTAATATTTACATTATCAATGCATGTGTTACTATAGTCTCTTTTTATCTTTCCAAGATAGTGGAATTTTTATCCAAGTAGTCTAAAATTATTGGAATTTTTTCATTTCTAATTTATAATGCAAATTGGAAGGAGAGTTGAGCTTTTTATAAACTACACATATTAATGGATTCATTATCTAAGATACATAAATTTGGTGGTTATGTCATTGGTGTATTAAATCACTAACTTTTTGTTGATTATTGGACATGTCAAAGACCTGTTAAGAGAGAGAAGACTTGATATGTTGGTTGATCCTAACCTCCAGAATAATTATGTTGAGGCAAAGGTAGAACAACTTATTCAAGTCACACTACTTTGCACAAAAGGGTTGCCAATGGATAGACCGAAGATGTCTGAAGTGGTATGCATGTTGGAAGGAGATGGCTTAGCAAAGAGATGGGAAGAGTGAAAAATGGTGGAATTTGTGCATAGCCAAAAAGTAGAGCTTGTTCCCCATAAAAACTCAAAATGGATTATAGACTCTACAAATAGTCTTCATGCTATTGAATTGTCTGGTCCAAGATGATAGAGTTGGTTGTTTGTTAAATATTTACAAAGCTAGAATTTTATTGTCTTATTACAATGTTCAATATGTATCATTTAAATTTTTTAGTTGATGTTTCAATGTGCCAGCGTAGAGAAAATTGACTAAAGTCTTTAGATGGCTATTTTGGGTTTCGTCCCATGACAATTATTGATAGATAGAAGTGAACCCTTAATGCTAGAAGAATTTTTATGGTGGACACCCATCCATCCAAAATTTTGGTCTTTATATTATGAACAACGTGCTTTAGGTAACAAAGGTTCATTTCTACTATTGAAGATTTCTTCTTTCATTAGCTAATATGTATTTAGAGACTCTATCCAATTGACTTTTCAACTACATTTTATGCCAAAATAAGTGTACTTGCATAAGAGAATGAAAGACACAACAATGAACAATGTGAGTTTTGTCTCAAATGCAACTTGAGAATAATAAAATCTAGTAATTTATAAGACACAAGGATGCCTATGTTTCTAAAAGATTAATTTGATGACCCAACTTTTAGTGATTATAATCCAAACTATGATCACTTTATCTTCCCATCTTTTCTAGTTAGAGAATGAAAGACACAATAGTGGATAGTGTGAGTGTTGTCTCTAGTGAAACTTGAGAATAATAAAATCTAGTACATAAGACACAAGGTTTCCTAATTTTATAAAAGATTGATTTGATGACCCCCTCTACATCTGCTCACCATCTCAAAATATTGAATTGTTTCCGCAGCAACTACTCCAACTGGGAGAGGAGGAGGGAGGCAAAGCCCAACAAACTTATTTTAGTCATTCAGCAATGAAGGTTCCTTTCACTTTCTCTTTCTCTTTCTCATTTCCTCACTTCACTTTACTCTCTTAGCATGGAGTTTGTTCACATCATGTACCTATTTCCATTACCTTCACATTTCTATATTTGGTTCCATATGATAGCTAATCTAATTAAGATAAAATTAGATTTTTATGAAGATATTTGAGTGGGTACACTAGAATTTTTGTAATGGGCAAGGCCTTAAAGACTTCTACAAAGGTAAGTTATAATGATAATTCATTGGTATATTATATACTTACTTTTGTATGCATTTCTTTATCGATGTTTCAAATCATATTATGTAAAGAATATATATATTATTACATTTCTATTATTTATAAATTATTAATTTATTGTGATATTGCTATTAGGATTCAACTGTGTGGTTTTTTAGTTGAACTTAGTTGACCCATGTTTCACAAGTAATCATTCGCACAAAACCATTTCTCATGAGAATAAATGGAACACTTGCACTTATTGGACCTAGGTGATGCTCACAGAGCTTAAGCACATAGACATGACCCATCTTTGATGAGTAGTGCTTTTACTAATCAACTTTGTTAAAGCTACTAGCCTGTAAGAGTAAGTTTTGCAGGCATATTATATATTGATCAATTTATTACATCAGTAGTATTTATAAATTATTTATTTATTGTGATATTACTGTTAGGATTTAACTTTGTATTTTCTTGAGTCAACCTCGTTGATTCATATTTCATGAGTAGTGGCTCACATGAACCCAACTCTCATGAGGATAAATGGAATACTTAGCAGTTGTTGGATCTAGGTGATGATCATAGAGGTGAAGCACTAGGACTTGACCCATTTTTCTATTAGAAATGGGATTATTTGGGGGGGGGGAGAAGGTGAATCAGTAATCTACAAACTTTAGTCACCAACTATATATTATTACTTACTTTAATAATACTAAATAGTAATAGGAACAATACACAAAGATAACTCATCACACCATATTTTGTTAACCAGGGAAACCTTGGCCAAGGAAAAATCCTAGTGGGGATGATGCCCACTAGATAATTTGCTAATAAATATATTCCTTGTTAGAGGATGGATCCTATTAGGATTCAATGAGCAAATTTAGTATAACCAGCCCCTGTTGGGAGACATTGAATCACTGTTAGGAGATTCCAACCCTATTAAGAGTTGTAGTTTAATGTATGCAAGATGTGCCCACTGCCCAAACATGAAATTTCAACTACAAGAAGAGCTCATGCTCAAACAAGTAATCTTCTATTATTTTCCTTCCTTCACTGATCTCTTATCTTTAGCTCAATCTTGGATCACCAAATAGTTCATACAAAACTTTGCATATATTGCTTTCACAAAAGTTTGCTCACTTCACAATAACATAAACTCACAAGTTTGCACACTTGATACACACTTCTTACATCAAGAAGTCCTTTGCATAAATACCATACCTTTACATAAAATACTACAAGGTTAGCTAAGACCACAATTCACTTTTCTAGGTTAGAGTAAACATCTAGGATGTCAAGCCTAATTGGACAAGTAGATGTTTTGCAAACAAAATAATTATTTCCTTCAATTTCACTATCCTACTTCATCTAAAAAAGATTAACTCTTTTTTGTATAGTTCATACAAACTTCTAAGGTTACAGATGTCATCACCAACATGTATACTATCAAAATGTAACTTTTCTTGACATAATATGACATCTAAAACATGTTATAAGAAAAAAAATACACTGCTATAAACCAAATTCTATACTTAGGCAATTTTCTAATAGCCAAACATTAAGTATCTTTATTTTTGAAGTTTCTTGTCAACATGTACATCATTTGTTGCCATTAATGACAAAAATTACATATCACTATTAGACAATTGTCAACAATCTCCCCCTTTGGCATTGATTGCAAGAAAATAGGAAAAATTGGCTAAGTGACAAAAATAAACTATCAAAATAAGCATTACATCTATTACAACTTTACAAATATCCTGCCTCTTTCAATATAGTTCGTACTACACGTGTATCTCTCCAAAAAATCTATGTATACAATTTTCACATACATCTCTCCCCCTTTGACATCAATGACAAAGGTCAAAATGTCAAGATACTATCCAAAAACTGTTCAAAGCTATTGTTGTTGCCTTTATGCTAAAATAATCTTCATACAATCATCAAAAATGGTGTTAAAACTATCCATATCATTGTTCCATGTTTCTTTGGTAGACTTTGTTGATGTGAGACTTGCACATAATTCATATGCTACAATCTCAACTGTATTGATATCTGAATACAAAAAGTTTGTATATGTGTCCTTGGGCTCGACACATTCTTCTAGCTATTTCTCAACAAATGATAACTTCAGAGCAATGAATTCTCTAAAATTAGATGTTCTCCTTAATATCTACTCTTTTTGAAGCTCAAATTTACTAATCTTGCTATGAACATTGGTAACTTGACTCTCAATATCATCAACTTTGCTAGATGGGTGCTAGATTAGGCTAGATAAAGCCTTTAGCTCATTCATCTTTTACTCTAATTCACTATCCAAATCCTTAGTTAGTTTGTATGATAAGGTACACTTAACATACAAAGCTTTCCCTTCCTACTAACATTTTTGAAGTTCTTTAATGCATGTATCAAGATTGGCTAAATTGTTCTTGATTTTTTGGCAGATTCTGCTAAACAAGTTAGCATCATGGGAAATTTGAGCCTTCACATCTGCAACACTCAAAAAATTAGTATACTCTTCATCAAAAGACTTTAGCACTATCTATGATCTTAGTATGTTGTACTGGGAAAGTACTATGCAATTTATCAGTCACTTCCATTAATGATCTCTGCAAAATTTTAACTGTCTTATTCTTCTATAAAAGTTTGGATAAGGATGAAATTAGATTAGTCTGATCATCATCATTAGTAACCAAACTTGCAAGAGAGAGTGGACTAGATGAACTCGATGGTTTATTCACATCCTCCCTCTATTTCTTTGTTGCTTCCTTAGCTTTCCTCTCTTCTTTTTCTCTCTTTTCTTCTTCTCTTCAAATGTTTTCCTTTCTTCTTTCTCTATTTTCCTTTTCCTTTCTTCTTCTACAATTTATCTATTATCTTCATCTTCCTTTCTTTTCCTTTCATCCTCATGCAATTTCTACTTGGCTTCATCTATCTTGTTCTGTATAATTTCTATTAGCCTCTTCTCTTCCTCAATTTGTTTTAAATTTTCTTCAACATCCTCAATGTATGGTACATTTGGTTTGGAACCACCAAATGGATTGGTGTCATCAATGTTAAGAGTAACATTGGTTTGATCAATCTTCATAGTGTCACAACTAACTGACACTTCTGATGTTCTAGGAGCTAGAGGAGATGCTACCTATGACTCTGACAACATCTAACTAATAGCTACTATAGTCTCCTTCCTTAACTTATCTTTCTCACCAACTGTAAACAAGAATGGCCTCAACTTATTTCTTAAGTATAGATTGAGGTTATTCAGCAATCTCTTAATTTTATCTTCATCATCAATCTTGCAGATGGTCTTTAGCATAGACTTTTGAAGTTCAAGATCTTCTTCTCTTGCTGGAGTTTTCTTCTCTATAAGTCTCTCATAGACTTTTTGGTTCACTAATCCTTTTATATCTTTCATACTTAGATCATTTTGCAATGATATGTCTCACATTAGATATATCAATTTGATCCTTCTCAAAATTATTATAAAGATCATACAACTTGTTCATCTGAAAAAAGTTACCCTCATTTGCAATTGTAGTGTTTATCTTCTCAATCTTCAACTTCCATGGTTGCTAAGTTTTTCCTACTACTTGTTTAGGTGGATTCATGTTCTTAGCTTGCTTGGTTTCCTATTTCTCAACCTCTTCATCATCACTAGACCCAATTGTCAACAATTCTTTCTACCTCTTGCTAGGTCCTATAACCATCTGTTTGACTCTCTTAGTCTTAGTTGACATTGCTTTAACCAGTCTCTCTAATTTTCTCTTGTGCTCACTAGGATAAACATCATACACTATTACATAAGGAATGATCAGTCCCAAAGCTGTCTCAGTAATTAAAACTAACAAGGGTTTTATGTTCAAGAAACCTTGTTTCATTGTTTGTCTCATAGCCTTAGATTCACTCTCTCTCATTCTAGCCTTAGATAATGCCTTCTTCATTATTGACTCAACAATTTTGAGAGATGTTTTTTCCAAGATTGCTTGATGAGCATGCTAAATGATCTCATCATACATGACAAATTTTTACTCTACTTTATCTCTATCAAAATTTAACAAGTCAATGTAGCCAACTACAACATCATCACTCAAATTATATAGAAATGTTTCCTAAGGTTCTACTACTTGAATGTATATTTAGTCTGTATCAACTAGAATACATATGTTCTCCTTGAAGCTATCCACAATTGTAGGTGATGTTTTATCTCATTTTGGAATGTTCTCATAATCAAATTACCATTGTCCAGTATCTTTTCTATAGGGTGTCTTCCTCTATAATCTTTTCCAACTTGCATTTATCACTACTCATTATATCTATTACTAACCAGTAAGGAAAATCTATTCAGCACATGAAAAAATATGTGATTTATCAATAATTGGAATCTAAAAATACCATTCTTTGTTCTTTTAATATTTTCTAGGTTCTCCAAGAGTTGCATCCTTAGTATCTCACTTAGATTTACATTTTCTTTCTCTACACATATCTTGTAAGCTGCATAAATAAATCTAGCTGAAAGTTCATCTATCTTAGAACTTGCACAAACTAAATAATCAATAATTCTACTAAGAAATCTTACATCATCCTGCTTGATGGATTTGATAACCATGGCTTTCTCATTGTATACTACCTTAGTGTAACTTTCTACTTTCTTCTTAACCATCTTCTCTCCTATGGGTACACTACCTTGTTTGCTAAGACTAGTTACCTTATGAATAAGGTTAGCTGAGATGTATACTACATTATCTTGAATCCACAATTTTCCATCATGTATCCTATTTAATATGATTTGAGTCCATTCATCTATATCTATCTCATGGTAGAAATGGTACTTAGACAAATCAAATTCCTTTAAGTGTTCAAATCTAGGCTTCATAGCCATGTTGTGATTAAAGACTATTTCCATAACTTTTTCATATATTCACTACCAATAGATTCAAACTTGTAATTCAAATAATTTTCGACGTCTTCCAGATGGACTACATTTTTTTGGAGTGATAGACAATGCAGATTTAGGGTTTCCATCACTAGGTTTTATGGAACCTACCTTAAACTTAGCTCTATCCTTATTCTCAACACTATGAACAACTGACATATCCATAATTATTATCAACAATATCTTTTACCAAACAAATGTTGTAGAAAAATGATAAAATATCTCTTTCCAAAAATTGGGTTCTCTTTAAAATCACTCTGACAAGTTGATTTAGAATGCTCTTTGTTTTGAATTTGTTCATAATGAAGTACAATTCAATTATGTACTCCATTTATGCATCAAATTATTGCATTTATTGCATACTTTGTAAATATGAAAAAGCTACTATTTTCATTTTGCAATCAAATAACTTTCCAAAATCATCTGTTTGATCTTCAAATGCCACTTAAGGTTTACTATAGTGTCCTAAGCATTCTCAAGACTTCACATCATGAAATTCTCTGCAAAAATGTACTTTTCATCTTCTATTATAGAATCAACTTTTACTATAATATCGGCAACTCTAAGTTCCATCATAACTTTTTTAGATGAGCTCCAAATCACAAGCAAGCTTAGGTACCATCTAAAAATGACTAAATACACCTTTTGCCAACTTCATTACCTCTAATTTGGTCTCTGACTAAAGTTCTCAAATTCTAATGTTGTGCACAAGCATAATTCAACTTGATTGAATCAAACTCAACAATTAACTTCGATCTTCCTATCTCATCATCTAACTTTTCTTTTGAGATATGTGTTCCTTTAATGTATGTTCATTGATTTCTTATCGAAGCTCACTAACAATGTTTCTTTGTTCTCCATTACTTCTACTAGTTTCAAAGTTTCTTTCGTGGTTCCTTTTATCATTCCTTTTGTTTATGAAGTTTCTTCCATTATTTTTTTTTTTGAAGTTTCTGTCCATTCTGTAGTACTTTGTTGTGTGTCTAAAGTTATTGCATGAATGACATACAAGTGCTTTGCTTCTAGGATTCTATTGATCATTAGGTGTGTTAGAATTCTAAGCAATGTATCCTAAGTTGTTACACTTATAACACACGATTTGACTTCTATCATCATAAGATCTTCTTTCTCTTGATGTTCTTTCATTAGATCTTCTTCTATCTATAGGGTTAATATTTCTAGATATTCTACTATTTCTTATATCATTATCATCCTTGGGTTTCCTACAATCAATTGCATTATGACCCATACCATGACAATTATGACAATAAAAGTCCTTAACATGACTAAATGACTTATTAGTACAATCTCTTTTCATATTACCTATTTCATTACATAAAAATCACTTACCTCTAAATTCATACCTAGTTGTCTTGGGAGTCTCCACTTGTTTTGGTTCATCCAAGATTTCAACTTCACTAATTTGCTCAATTTCTTTAGGTTTTTCAAAAGATTCATTGGATTCAATCTTATCATTAGATTTTTCTTTTTCTTTTGGATTTGATCTAATCTCCAATTTATTTGCAAATATGTTAATTAGATAACCAAGACTAGTCATGTCATAAGAAGGTCTCTATATAGATATAGAATCATTTTTCTTTGCTAGAATAAATTTTCTCAAGATGTTTACACTGTGTCAATTCACCTTTCACAATAATATTGTAACTATGGAGTTTTTCATGGTCTTCTTTCAATGTTTCAAACTCAAATTTTTTCTTTGCCAAACTTGCTCTCGGATCTACATTTTTTAGTTCTCAAATCAGATTCAACTTTGCTAGGATCATTTCTCAAATTCAACTTCAGATTTGTAATCTTCAATTCATGCTTCAAGATCTTGTACTCTATCTTTAGCTTTGAATAGTCATCATCAGTAGTTCCATATTTAGTAGATTTAGGCTTTGATTTCAGATGATCAATCTTTTCTTTCAATAGACCAATGTATACTTTGGATTCTTCATATCTATCCTTCAGCTTATCTCTTTCTTCAATAAGAGATCAATTTGTTCAAGAGCTTCTTTGAGGTTCTTCATAAATTGTTCCATATTCATAGGGATCTTACTTAAGTTGTTAAGCCTCTTCAAAGTGATTGTACTTTGATACCAATTTTTATAAATAGGGATTACTAAGAGGGGGCTGAATTAGTAATCTACAAACTTTAGTCACCAACTAGATATTATTACTAACTTTAAACCATGCATAACAAAGAAATAAAGTAATGATGAATAGTAACAGTAACAATACACAAAAATAACTCATGACACCATATTTTGTTAACTAGGGAAACCCTAGCCTAGGGAAAACCCTGGTGAGGATGATACCACTAGATAATATACTAATTCATATATTCCTTGTTAAAGGATGAACCCTGTTAGGAGTCAATGATGTTAAGAGACTTTGAATCCTTATTAGGAGATTCCAGCCCTATTAGGAGTTGTAGTATAATATATGCAAGATGAGCCCATTGCCCAAACATGCAATTTCAACTACAAGAAGAGCTCTCTACTCAAACAAGTAATCTACTATTATTTTCCTTCCTTCACCAATCTCTAATCTTTAGCTCAATCTTAGATCACTAGATAGTTCATACAAAACTTTTAATATATCACTTTCACAAAAGTTTACTCACTTTGCAATAACATAAACTCACAAGTTTGCACACTTGATACACACTTCTTATCACAAGAAGTCCTTTGCATAAATGACATGCCTTTACATAAAATACTGTTGGGTGAGCTAGGACCATGATTCACTTTTCCAAGTTAGAGTAAACATCTAGGATGTTGGCCCTAATTGGACAAGTAGATGTTTTGATAACAAAACAATTGTTTCCTTCAATTCCACTGTCCTACTTCATCAAAACAAGATTAACTCTATTTTGTATAGTTCATACAAACTTCCAAGGTTATACATGTCATTGCCAACATGTATACTATCTCCATGTAACCTTGCTTGACATAATATGATATCTGCAACATGTTATAAGAAAAACAATACACTATTGTAAACCAAATGCTATACTTAGACAATTTTCTAATAGCCAAACACTACGTATCTTTATTTTTGAGGTTTCCTATCAGCATGTAGATCATGTGTTGTCATTAATGACAAAAATTACATATCACTATTAGCCAATTACTAACACTTTCATGACTAGTGGGTTTACTAATTACTTTATGGAAGCTACAAGAGTAAGTTTTGTAGGCACTTGGACTTGCTTTTTATGCCTATATTAGTGATACCCTAGAGATCCAACTCATAGAGATTCAATTCCACTCCCTCTACCAGTATGAGACACCACTAGAGATAACAAAACCATTAACACCCTTGTACTACCACTATCACCTCTATGGTTTACCCCTATATTATGAGGTTGTTCTTTATTTCTTTGACTTCTTAGATGTGTTTGGCATGGTGGAGTTATCATCTTGATCCTTCCATAATTAGTGAGGATGAGATGGAAACACATCCTCATAGTGCAAGCCAATCAAAATATGAAAATGGCAATGAGGATAAGCCCAATGAGGGGGGTGAGCATGGGTCAAACTAGGAGCATGAAGGAATTCAGACTCTAGACTATGAATGAGTTCCTTTCTATTGTAGGGTTTTCTCTAGGACTAGACATATTGCTATGTGATGTCCTACAGAACTTAGGAAATCAAAGAAAAGACCTTCTTGGTGGTCTAGGATTTTTTCTCTAATACATTCTAATATTAACATTAATGATCAAGACCTATTGATTTATGAATATATCCTAATTTACCCTCCATCTAAATCCTTTTCTCATATGCCTCTTTGGGTCAAGCTCCCAAATCTTCCCCTTCACCAATTGGCTGAATTCATTTTTGGAAGTTGTGGGAGATGCCATTAGTGACTTCCAAATGGTGTGATTCTAAATCATCTGATATTTTTTATACCACTTATGCTCGCATCCTCATGGTGGTTGATTCTTTAAAGGGCCTCCCTAAGAAGATCATACTTGACACCCCTAATTGTTCATGGATTTAGACTCTAAACTTAAGGATTCATCTGTGGTTGTTGATGGTGAGAATAGGTCTTCTCTATCTAACTAGGATTTTGATTCATTGTTGGATGTAGCTACTATGGTAGGCCCTACCTCTATAGGTCAAGTTACTACTCTATAGAGAATCATCATCCAATAATAACTTCCTTTGTATTCACTCACTGATGTAACTCATACATATTACGATGGTAATCAATATCCACTACAACCTACTATATTTTTTTATAACAAATCAAATTGGTCAAAATTTCATCCAACTCTTGAAGGTTTTCCACCAAAAATTGGTCAACATTTAGATAAACTCTTTGGTGATGACCATGGCATCCTTGTCATGGGATAGACCAAAGTTGGTTGATATTTCAACCATGCTTAGAGTTTTCCCACCAAGAATTGGTAAAAATTTTGAACAACCCTTTGGTCCTAACCATGACATCTTGTTTATGAGATAGACCAAAATTGGTCAAAATTTTGACCAATGCTTGGAGGTTTTCCACCTAGAATTGGTCAAAATTTCAACCAACTCTTTGGTTGTGACTTTGGCATTGTGGTCGTGGGATAGACCAAAATTGGTCAAAATTTTGACCAATTCTTCAAAGTTTTCCACCAAGATTTCGTCAAAATTTTGACCAATAATGACCAATTAGGCTCATACAAAATTCACTCTTTTCTACCAAAGATTTGGTCAAAATTTGACCAAATGGAGGTTTGGTCAAGATTTCAATGACAAAAATTACAACGTACTACTTGATCACAACTTCGGCCAACATGAGTCAAAATTTCAATCAAATTTCATAAAAGATAGAGTCAAAATTTACTAATGTCTTAATATCATCTTTTATCATTTACTAGATAATACTTTACTTTTTTTCATCTTCTATGTTTTTTCTATTCTAATCCATATAACACATTCATCTTCAAAGAGGGTAGGAGGGCACAAGGTCTAAGGAACCATAAATATTAAGCATGGTAAAAATAGTCAAAAGGATTAAGGTATTAAAGAATGTCTAGTCCCAATAGGGACTAATGGATATTGGCTTTGGAAGATCAAAAAAAGTATTCAAGAATCAGGTTGGGACAAAAGCTAGTGTAAATTCTAGAAGATGGTTATTTCCTTGTAAAATAGTCATCTTCCTAAAAATTTGAGAAGATAAGTCCCCAAGGGTTCTAGGCTAGTTAGGTCCCAGGATCCTAATAATGGAAGAACTAGTTTCACACACAAGATAAGAGGCATCCAAGAAAGGGAAGCTGGTAAAGCAATGAGTTAACAAATAGAAGGGTGCTTATATATTTAGAACCCTATAATAGGGAGGTTGAAATTTTTATCTATTTGGATTGGTAAGGCTTCTCCTTTTATGTTAGATGACATTAGTATTGTGACATAGGTTGATGCATGATAAGGAAACTACTACATGCAAGATTTATAGCAAAGAGAAATCCTCTTGGTCTGATTAAGTACTTTCTTAGAAGGAGCTTCACTTGCTTTTAGAAGCACCACAAGTATACAAGGTGAAATTTTGGATTGGGGATTCCTTCCTCCCTATGACCCAATCAGGTGAACTTTCATTTTATGGTAGCTTTCATTCTTCCTTCTTCTAAAGATGACCATATTTTTTTATTGTTGGTTGATTGATTTATTAATGACATAGAAAATAATTAATGATAGTAGATAAATAATAATAATTACTGTGTATTCCCACATGTACCTGATGTATTTAAGGAAATATTAGAAAAGTAGTGTTTTCTTATCAATTAGTTAATGACTCAAGGAGATAACTAAAAGAAATTTTCCACAAAAATATTGTAAAGATCACCATTTAATATTAGATTTCCCTCAAGAATTCCCCTCCTTCTATTTCCCACTTTTTTTCCCCCTTTCATGGCTAAGACATAACTTATTTTACTCCACATATGTTTTTGCATGAAGATAGTAGTAGACAATGTTAATTAAGGTGTAGGTGAGTTAGTTATTACTAGAAATTTTTTCCCTACCTAAATTGTAAATGTTTGTCTATAACTAAGAGAACGAGTAACTATTCTAGGGTCAGTAAAGTGGATAATTTTTTCCTCTATACTATTGTAAGACCTTACTTTATGAATGAAAGTAATACCATCCTTTTTTGGAAAAAAAAAAATTCACCCAGTGCTTGGTGGTATCAATAAGCTATGTTTTATGTAAAGGGATCTTGGAGTGCTTTCTATGGGGTTCATTTACTTTAAAAAATAGTGAGCTCTTTCTATTTTTTACTATTATCTTCCTTAGTTTGGATAAAAACTAAATGACTTTGTGTACTTCAGTACTAGTTTTATTTGCAATATTTGTATCATGCATCAATACATTAAATATAGAGACCTTCTAGACATCCTTTTGCGGTAGCTTGCATTCTTCCTTCTTCTAAAGATGGCCATATTTTTCATTATTGGTTGATTGATGTATTAATGACATAGAAAATAATTAATGATGGTAGATAAATAATAATAATTACTATGTATTCCCACATGTATCTAATGTATGTAAGGACCTACTAGAGAAGTAGTATTCTCTTATCAATTAGTTAATGACTCAAGGAGATAACTAAAAGAAATTTTCCACAAAAACATTTTAAAGATCACCATTTAAGATCAGATTTTCCTCAAGAATTCTCCTCCTTCTATTCCCCACTTTTTTTTCCCCCTTTCATGGCTAAGACATAACTTATTTTATTCCACATATGTTTTTGCATGAAGATAATAGTAGACAATGTTAATTAAGGTGTAGGTGAGTTAGTTATTACTAGAAGCTTTTTTCCTACCTGAATTGCAAATGTCTATCTATAAATAAGAGAACAAGTAACTATCCTAGGGTTAGTAAAGTGGATAATTTTTTCCTCTAGATACTATTGTAAGACCTTACTTTATGAATGAAAGTGATACCATCCTTTTTTGGAAAAAAAAATAATTCACCTAGTGTTTAGCGGTATCAATAAGTTATGTTTTTAAAAAGGGATCTTGGAGTGCTTTCTATGGGGTTCATTTACTTTCAAAAATAGTGAGCTCTTTCTATTTTTTACTATTATCTTTCTTAGCTTGGATAGAAACTAAATGACTTTGTCTACTTCAGTACTAGTTTTATTTGCAATACTTCTATGTATTATATTGATTGATCTAGCATATGTTTAAGTTATTCTACTATTCAAGAATATATTGTTTAAAATAATATTGCAAAAGTAGAGTATAGATAGATTAAATTTATAACTCTTTAGGTTCTTTAATTCCTTTTATTTTCTTCCCTTTCTTTCCTTGGTTCTATCCTAAGATATTTTCCCAACTTTGTTCGAGTGATCTATTGCCTAACCAAATGTAGAGGGAAATGATGAAGCTTGAACCCACCTTATTATAAATCAATCACTTCATCATCCAATTTTTTATATTCTTGAACAATCAAGACCTAGTCTACAAGGAGCTTGGGAGTGGATATTTTTTGTTTCCCATTCTTTCAAATGAAAGTGGTTAAACATTGTAGTATGGTGATAATTATTATCCTATTGGCTAGATGTGAAATGAAGTCTCATCAATAGAATGTCTTGTGATTGATATATTGCTAGTATATGTCTCATGATATATAGTGATGCAAAAATCACATTCCTAGGCTTTCTTTTACACTATTTTTTTAGCGTGAGAATAAAGAAAGTTGACCAGAGCAATCAATTTTATAATTTACAATCTCGAGACAAAATTGGCCCTAACATTTAAAATATGTAGGGAATAGGTTAGCACAGGTTAACCTATTCTAGAATAGGTTGAGATAGGTTAACCTATTCTAGAATAGGTTAAGATAGGTTAACCTATTCTAGAAGAGGTTAACCTAGGTTGACCAATTCTAGGTTTGGCTAATAAGGAGCTAGCCTTGAGGTCTCATAAACTCCATTAATGAAAAGGAAAGATATAGGGAAGAATAGGAGAAAGAGATGATTAATCACAAATCTATCCATTGTCCATAAGTTCATTAAATGATAGATGCTAAAAGGTCTTAAATTATGGGTGATTCCATTTTAAAATAGTAGAATAACCTAGAAATCATACCATGGCCCCAAGGGCTAAAGTACTTCAATCATCTTTACAATCCATTAGTAAATCCATTATGCCATTAATACTTATTTGAAGGTTATTTAATCTACTTTATTAAAAATTATTGAAATCTCTTTTCTTCAATGGATAAGTCACAAAGTCTTTGGTCTTCACCTTATAATTACTCTTATATCAAATTGGGATTTCTACCTAAGTTTCTCTCACCCTTGTGTAATATCATTTGTTAGTGATATCAAAATTCCACATTATATTCTAAATTTTTTTTTTTTTTGGATCAATTATGTATGTATTTTTAGCTAAATATCATTCATGCTTAAATTTATAAATGCATCCATAGAGGGTATCTTATAGTGATACAAAGATAAAACCCTACAAGAGACAACTAAATTGAATGGGAAAAAGCAAAAATTTTAAATACTCTAGAGGTTTGTGATTTAGGGACCTTGGGTAATGAAAAAACTCATCCCTTACCCTAGGTAGAGGATGAGTTCATCCTCCACCCTAGGAGGTTCTATGTATGCGAGATCCTTAGGATCTCACATGCACATTCTTCATCAAGTTTTGTCAATTAAATAAGTGGGAAATAATGATTTAAGAGAAAAGAAAAAGAACGCTAAAGTGAGTGAGTGAGAGAGAGAGAGGGGGGGGGGGGGGGGGGTGGAGAGGAAACTTAGAGATTATGTCTTACTTTTAATTTTTCATAATAAAGAGAGGGAAATAAAGGAGGATGTGTTAGATGCTACCTAAAATTTCCCTAAGAGGGAGGAAATTTGAGAAAACTTACTACAAAGTACAAGTGTACAAGGAAAACACATTAAAGAGTATATAAAAAATTATGAAATTGAAGTTCTTCCATTTATGATGGTACATTTATCCCCCAATTTAGCATTTTATGTCTCTATGTGCACATACAAGATAAATTAAGAAGATGATCACTGAATGAAAAAATGGATATAACAAAGTCCACAAATAGATCCTAAAAGAAAATGTTAGTACGTATATCCTAAAAATTCACATGTTAGATATAATAATAAAAAGAAAGGACTTACCAAGGAATGTTTAGTAAGTAGTAACATTGACCATAGCTAAAAGCCACATTTAAAAGAGTTAATAGGGCTTCATAGGTTACTATGTCAAAATAAAAAGGCATAATAGTTTTTATAATATCCATATATGAAGGAAATTAAAATTATTACTAGTTCATTTTTATTTTAAGGATTTCATAATAGGTGGAAGATATTTGAATAATTCCCCATAGGGAAGTCTTTGTGGGAGTAACACATGGTTTTTTAATCAAATCATACTCTTTTCTAATATTGGGAGGTAAACAAGGTGTTGAAGGAATGATTGGTTGAATGAAACCAAATATGTATGTATTAATGAATCTTTTTCTTTTTCCTATAATTTTATTGGGTATGTTCCTATAGCTATGCATGTTGTAAGAGAATTAGCTAGTTAGTACAATTAATTCTTTTTAAGGATTATTCATATGGATATGTATTTTAAAATTGGACATGTGTACTAACCTTTTCCAAGAATGACTCAAGTAGAATTGAAGAAGCACCATTAAGCATGTGTTGATAGGTTCATGTAACAACTACAACAAAGCGCTTAGTAGGAGATCAAATCAAAGCAACTAAAAACTACCCATGCATAAATTTAGAGTTGTGATGGGCTACATTTATGAAAGACTTGTTTGATAGGATGAATGTGTCCTATATTTTTGTAATTCATTAAATTCTCTACTAAATCTTTTTTGTTAAAGGATCATAGATTTAGGAAGTTTATTTCTCCTTATTCTTTTATAAATATGTTGTTGTTTGGACTTCTCTAGTTAGTCAAGAAGTCAATTATAATCCAACAATATTGTTCAATACATTAGTTATATTATTCCATTTATACTTTTGATTGTTTGAATATCAATAAAATGACATTTTTGACTTCTAGTAGTTTATCTTGAGTATTTATTTCATTTACTCATCTAAGGGGTCTAACTTGGTGAGTGAATTTAGTTAATACAATTAGTTTCTTGTTTTCATTAGCATAGTTTAGTACTTTGTTGCTCTTGCAACAACATAGTAGAAGAACTATTGTTACTCTTGCAACATTGGAAAACAAAGTAGTATCCTATTTGTATTAAAATTAATTTTCAAAAGATTAACGTTTCTATTCCTTACTATTTTTATAATTTAGTGATGGCAATTAGGATAGGTGACAATATTTACTTTACATATACCATTTCAAGTATATATCGCTAGTTGATACATTAAATGAGTCTAATAAGTCATTTGGTCAATGCTTAGTGATGCCTAATCAATAAGTAATGGGTGTAAATCTCTAGTTTCTAAGTTGATTAATTGGAAAATCATTTTTAGGGCCATTTTATGGGATGCTATCAATCTAAACCTTCATAATGGTAATTTCCCTAGTTTTCATAAAATAAGAAGATTTGTTTTCTTTCATTTTGTATACATAGAAGAGGACAATCCTTGGGAGATTCTTTTCTCATCTTGAACCTTTGAAATAATTGAAATTATTTACCCTAAGCCTCAAATTTCCCAAGAAGAAGACCAAGAAGAGAACTAACCATTTGAGAATCTATATATTGTTGACCAATAAGAATTACCTTCACCTCCATCTTCAAAAGTATCATTGCATTTGAATGACCTCTTTTCTAAATTAGAAGATCAAGATAACCATATAGATCTCACAATTTCTTAGCTAGGTAGACAAAGAGCTCCACCTCCATGACCAAGGATGGCTCAACCTACATTTCCCTTTCCCATACCAAACAAACATAATGACAACAACTTGATGAACTTTCTAGCCTCTACACTTCCCAAATTCTATGGTTTGATAATTGATGATCCTAAAACCTTACTTTTTCAGTTTGAAATTCTCTATAGGAGATATCATTATAGAAATTATGCTCATAGGATGAATTTGTTTCCCTCCACTTAGAAAGTGTAAACTTTAAGGTGGCTCTTGGGACTAGGTGCTAATGTTGTAGCTAATTGGGCTATAATAAAAAAATATCTTAATATTATATAATGATTATGGTAGGTGGTATGATATGAATGGTGATGACATTTATAAAATGTCACAAAAGAAGGATGAGACCTTGGAATATTATGTATTCATATTTAAGTTCAATCCACAAAAAAATACTCAACACTAGCTGAATGAAGAGTATCAAAAATATCTTTTCTTGAAAGGTGTAAATGATGAATATATTGAAGCTCTAGACATCAAGGAAGGAGGATATATTACTCAAAGAAGTTGGGATGATATAAAAATAATTTACCTCATTATTCAAGGGAAACTATGATGAAAGTAAGAGAGAATCAATGTACATCTAGTAAGTATAATAGTTATGGAGCATCTAAAGTATAGATTTGAATGTTCTTACTTGATTTCAAGTTGGACATTATCAATAATGTTTCTACTCAATTGGATACCATGCAAGATAAAAGGAAACATGATGAACCTTAAGCTACGGTGGCTGAATTATGCTCTTTCTATAGATAAAAGAAGAGGAATTGAAAATGTAAGATAGTTGCCAACCCTAAGACCTAGCCTCAAGAAACACCTACTAATTTTAGAGCTATTTTTGAGAATGGATATGCTCTTTATGTTGGTGAATGGAATCCATAGGTCCAAAGACAAGATATGTCTCAAAACCCTCTAATTTATTTTGGTAATTTTAATAATCAATGGAAAAAATCATATTCCCACGATGTTGACACACAAAATCCTAACTACTAGAATAATCCTTGGCCTAACCAATATCAACCACCATAGAATAATTAACCATAGTAAAAACCTCCATCCAATCAATGACAACAACAAAAATGGTAGTCTAATCCTCTTAACCAATGGTAGAAACATCACAATTATTAGGAATAGTAGTCCAATCAATTGAAACCTTTATAAGGTAACTAGAAATAGTTAGAAATATTCACCATAATGGTAGCCTAATCAGAAATATGATGCCTACAACAACTACAATAGTAAGCTATAATGTCTCCTCCTCCTTAAATTAATACTAACCCACCTAAGAAAACTCACCTTCCTTCTTAACCCACACCTAATCCTAACAACAAGCAACCTCAAATGAAAGTATACTCTTTTGATGCTAATTATCAGCAAACCAACTCCATTCATGTTAATGAGATACACCCTAGGTAAAGAACTATTCTTCTTGGACCTAAAGGTCTTGTCATAATAGAAGTAACCACTAAGGATGCACTTGTTGAAGAAGAAGATGTCTCTATACCAAAACCATCTCCTTTAGCCAAGACTCCACCCTTTCTATGGAGGCTTTCTAACCCTGCTATCCTCATTAAAAATATAATTTTTGTTGAATTCCTTAACCACTTCAAACAAATGATTATAAATATGTCATTTTTGGATGTTATTAACAAAGTTACAACATATACCAAAGCTTTCAAGGAAGCTTGTAAACAAACTAGTAGAAAATGAAAAGATCCCCAGACTATTCATGCCATGGGTTAGTTGTATGATATAATGTTGGAGATGTTTTCATGGGTCAGTTGTATGATCTAATGTTGGAGAGGTTGTCAGTTCCTAAGTATTCTAATTATGGAATCCATGTTGTTACTATTTACATTAATGGAGTTTAGGTTTAGAATGTCTTAGTTTATTTAGGAGCAATGATCAATTTCATGACAAGAGCTATTTTGACTCACCTAAACATTATTGGCATAAGAGAAACACCCACCATCCTTTATCTTACTGATAGCTCCACTAATAAACTTGATGGATTAATTAAATATATAATCTTCAGACTGGATTACTGGGAGTATCTATTAAATTTTTCATTTTGTCTCCTAGGCCACCTTATGAGGCTATCCAATCATCTAGGAAGGACATGGTTAGCCACCATTCATACTTTTATATGCTCTTATTCCCAAAAACTAATAATCTCTAATGGTATGAATACTAAAAAAATCATTATTGTATTCCCCTACTAAATCACTCTTGTAAGATGATCAAGCCTTGTGGTTTGACTTAGATGACAATGAACAAGAAGCTAATTCAATAAGCCAACTTATGGAAATTGATAGGACTCCATTCATGGTTTGTGAAGAAGATGATGATATTGTCGCAACTATCCTATCCAATGAGTAAGGTTTAGACTCCCCATCTTGTGGTGAACTTTTTTTTCCATAGAAATAATCTTTCCTCCTAAAAGTACACCTAAATTTTCTATGGAATCCTAGTAACTTCACATTACCACCTCATGAGTTGCACTCATCTAACTTTTCATAAGTAGTAATATTTGGAAAGGTGTCCAAAATAGAAGTCTAGGCAAAGAGTTTAATATTAATAAGACTCTTTCTCCTACCCACTAAGAGATTTTCTTAAGTTGTTGCAAGAGAACTAGAAAGCATTTGCATGGGACTACATGGACATGAAGGGGATTGATCCCAAGCTTTGTCCTCATAAAATATACATAATCCTAGAATGCAAACTCATTATGTAGTAAAAAAGAAGAATCAATCTAGTAATAAGGGATATTGTGAAGACTAAATTACAAATATTACTAATATCAGATTCATTTACCCCATCTCTAACACAAAATGGGTTTCTCCTTTGGTTATAGTACCTAATAAGGGGGGTAAATGAAGAGTTTGTGTGTATTACAAAGAGCTCAACTCAACAACACAGAAGGACCATTTTCCCTTTCCTTTCATTGATCAAGTGGTTGATAATTTGATTGGAAAGAAGTCTTTTTCATTTTTGGATGGGTTAAGTGGGTATAACCAGATCAAGATAACAGTTGAGGAACAAGACAAAATTACCTTTACCTACTCTTAAGGAACATTTGCATATTCAATTCTACCATTTTGTCAATGTAATAGGCCTACCACTTTCCAAAGTGCTGTAATTAGTATATTTTCTAATATATCTACTAATTATATAGAGATATATATGGATGACTTCACTGCATATGGATCCACCTTTGAAGAAGCATAAGAAAATTTAGAAATGTAGATGCTTAAAATCATCCCAAACACTATATTAATTTATTTAATATTTCTTGTGACACTAAAATTGATTATTTATTAATTAATTATTATTTTCATATGCTTCTACTATTTAATTTATTTTTTTCACATTTCTAAAGTATTTTAATTAAATTTGAATGCATCCCCCTAACATATTAAATTTAGTTACAAAGTGCTCCATAGATACCCCTTTTAAATAAATTGTATTTATTTGAAAACTCTCCACATAATTAAATTTCTTAAACCCATCATTAAATTAATTCTTATTTAATTTAATCCTAAATCCTATTGGTCTAAATAAGTATTCACTTATTACACTTTACTTAAGTTTACTTAGGTTGATGCATTATTTTATTATTTATTAGTTTGACACCTAGGAGTTTGCATACTTTTATGAGTTGTCATGTTGACAAAATAGAAGTAAGCAACTCTAATTTAGCACATGGTGTCTACAACATAATTTTATGTGACACACCTTTGTAGGCTTATCCTATCATCATCACACTAACTTCTGTGCTTAATGGAGGCTAATCCACACTTGGTGGACATGTGCTTAGTTGTGAGGCTTATCATATTGCTAACTCCTAGACATTCTAGAAGCATTCTAGAGGCCTTTATATTTAGGCACAACTAGTGTGTATGTACATCAATTAAATATCATATTGTTATTCTAATCATACTTTGGTCTATTCTATGCTTGTGCTTGAGTTCCTTGATCTTGGGTGATTGTTCCCTAAGGAAAATTCTTACAAATCCTACCTAAAGCTTGGTCTACCACCCATCACTCTCATCCTTCTAAGCCTAACCACTAGTTAATCCCACTTATTTATCCTAGGTACTACTTTAACCCCTTTTTATCCCCTAAGTATTTTCTCACACATGTGTGAACAACTCAATCCTTAGGAAACCCCTTTTTGTTAACTTCTCCAAAAGTCAATCTCACACCTTTGTTCCCCATTCCTTTCCCCTAGGTTTCTTGTAATGCCCCTCCCAAAGAGCCTTGGAAGAAGGATTCAATACAAGCAAAGATTTTTTTTACAAGTATGAATGCACATGACAACATCATATAGCGATCACAAAGATCACAACAGAAGACTTAACCACAATCCCAACAACTAAAAAATATCCAAATGCCACTATTGAACTAACACAAACAAACTCAAGAATTAAAACCAAACACAACATTAGAAAAAAAATCTCTAAATTTTTAAGGCATGGAAAATCGAGTAAACCCAAAGGGTACTCAAAACACCAAATTGCATTCCCCAAACACTAGTGGAGAAGCCCCATACTTTTCATGTGAGGAAACACAACTCACAGATTATTGCATGATGATGTACTTCTTCACGCAAGGATGTAAGCAAGCCACATGAGGATCTACCCAACTACATGAGGGCTTGCCTAGGCTAGAAGCCAAACACCCCAAACTAGTGTTGGGTTTCATGCAAGGATGCACTATAAGTTGTGTGAGGAAACCCAACACACCATGTGAGCTTTTGCATTCTCACACAAGAAAGTACAATTTTGTATGGGGATAAAAATTAGTAAGCTAGAAAACATAAAGGTAAAAAGATAAGAAATAAATTACCTCCACACTAGGGAGTACTAGAACCACATAGATTGAGGAATGAACACTCGAGAATAATATCTACTAGAAGGACTTGCATCTAACCATCTAACATAGAAGTGAAGGAAAATGACTAAAAGCAACATTGTAGTGTATAGAAGCAACATCACAATGTATAGAAATAACATCACAATAATTGAATAACCAAACTAAGTATGTGGTTACTCCCAACTATTAATAGCATCATAAGACCATTGCGGGTCCTAGCCATCCCCCACATGTAACATCCCCAAACTATTGACCAGATTGTCAATGCTATCTTATGAGGACATCACTACTAAAATGTGCTACAACATAAGAATAAGGAAATCTATCATGCTATAACTAAAACATAAGATAATCCAATAAATCAACCACATCATCTATCATATGCTAAACATCATACAAATAGGAAATATAACATGCTAAACCAATTAGAAACAAATACACCAATGAAGTTATTCTCACACCTAATCATATGCTAAACATCATAATATAAGAATGTGTCAAATAAACTAGCAGCATCTAAACATTATATCCAAGCATTCCAATGAAAGCATACTCTAGAACCTGAAGTATCAAGTGAAAACATACAACAACGATCACACTAGGACAATAGACCATCTCTGTACACTGATCCCTAGCAATGGTATGGGTAGCTCTGCCTCCCAACCACATGGAACCCATAGGTCCACTACCGCCATGCTGATGGAGATAATGATCCAACCAAAAACACACATAAAAAAAATATCCATAGCTAATACTCACACCAGATAGTATGATGATTGAAACCAAGAACATAAACAATGCATAAACTATAGGTCCTTGTCAGATACTCAATGGGCTACTAAGTAAGGGTTGACATCATGGAGAGTCACTTTGCATCAACAAGCCCAAGGTTAGATCGTGTAGATTCAACTCCCTCAATGGAAAGTCTCTAACACAAATTATTATCTTAAATTTTATTACTGCCTAGTATTTTATTGAGTTATCACTTGATTAAAACTTCCTTTGCCAACCCTCTAGGAACAATGATCACCAGATTGTCAGATAGAAGCCCCCTCCATATGCTACCCCACCCTTCCCATGCTCATCCAAGGATGAGTGCCCATACGCATGCATATTCCCAATCCAACCACAATGATCATAACTCTTGGAAGTACCATAGAATATTAGGTCTTGCAAGTTGCCCAAAAAATGTATCTGCACATACTTGTGTGTGGCTGACCATCATCACGAAGATCATAACACAAGGATTGGATGAGAAAATAAGAAAAATATCACTCAACCAAAAATAACTTAGAAGGATAGATTCTACACAAAACCCAAAGACAATAAAACCAAAGATCATGAAATCACTCAATCGACCTAAATTCGAGAGTATGGATTCTACACAAATCCAAATGATACAACAATACCAAACATCATGAACTCATTTAACTAGCCTCAATCTAGGAGTATGGATTCTACATGAATCCTAGTGTCCACAAACCCATAACAACTATCCAAAAGAAACAATAAAACTAGCTAAAAAATAACTCAACCGATCACACAGTCGAGAGTACCAATGTGGAACACATCCCAATGCAACATAAAAGTACAAAAATGGTTTGAATGATATCCAAATGGATGATCCAGGTCCACAACCAAACTCACACCAAGAAAACCCAAGAAAATAGAGTGGCACATAAAATGAGGTAAAAGCTTTAAAAATTACAAAATTTCAAAAAAACCCCTTTGGTCTTGGGATAGAAAAACCCTAAAAATCTAATAAAATTTGGTTTCAAAAATTGTATGCAAAAATGGCCAGCATAATAGTGTGGAACCCCAAACCCCCATCCCAAAAATAGGGAAAATGTTCATACTTGACCAACTAAGAAAAACCAACAAACAGAAATAGAGGGGGGAACACTAGTTCTCAACCTCCTAACAAATAGCTACCAAAAATAGAAGCTAAAAAGGAGCAAAAATAATAAAAAGGGAGAGCCCTACCTAATAGCCAAAAGGGAAAAATGGGAATCTAAACCATAAAATAAAAATCACATAGAAGTAGCCAGAAATTGTGGCAATCCAAGGTCTCCCCGAGCTAGATCCAATGAGCTCAACCTCGTGAGGATCCCATGCCCATAGCTCCCACAAAAAATAAAATAGTAAATCCTCATGAAGAGGATTTTGGGTTTTAATCTTAATCTTTCTAATTCAAAAGTGAGAAGTGAGGAATTAAACTCCTTTTTCAATACTTATTCACTTTTTGAGTGAATAATCGATTAGGGCAAATAACAAGCCAACCTAGTTAAACCTTGAATCAACCCAAATAAAAATAGGCTATTCTTAGAAATAGGAATTCATCTATGGAAAAGCTGATAAAAAATAAAAATAAAATAAAATAAAGCCTGGAAACCCCAAAATCACAAAATTTCCCTTTAACAACTTTCGCAACAATGAGAAACTCTAAATGCTCAAACACACTCACTGGTCTATTCATGTAATGCAAATGAGTTTGGATTTAATAATCACTAAAAGGTTTAATTTAAATAATTAATTAAGGATACATTGACTATACAAGGATGACATTGGTAAAATATGAATGGCTGAATTACTAACTCGATGTGCCACTACTAGGGATATAAATCTTGGGCACTTGAAACACACAATCAAGTGCAATTGCATTTAATAAATTAACTAAAGAAATAAATGCATTAAATCACCTAATTTAACCATTTATTCAATTATACTAAAATAATCTATTTACATCACTCACGTTTACAGAAAGCATAAAGAGACAAGAATGAAGTAAATAAACATAGTATAAAATCCATCACATAATAGAATCAGAGATATGTCCAAATACTAGATAATTAGATATCATCATAGACCTACTGTTATATCAAAATTTCATCAACATTCAAATATGATAAACTAAACAACATAGTAGTCAAACATCTATGATACTAAAATCAAAGCATAACATCTGACCCTCAGGTCATCTCAACTGTAAAACATAGCATGAGTAACAATTATCTCTCAGATCGAAATATAACAAGGTAAATGTCCACAACACATAACCAATGAATCTAACATGGAAAATTCATTTCTAATTATTTAAGTATTTAATAATGGTAGTTTACACAACATGAAAAGGCATTTAAAATATATTAGTTAACATAGTCATAAACATGACTAACCACAACTATAGGAACCTAGTCCAGTGTAGCATGGTAATGATACACAATGCAATCCTTGCACATATCTCAAAGTAATCATGGAACAACGTCATGATACCACATCAATACTAGTAACTACTAGCACAAACCATAGTGAACCATAAATCACATCATAATCTCATAAATCAGCCATAAGCATAATCAAAGCAGCTGATATGGTAACCGAAGTCCAATCACCACAAGGGTGTAGACCACTCATGGTCCCAATCATGATCCCATCTAAAGGAGAGATCAACAAGGTTACATCAATCCTAATGAATTATATAAGTCAAATTGGAGAGGCACTACATCATTCCCCCCAATGACTAGGCTTACTCCTAGAAGCCTGCAATCCAAGAATATAGACCAAACACACCAAGAAAAAAATTAAAACCAAGCAATAGGGATGACTCACTGACTTCTTCACAAGTCCAACCAAATCACTCCAAGATTCTCAAACCATCTTTCCAACCCCTAAATAGGTCAACCACAAGAGAATAGGTGACACACCACACAAGGTCCTCTAACAAGGAACTTACAATGAACTAGGAAAACCCATCTAGCCATAAAGTCAACAATACAAGGTAAGGAAAAAGCCACTCTACCTCATCTACATATCATGTACCTACCATGTGACTGTGAAATTAGGTCAAAATAATATGCACTTCTAACCAGAGTTGAAATTATGGGGAATAACCATCCCAAAATTCCCAAGAATACTATCATGCCACACATGAGCATCCTTGAATCCACGTAAGCCAACCCCTTGAGCATAGAGGGTGACCATTTACTAAAAAACTTATACACTCCAAAAGGATACTCAACTACTAATCACCAAACATAGGAGCACATAGCCTATATGATACAAAAATCTTAACTAACACTAGGAACTTGGGTTACATCAGCCAACTAGAAAAGATATCGTCACCTTTCCACAAGGTTGTGAAGGATTTCAATAGTGGAAAAATCATGTAATGTCTACATACCGACTCATAAGATGGTAACATTTGTCCAATAATATTGTGTCCCTCTAGCAACATTCTAGGAAAACCACACCCAACCTACCGCTAAACTCAATCTCTAGCCTCAAGTCAACAGTCAAAGAGAACTCTAACTAAGACAATCCATGTAAAGATATAAGCTTAGGGAGAAAAAAAACTATAGAGTATTAGGACTAAGAGGGAGTCACTCTCAACCTCTACACTAAATCAGCCCAATACCTATTAGGGAACTCACAATTCCACCAAACATCAACAAACTGAAACAACAGTAGTTGAGCTAAAGGCATAATCATGCTAGCCTACTTTCTCAAGAGAGAAAAGGATACAGAGATGTGCCAAAGTCAACATCCAAAAGGTGGATCTTAGACTCATCAAAAGACTGAGTCACTCTTAAATGACATGACAACATCTATCAGAAACAAGGAAAGATCACAAACCACACTTCACCTCACATGGGTGGGTTAGTGCTATAGTGAACACATAAACCCAAGCACAAATCCCAAAAAAGTACCTAGTAGATTATGAAGATTACTCAACATCTCCCTAAGAATAATATTAAGGGTTAAACTTCTCCAATGGCCATGAATGTGATATGCCATGATTCAATTGGCCTCTAATTGATAAAGGGTACTCAGAATATCAATATGCACCTTCAAAGGTGAAAAAGAGTTGCTTGTTGTTTTCTTGGCAAAATTTTGCATTAGCATAGTCTCACATGAATTTTCTCATCAAACTAGGTGAGAAAATGTAATTAACTAGGTGAGAAAGTGCATGACCACCTA
Source organism: Cupressus sempervirens (assembly GCA_028749045.1). Classification (NCBI taxonomy): domain Eukaryota; kingdom Viridiplantae; phylum Streptophyta; class Pinopsida; order Cupressales; family Cupressaceae; genus Cupressus; species Cupressus sempervirens. The sequence continues at coordinate 580,510,942 of CM053787.1, forward strand.
TTTCTGATGCGAAATTTCAAATAATCACAACAATTGCCTTCACTCTAGAGGTCATAACTTTCATGTCCAAACTCTAGTTGACTCTATTTGAAATGAGTCAGAAAGATATCAATGAGGCCTACAACGTGATAGATCTTAGAAATTCCTAAGAACTAAGAGTTAGAATCAAAACTCAAGATAAAACATCATAAGCAACTCAAACCATCTAGATTACCAAGACAAGAAATGGACGAAATGTCCAAAATAACCAAAGAGCACACATGCCCAAAATGACATAAGTCATGAAAAGAAAGGTTATTCAAACATTGAAACCATCATTACTTATCTTTCATAATTTCATTAATTAATCATAACATAAGAACTAATGCATAATGAAACTAAAAGGTTTTCAAAGCAAGGGTTCAAGAGTCACCATAAAATAGTACATTTTTTTAACAAATCTCTTTCCAAAAATACATTAAGTTTAATCAATATTTAAACCATCCAATTACATTAGCAACTTTACATCTATGACAACCACACTAGTATGTTCTCTATGATATTATCCCTTGTATGTACTACCAGAGGTTTGAGATGAACATTGTAGAGTCACAACACACAACTGGGTAGCAGTAAAACACATTCATATTAGTCATAATGAACCAAAAAAAAAGTTCAAAAGGGTAATTGTCAATTCCAATAGCAAATCACAAAAGATATCAGCTCAAAAATAAGTTGAATGTGGCAACTATCACAAAGGAAGTGATATAGAAAATTTGATGACTAGTCCAAGAAAGGAAAGTACTGAAAAACAATGCTAGCCCAACAACATGAAGAAAGTACCACCAACCAAATAAAATAAGGCATCAAAATAATCATGTTACATGTAATGACTGATAATAGTCACACAAGAGGGATAAATCACCACACAATGCTAAGGAATACATCACCCCAGTAGCGTTAGAGAACACACTCACACACATTGAGCAATTACCATCAATAATCTCATGCATATACATACTACAATAGTTTCCTTAATTATTTTCCATGCAATGCAACATTTATATATCCATCAATTTTAATACAATTTCTATAAGCTTATGAATCAATCAAAATGGGGAATTAAGTCATTAACCCAAAAAATCTAATGCAAAACCTACTTATTTGCAATGATTCATAATAACCACTCATTTTTCAATGAAGGGAACCATTTCATTACTATATTGACATAACATAGAATCATAAATAAGATTCATTTATTTACTTACAATAAGGAGAAAAAAAGGAAAAAAATGCACCTAACTCCATAAGGAGAAACAAAAAGAGGCACTCAAGCCAACACATGGACACCAATCAGTAGTTCCATCCAAAAGGGTCACACAAGAAACCAACCAAACGAGGCACATCAATTCTATCTACAAAAATAGTCCAAGAATTGCTTCCTTCTCCTCACACTTCTCTAGTCACATCTATTGGACAAGAAAGTCCATCCCAAGTAGATACTGAAGCAAAAAATATGACAAGCTCTTACTAAGATACTCACACTCACACAACACATCATCAACTATATGGGCAACATCCAGGCAAAGATCCCAATGTTTGAACATGGGCTCTAATACTAGATGTAATTCCCTACTTGGAGATCATTGGAATAAGGATTCAATACAAGACAAGATATTTTTTTTTTACAAGTATGAATGCACATGATAACATCATACAAGGATAACAAAGATCATAATGAAAGACTTAGCCACAATCCCGGTAACCAATGAATCTCCAAATGCCACTACCAAACTGACACACAAACTCAAGAATAAAAACCAAACACAACATCAGAACACAAAATCTTTTTATCTATCAAGGCATGGAAAATTGAATAAACACAAAGGGTACTCAAAACACCAAATTTTTTTCCCCAAAAACCAAAGAAGATGCCCACATTTTTCACGTGAGGAAACATGACTAATAAATTTTTGTATGATAATGTACTCCTCTATGTGAGGATGTACAAAAATCCATGTGAAGATCTACCCAATTGCATGAGGACTTGCTTGGCCTAGAAGCCAAACTCCCCAAATTGGTGTTGGGTTTCACACAAGGATGCACTATAAGCCATGGGAGGAAACCCAACACACCACATGAGCTTTTGCATTCTCATGTGAGAAAGTGTAATTTTGCATGAGGATACCAATTAGTACGCTAGAAAACATAAAGATAAAAAAGATATGAAATAAATTTCCTCCACACTAGGGAGTACCAGAACCACATAGATTAAGGAATGAACACTTGAGAATAATAGCTACTAGATGGATCTACATCTAATCATCTAACATAGTAGTGAAGAGAAATGAATAAAAGAAACATTGCAGTGTATAGAAGCAACATCACAATGTATTGAAATAACATCGTAATAAATAAACAACCAAACTAAGTACATGGTTCCTCCCAACCATTAATAGCATCATAAGACCATTATGGGTCCTAGCCATCCCCTATGTGTAACATCCCAAACTACTGACCAAATTATTAGTGCTATCTTATGAGGACATCACTTCCAAAACATGCTACAACATAAGAATAAAGAAATCTAACATGCTAGAAGTAAAGCATAAGATAATCCAATAAATCAACCACATCACCTATCATATGCTAAACATCATACAAATAGGAAATATAACATCCTAAATCAATAAGCAATAGATGCACCAACAAAGCATTTCTTATCACCTAATCATATGCTAAACACCATAATATAGGAATGCATCAATAAAATGAGCATCATCTAAACATGATATCCATGCATTCCAATGAAAGCATAAACCACATGAAAGTGTATATTAGAACCTAAAGTATCAATTGAAAACATCCAGCAACAGTTGCACTAGGACAATAGATCATCATTATACATCAATCCCCTGCAATGGTATGGGTAACTATGCCTCCCAACCACTTAGAACCTATAGGTCCACTCCTGCTATGCTGATGGAGATAATGATCCAACCACAAACATGCATAAAGAAATTGTAGGACCCCTCCTAGCTAGTACTTATTTAAATATGTTTTTTTCTATGGTAATTTTTTATATAAGATAATATTAGATGCTTTATGCTTGAGGCACCTATGTATACATTGTATCTATATATTTATATACTATAATTGATAAAACTAGAGTATTAGAATGAGAGAAGTACTTATTGCACATGTGTTAATATTTATCAATTCAAGTGATCATTTGATGATGATAGGAAACTATTTCTTATTTATTTATTTATTTTATTTTTGATGTTATTTATTCAGGTGATAATTTTGATGTTGAAACTTGAATTATAGTTAAGTTTTAGATTGGTATGTTTATATCAAGATTTAGCCACAAAAAGTAATGTTAATTTAAAACAAGATGATTATTTAGACCACTCCTTGAAAAATTAAAAAAACTCATCACCCTATATTCTTTTATTGTGATATGGACTCTAGCCAAGAAGGTGATCTATAGAATCAAACTCATTAAGGCATGGAGTATCAAGCAAATAAATCCATGCATTCATGAGAGAATGCAGTTCAAATATGATCAAAGTGCCCTTGTCTCTTTGATGAACTCTAGGAGGATGTTCATGCCTAGGGGGAGGATGTGAGGCCTCACCCAGACCCATCATAGCATAGTTGTTTATTTTCATTTTAGATACTTTATATTTGATATATGTTGGACTATTTTAGATTGATATTTAAACTATTTGATACCATGGGACATTTTATTTTATGGTGATTATTTATGAAGTTCTAACATCATAAATAATCACCATAAAATAAAGTGTCCCATAGTATCAAATATTCTGAATATCGATCCAAAATAGTCCAACATATAAAAAGGTCTCAAAATATAAAGTATCTAAAATGCAAATAAATAGCTATGCTATGATGGGTCTCAATGAGGCCTCACATCCTCCCACCAAGCATGAACATCCTCCTAGAGTTCATCAAAGAGATAAGGGTACTTTGATCTCATTTGAACTGCATTCTCTCACAAATGCATGGGTTTGTTTGCTTGATACTCCATGCCTTAACAAGTTTGATTCTATAGATCACCTTCTTAGCTATGGTCCATCTCACAATAAAAGAATACAGGGTGACACCTGAGTTTTTTTGTTTTTTATGAAGGAGTAGTTTGAATAATCATCTTGTTTTCAATTAACATTACATTTTGTGGCTAAATCTTGATATAAATATACCAATCTTCAACTTAACCATAATTCATGTTTCAACATCAAAATTATCACTTGAACAAAGAACATCAAAAATAAAATAAATAAATAAATAAGAAATAGTTTCCTAACATCATCAAATGACCACTTGAATTGGTAAATATTAACACATGTGCAATAGGTCCTTGTCTCATTCTAATATTCTAGTTTTATCAATTATAGTATATAATTATATAGACATGATGTAGACATAGGTGCCTCAAGCATAAAGCCTATTACATTATCTTATATAGAAAATTACCATAGAAAAAACATATTTGAATAAGTACTAACTAGGAGGATCCCACATCCTCCACATCTTTCCTTTGACTTCCTCCTAGGAGTCACCCAATATATATATATATATATATATATATATATATATATATATATATGTATGTATGTATGTATGTATGTATGTATGTATGTATGTATGTATATGTGTGTATATATATACACATGTATGTATATATATATATATATATATATATACATATGTATACATATGTGTATATATGTATATGTATATATACATGTGTGTATATATATATATATACATATATATATACATGTGTATATATATATACATATATATATACATATGTATATATATATATATACATATATATATACATATGTATATATATATGTATATATATATATACATATGTATATACATATATATGTATATATATATAAGACATACTCTTCCTGCTAAACCTATTATCACTTACAAAAGTCATTTATCTATAACACACTAGGTTAAACTATAATCCTACACTAAACTTATGTGGTGATTTGAAACTGACTTGCAAATATTCAAAGGAGGCTAGCTATTCCTGCTAAAATATAGTAGAGGGTGAGAATATATAGATCCACTACACTTTATAGCCTAATGATCTACTTCCTACCTAATTCATCAAGAATCCCTTTATGGTCTAGTCACTTGCAAGTTACTTTGCCAAAATAATTTGCAAGAAAAATGCCTCATAATGAAAAATAAAATTGAAGATAAAATAAACAATTAGGAATTATAAAAAAAATGAAAAAATGAAAAGAATAAAATATCAAGAGTGGGCACACTAGAAAACCTTTAATCAAGAAATAGGGCATGTCCTAGAGGCAAGATAGGGCCATCATTAAGAAAATTTGGCTAAGTAGTCCAACATCACATCTTACATTGTTGACATGAAATAATGAGAAACAAAATACAAAAATTACAACACAAAAGAAAATACACTAAATAGCAATGATTACATCATTTACATCACAATCACAATGTGGCCATACCTGGGTCACTAAAGGGAAGGAGGAATTTAGTTGTCTCCTAACTACAATTGTACTAACCATATGAATGACAATGTGATTAATCTGTGTAGTGAAAGATCAGATAAATGAGGAGTCCTATAAGGTGAAAAAATGATACATGACTATTTGGTCCACATACCAATAGTAAAACTATCTCCCTTGACATCATCCAAGGTTAAGGTTTAGTTTAACTAGTAATACCATAGTAGTCTCTTAATGCAAGGTTAGCTATAGGATGAGTGCCTTCAAAAATCTTACTATAACATATATTTCTTGATACAAGTCATGTATAGATATAAACTAATACACAATGAAATGTTGACAATGCAGTGTAGTGTAAGTTGTGGTTATAACACACACCCCTCCATCCTTATATCACTAGAATAACATATAGTTCACCAACCCAAAAATCTTAACTATACATTAATCTCTAAGATCTACACATTTAGACACATCACCCTATACTTAGGTAAAATAATCTCTAAACTAAACATCCATGCAATATTAAGAAAATGTACTCAACCTCTACAATTCATAATATCATCTTACATTAAGACAATGTAACACACGCTTTACAAGAATAATCATTAATGGGGGGTTTAATGTACTATGAACTAACAATGAAATTTATAAACATCTTTATCATCTACATAATCTCACATATAACACAAGACTACTCAACCAAATTATAAAATACATAGATAGGGATCAACTTATATTCATATTAAACTCATTTACATTTTAAATTATTTTTAAAACAAAACTAGATAGTTATGATAGAAAAATAAAGTGCGTGGCTTCCTATGCCCAAAAAAAAATTTTAAATAATTAAATCACTCAATTCTGTAGACCAAAAGACATGATCAAATATATTTAGCATCATATGATACATATATAAAGAGTGGAATTAATTAAATTCATATGATTAATCTACACAATTGTATTATTTTAATCTTATTAATTATCCATTGAAAAATGGTAATAAAGTATATAAATAGTCTAAAAAATAGTGAAACTCTAAATCCATTTTTATTTACTTATCTAATAATATAAATATAATTCTTAATTTAAATATTACTTATTTTGAGTTTTAATATTGCAACTAATTATACTAAGGTAAAATAAAAACTAATGAATATCTCATAAATGATATATATTCCTTTTATCTAGAATCTTCCTAATAAGGAGAGAAATAAAATATTATTTAGTAAGGGAAAGTTAAAGCTTACATGAGACAAAGAAGATGACTCTTTATCTTTTTATCTTTTTTTTTGTTAAGCCTAGACATGAAGGTGGTGATAACACATGGATGCTAAGGAGGACATTTGGTGGGGATGGATAAAGTATGAACAAAAGTAAACAAGTACCACATGGTGACATGCACTTCCCTAAAATCATTGTAATAGAAATAGTTATTAATTTTTATAATAATTAATTAATATAGTAAACTTAAAATATATAAAAAGATGTATAATATTAATTTATTCATTATGTATCATATAATTTTAGTATTTTAATATATATTATGAAAAATCACATAAGCAATTAAATTTCAATAGTAATAGATAAAAATATTTATAACTAAATATATAAATAACTTTATCAACAATATAAAAATATTAAATACTAGTAAAACATAATAACTACTAAAAATATATCTGAAAAATAAATCAATATGGAGGAGGCATCCACAAAAAGGGTCCTATAAGACCAAATGAAAAGAGCCAATCATCATGCACAAAAATAGTTTTAATAAGAAATTATATTAATAAGTTAATATATAAACTTTATAAACATTTGATTAATCAAAAAATAATTCAAAGTGATTGGTTGATGCATTATAAACTAATCTTCTATTAAAGTGAATGCAATAATACTAGCTTACAACGAGTACAATAAGTACTCTATAAATTAAGTTTGAAGACACATTTCAGACTCTATAAAAATTATATAGGATGGAGAATGCAAGTGGTTCGTTAAATATTTTTAGAACTAAAAACTTCTTATGCAATAATGCAATTACCAACAATTCCACAATAATGCTCATAATAGCATAATTGAGAACTTCAGGTCAATCAAATGGCTTTACTACAAATTAGAAGAGGTCAGGGAAAAAATTGGCCAAATGGAAAACAATCCAAGAAATTAGAAGAATAAGGGGGATAGAATTAGTTTAGCTGAGAAGAGAATCCTGAACCTGGAAAACTATAATCACAATCTGGTGAATTAGATGATCTCCATCCTCAATTCTATCAATGATAACATTCTGTCCATTACTAGAATGTTAAAAGCCAGAGGCCTGCTCGATGAGAGTGAGGACAAGGACAGGGAATGAGCTAGGGTGGAAGAGGATGTGGCAACTAGTATTTAATTTCAGCAGCCTAGACTATGAAGCCCAAAAGAGTCAAGAGCAGATTGTTGAGGAGACTCACAAAGTCTATGAAGTAGCTCAGATGATACAAGAGCTCAAGCGAAAGAGAGAGGAGTAATCATGTTTTATTTATTCTTGTCTTTTGCTATTAGTTTACTACTATTTTTTGTCAAGTTGGCTTTTTATTGTTTTGGCTTTTTGGATGTAAGTTGAACTGGCCTTTTCATTGGCCTTTGTGTTTGGTTGGGCTTCCATGCTTATTATCAGCCTTGGTTTCTATTATAACTATTAAAACCTATTTTTCTTATAAAAACAATGCAATTACCAGTCAAAATAAAGTGTATGCAACAATGAAAATAGAAAAATTGTGTTATGTAAAAGATTTCATTTGCAAATAGTTTTATATAATATTACATTTATTAAATTAATAATATATAATTCACTACAAAATAAAATGTGCTATACATTATTTAATATGCATATAAAATAATAAATATCTTTAAATAAATAATTCATACACAATAAATAAATAAAACCATATAATAAGATATACTGAAAATTTAACTTCAAATAAACTTAAATAAAAAAACTACTTACCTAAATCACCACTCATATTATGTGGGCTACTTTTTGGCAAGAGTAATGCCATTACCTTGAAAATCACTCACTTCTCCAAGGATTTCATTTAATATGTTCTTTTTTTTAATAAAGGTTAAAAAAATTTAAATTTGATATTCACTTTGTATTTTAGGGATGTGGGGTGGTAGGTCCTCCTCTGGCACCACCCACAAACATGTGTTCTATTATTAGCTTTTCTTAGAATAATAAATTTTTATAATTATATTGAAATTTCTTTTAAATTTAATTACTAATTTTGCGAGAATCATAGGCAATTATGTATGGAACAAATAAAGATTGGTTTATATTACTAAAATTAAGTTCTCATATGCACAATTTATAAATTACCATGTCAAAGATTTCATCATGCATTTAAATATTAAATGTATCATTTAATTCTTACATACATACATACATACATACATACATATATAGTATATATATCTTTCAAAATTTCAAACATCAAATAAATTAGGATTAGACTAGCTTAAAATTTAATTTAATCTTTGAACACTTAAAGTTTTGTATATATATATAATATTACATACAAAATTATATTTAATATATTTACAAAATAATATATCTAAATTTGAAAAGAACAAAAAATAAATAATAAATAATAAATATATCAAATATAAACATATTTTTAAAAACAATGATAAAATATTTAAAAGAGTGGTTTTTTTTGTTTGATAGATAATAAATTTCTATATCCTTGCCATGATTTTAGGATACATTCTAGTTGATTGATTTTGTTTCTAAGTAATTTTTTTCTCAATAGGAATACTATTTGATTACATAAATAATTTTAAAACTTCACTTTTACAACTAATGTTTGAATTTGAACTTTATATCTCTACCATTTTCATTGGATAAATCTAGGAGTTTATTTAGGAATTTTATTTTATCTTATTATATAGTAGGCATCTTTTAGGAATGATTTTAGGAAGTTAATAAAAATCTATAGTGGGTAGATTTCTTGTGCAATAATTTCTTTTTTTTCCTCAATATGATTTTTTTTCTATTTTTTTTTTAAATTTATGTTTACATGGTTCACCTTTCTCACTAAAAACTAACCTTTTTAAATTTTTGGATTTTTGGATTTTGCAACTAGGTGAGGAAAGTTTTCTTTTGCTACGTTTAATCTATTGCTAGCATCAGTACAATACAGAAATCAAATATTTCAAAATGAAAAGATGTAGAATCTTTCTTTTTTTGTTTTTTGTTTTTGTTTTCTTATCTTTTTTACATGGAAATAAAAATACTGAAATAAGAAAATTGATATATTCCTGCATTCCACTAAACCCATTTTTTTTTGTTTTACCCTAATGTTTTTGAAAACTAGGCTCTGATACGAAAATGTCATTCCCAAAATTTGAACAAGACACACACACATACTATTCAATTTGAATTTTTTGAAACATTTTAAGAAATCATAACATTTTAGGAAATAGCCATGGTAAAATGGAGAACCAAGACTATACCTTTGTATTAACTAAGAATGCAAAGTTTAGATCTAATGAAGAGATCTTAACCTTGTTGTTAAGTATTTTACTTGGTGAATTTAATGTGAATGAGTGTTTTAGATTAGATTCTTTTTGTGAAAATTGATTTGCCACCCATAATGTTAAATGTATATTTTATAGTGTTACTTGACACTTGTGTTGTTATTTGTTTAAGTGGCAAGTCAGGTTGAGATATTGGCAAAAGACACCCAACCTTATTCCTAACCAGTTAGAAATGTTTAAGTTTTTATCCCCTTGGATACAAATATCTTATGAAGGCTTTTATTAGGTTAAATTCGGATTTTAAGTTTAAAGTGACTTTAGAGGGCTCTATTAGAGTCCTAGGGTGTTTGTTTGGTAAAATTAAGTTACCTTCATGTTCGTACTATATGTTAGGGTTCTAATTTTGACTTTGCTTTAGTTTAAATCATTTTTCTAACCCTTTTAAAATCTCATTTTTCAAGTATTAAGAAAATGGGAAGAGATCTTACCCAACTTCTCACCTCATCTTTAGTGAGTTGGAGTTCTAATCAAATAGGGAAACTTAGGAGGAGTTAAAGTGATTTTTTCTCCTTTAAAGTGATTTTTTCTCCTTCATGATGGAGAAAAAGGAGTTTAGTTTCTTATTAAAGGGAAATTTGAAAATGGAGTTTTCATTCACCCACTCTCTAGTTTTAGGGATTTTCTATTTTTTTTGAGATATGATTAAGGAAGGATAGAGGGCTCTTCTCAATGAGTTCATTTGTCATACCTTGGAGAAAGGTTGGACCTTTTTCCATGTTTTAGGAATTGTGTATTTTATTGTTTTACTAAATAAAAGTTATATAAATTTGGCTACAGTTGCATATGTGTATTGTTCATGTTGTATTGTTGGGTGTCAATGAATTTCTATTGTTTTTCTTTTTTTCTTTCTCTTTGATTTTGAGAGTATGAGGTTATGGGTGTGGATGGACATCACTCACCCTTGGGAGGGAAGAAGTGGCCTTCAAGTCAAGGGGTTAGTTGGGTCTTTCCCTTGAGTGTAGAATCTCTTTCCTAGAAGGAAGAGAGATACACATGTAGTATGGGTTGAATGTGCCAGTACAATATTGTTATGCACTTTGGGGGTGATAAGGAGAGAAATTGTGTTAGATTTGGTGATTATTTTGTACGCCTTGTGAAGGTAGATTTGATTTTATGTATTTGGCTTGTCCTTGAGGTTTTAGGCACACCTTCACCCATTATATTGGTTACTATGATAACCTGTTATGTAAGCTCAAAAAGGGTGTTAAATTTTGTATCATGTAATTATTATTTTATGTGGAAGTGCTTTATTGTTACCCGATTGGTCTTGGTTCTCCAAGCTTGATGGGTGGTCTCATAAAGACATAGGTTGGGAGGTGAGCTCTCCATGGTTTCTAGTGTTGTTTTCTACAAGCTTTCCAAATGGATTTTTGTTGAAGAAAATCTTGGAAGATTTCATTTCCTATTGGAGATTTCAAGACAATTTATTGTGGATATTTGTAAAAGTGTTGTATTGTAAAAGAGCACATGTAGATCTTCATTTATGTAATTTTGATCCATCATAAAGATCCATTTCTGATTGTAATATTTGAAGAGACATTTCAATGTTGTGAATACATTTAACTTTAAATACTTAATTGAATATGATTAAAAGTAATTGAAATTTTTAGCAATAATTTGTTAATGATTTGATATGACTTCTTAAAATGTTTCAAAAAAATTAAATTGAATAGTATGTGTGTGTGTGTGTCTTGTTCAAATTTTAGACATAACACAAACATCCATGGGTAACACTCATGCCAAATAGTATGATGACAAAACCAAGAACATAGACAATGCATAAACTACATGTCTTGGTAAGACACTCAATGGGCTACTAAGTAGGGGCTAATATCATAGGTAGTCACTTGGCATTGACAAGCCTGTGCTCAAATTGTACGGATTAAACTCCATCAATTGAAAGGCTCTAGCACAGATTATTATCTTAAATTTTATTACCACCTAGTATTTTATTTAGTTATCACTTGATTAAAACTTCCTTTGCCAACCTTCTGAACACAATGATCACCAAGCTATGAGATAGAAGCCCCCTCTATATGCTGCCCTATCCTACCCATGCTCATCGAACAATGAGTGCCTGTAGGCATGCATATTACCAACCCAACCCCAATGATCATAGCTCAAAAAAGTACAATAGAAGATTGGGCCTCACAAGTCACCTAAAAAATGTATGCACATGTACTTGTGTGTGGTTCACCACCATCATCGAAGATCATAACACAAGGACTAGATGAGAACACAAGAAAAAGATCACTCAACCAAAAATAACTTAGAAGGACAAATTCTACATGAATTTGAAAGAGAATAAAACCATACATCATGAAATCACTCAACAAACCTCAATTGACGAGTATGGATTCTACACAAATCCTAGTGTCCACGAAGCCATAACAAGGGTCCACAAGAAACAACAACACCAAGTATAAAATCACCTAACCAATCCCACAATTGGGAGTACAGATGTGGTACATAGCCTAATGCAACATAAAAGTGCAACAATTGAAACAAATGATCTAGGTCCATGACCAAACTCATGCCAAGAAAACAAAAGAAAATAGGGTGGCACGCAAAATGAGGTAAAAACCCCAAAAACTAAAAAACTTCAAAAATAAAATCGATTTGGTCTTTGGGCACAAAAACCTCAAAAATCTAATAAAATTTGGATTTGGACATCATGTGCAAAAAAGGCTAGCATAATGGTGTGAAACCTCAAACCTCCATCTTGAAAATAGGGAAAATGTTCATACCTAACCAACTGTGCAGACCCAACAAATAGAAATGGAGGGTAGCACTAGTTCTTAGCCTCCTAAAAAATGGCTACCAAAAATAGAAGTTAAAACAGAGCAGAAACAATAAAGCTAGAGAGGCCTACTTCATAGCCAAAAGGGCAAAATGGGAATTTGAACCATAAAATAAAAACTCCATAGAAGTAGCTAGAAATCAATGCAATCTAAGGTCTCTCCAAGTTGGATCCAACGAGCTTAACCTCACAATGATCCAATGCTCATAGCTCCCACAACTAAAAAAATAGTAAATCCTCATTAAGAGGTTTTTGGGTTTACTCTCAAACTTTTTAATTCACAAGTGAGAAGTGAGGAATTAAATTCCTTTTTTAATACCTTTTCACTTTTCAATTGAATAATCGATTAGGGAAAATAACTAGCCAACCTAGTTAAACCCTAAATTGACTCAAATGAAAATAGGCTATTCCTAGAAATAGGAATTCACCTATGGCAAAGCTGCCAGAAATTAAAATAAAATAAAATAAAGCCTAAAAACTCCAAAATCGTAGAACTTTCTCTTAACAACTTTCATAACAATGTGAAACACTAAATGCATAGACACACTCACTGGTCTAATCACATAATGCAAATGACTTCAAATTTAATAATCACCAAAAGGTTTAATTTAAATAATTAATTAAGGATATGTCAACCATATAGGAATGACATTGGTAAAACATGAATGGATGAATCACTAACTCCATGTGCCACTACTAGGGATATAAATCTTGCACACATAAAACACATGATCAAGTGAAATTGAATATAATAACTTAGCCAAAGCAATAAATGCATTAAATCACTTAATTTAACCATTTATTCAATGATACTGAAATAATCTATTTACATCACTCATATTTGCATAAAGCATAAAGAGAAAAGAATGAAGTAAATAACCATAGCATAAAATCCAGCACATAACATAATCAGAGATGTGTCCATATACCAGATAATCAGATATCATCATAGACCTTATGTCATCTCAAAATATCATCAACATGCAAATATAATAAACTAAACAACATAGTAGTCTAACATCTATGATACTAAAATCAAAGCATAACATCCAACTCTCAGGTCATCTCAAATGTAAAACATAACATGAGTAACAAGTATCTCTTAGATCAAAATATAAAAAGGCAAATATTTGCAGCACATAACCAATTAATTCAACATGGACAATCCATTTCTAATTATTTAAGCATTTAATAATGGTAGTTGACACAACATGAAAAGCAACTCAAAACATATAAGCAAACATAGTCATAAACATGACTAACCATAGCTACAAGAACCTAGTCTAGTGTAGCATGGTAATGGTACATAGTGCAATCTCTGCACACATCTCAAGGTAATTATGGAACAACATCATGACACCATATCAATCCTAGTAACCACTGGCACAAACCTTAGTGAACCATAAATCACATCATAATCTCATATATCAGCCATAAGCATAATCAAATCAACTGATACAATAACCTAAACTCAATCACCACAAGGGTGTAGACCACTCATGGCCCAAATCATGATCTCATCTCAAGGAGAGATCAACAAGGTTGCATCCATTGGTATGACTTATAGAAATCAAATGGAAGAGGCACTACATTTCTCATACATGTGTGAGCACACCTTAAGGCACTCAAACTGTAAAGATTCTTTTTTTAATTTGGCATGGCTTGTTCTTTAGACCATGCATCTCCCTTGTGGAACCTATGTGGATGTCACATAGATTTCACCTCCTCAAGGTCTCCCTCAATCCTCTAAATAGATTTCTTGTGTAAACCATTTCTAATCTCCTCATTTGGCATTATTATCATGCTAGTTTAATGTTTGAGATTTTATGCTAGTTCTTTCATGTTCATAATAGTATTTCATTATTATTTTCTCATTCTTGCATCCATCTCCATTTTCATTTGAATTCACTCAAGGATGGTTCCTTCCATAGCCATTTCTTGAAGTGTTCTTCATCATTTTAATATAGGTTCATACTCATGTTGCATATCATTTATTCAATTTTGGGATACCATAGTTGTGTTTGAGAAGAGCACATCCACATTCTTCAATCTTCACCATACTAAAAAGGCCCATTTTGGTGCCCTTCTTGAGATGATCTAAGATTTCATGGAGATTCTATTTTATTGGTTGCATTAGTGTAGTAAAACTCAAACTAGTTAGTATACTTTTAATCTTATCTGAATCTTGATATAATGTGCTACTAATGTTTGTCCTTTGTATGTGTGCTCCAAATAGATTAGGTTTTTCACTTATAGGCATGGCTAGGTGGACCCACATTCTTTTTTCACACCTAAAAATTGTTAAGGTTCACAAGTTTTAGGGGAAACTTGCGATTGTCATCTATGATTATGCAGAGTGTCATCTTTGCATTTTGGCATATGCACTTTGTAAAATTTCACCTATGCATATTAATAGGATACTCTTCTTCTTAAGTATCTTCTAGTTGTAAACTATTATTTTCACTTCTAAATTAACTTCAATTTTTAGCAGCTCTACATTTTTGTGTCTCCGAATTTTGGCACCTTCACATTTTGGAATCTTTGCATTTTGGCATATCTGCATTTTAGCATATCCATATTTTGGCATCTATGAATTTTGGTATCTATATTTTTGCAATCTAGTTTTTGAGGATGTTTAGAAGATTTTAGACTTAGTGAAATTTTAGGAAATCACACATTGCCTTATACATTATTATAGTGGACTATTCTTTGTAACTTCTCTTGGTCACAACGAAACTTTCATTTTCTAGATTCTTGTGATATTAATCAAGTTATTTTTTTGCACCATTTTAGATTGGACTATTCTAGAAACAACTAACAATGTGTCTTGTAGGTTTACCATAAAGTTTTGTTATTTTTTGGAATGAACTTGAAAGCTTAAACACTTTTTTTGGAATGAATTTTTCAATTAATTTGATAAATAAGATACACTCTTGAATGTCTTGAAGATAAAACAATTCAAATTCAATTTTGAATGCCTTGAATAAATTGAAAAAACATTTCATTGAAATGAATGATTAGAAGTCAAATACACTCTTGAATATTTAAAGACAAAGAATAATGGTATGAAATATTAGGATTTGGGCTTAAAATGAATCTAATTAAATCTTGAATGCATAAAGGACAAAAAAATTGAAAATAAAATATTTGGACCTGGTGTTTATTTACAAACATATTCTTGAATGATGTAAAGGAAAATTTATTATTCCCTTCTCTTTCAAGCTTTCAAACAATTTATATTCGAGCATACACACATTGTCAAATTGGAAAGAACCTTGCTTGCTAATCATGAGTGTCTTCAAGCATAGATAAAAATAATTAAAGCATTAATTTGGAATAAAAAAGTTTCTTTTAAACCCTAATTGTACTTACATTTAGGATTAACCATGGATAAAAATAAGAGTTATATGAAAATATAACCAATATCAAAAAATAATAGATCACATAAAAGAGAACATAAGACATAAAGTTTTAATGTGGTCCACCTAATCCCTAGGCTTCATCACCAAAAAAAATTCCAATAATATTATTATCTAGTGATTATAATCCATAATCCTTGTAAGAATTTGTCTTAGGCCTGAATTCACCCAAGAAATCAACACAAGCACACAGTAGACAAAAATAGAGAGAGTATGATCAGAATGATGATATTCATTCAATATGCTAGCTTGAGAGTACACTAGGAGTACCTATATATAAAGGCCTTAGGAGAGCTTCTAGAATGCATAGAAGTCAGCATCATGATAATTCATACAACTAGGCACATGTCCACCAGATATGGGTTATCCTCCATTAAGCATAGGATTAAGTGCAATGATGTGATGATAAGCCTACAATGGTGTATCACAAAAATTAGTGGTGTAGACAACATGTGCTAAATAAGGAGTTTAGTTAATTGTGTTGTCAACATGAAAACTTAGTGAATGATGCAAACTCCTATGTTGTAGACACCATGTGCATAATTAGAGTTGTGTAACTCATGAGAGTACACAAACTCCTAAGTGTCTCACCTAAATAAATAATAAAATAATGCATTAACCTAAGTAAACTTAAGTAAGTGTAATAAGTAAATACTTATTTAAACCAACACCCCCCCCTTAAGTGCAACTTAGGGGAATGCCCTTAAGCTTATAAAATCTAGGATGCAATGCATACTAGGTTCTGACTACTAGGCTATGTTAGGTACCCATGTACATAATGATATGCAATCTCTCATAAAGTGGGGAAAGAGGGAAAAATTCATGGGAAAAATCCTCCCCCAAAAAGAGAGATGAATAGGGATGCATGGATGGATGGAGTAATCAAAACCACCCCATTACGACATACATCCAACATATACATAAGAGAATGATAAGAAGAGGAAGAGAGATAGGATAGACTCCCTCCCACAAAGAAGAATGTAGAATAGTGATGCTCAGATGAAGAAGGTTATCCAAGACTACAGAATGGTGTTCCTCCCATTAGGAAGAAACAATGCCAAAGGTAAAAATGAGACGCTTCCGCTATGTGTGGAAAGAATTCCATGGACAAGTGATATCTCTGAAACCTACTCAACTAGTTGAAGAACCTATCCCAAAGAACTATCTGCCTCTGCAACTACTAATCATAAGTATCCACAATCACTTCAACCTGTGATAATTAATCATATAGAGGATAAACAAGAGATTATGATGGAGCCCTCATGACCACTGAAGAAGGTACTTCTGCATCAAGATGAAGAAGCAGATCATCAATATTGTCCCCCAAATTTGTCACTAAACCCATACCTAGAAGACTGGATGTACCCTGGTATGCTCGACCTGTCATTGTGGCGATGTATGCATGCAGATTGAATTGATATAGTAACCTCTCACTGCAACTGTCGATTGAAGCACTATCACTTGTGTCATTACCAGTTTTCACACTGTATGATGTGTGGAGAGGAGTAGAGGACAAGCTTGGTGAACTTTCCTCAAAGTATACATCCTTCTCCACAAATATTTGATGTGTCTCAGGATCTAGAAGTTTGTATGCCTTCACACCATCTTCATAACCAATGAAGGTACAAGGCCAAGGTGACTATACTTTGCATCCCCTAGAAGATATCTTTTCCCATGCAAGACAACTAAAGACTTTGAAGTGTGTCACAATATGTTTTTTGCCACACCATGCCTCAAAAGGAGTTTTTCCATATAAGGTTGGATGAGGAGAATGATTAAGAATGTGAGTGGCACTAGAGATTTCTTTGACTTCTAATGATGGATCGAGAGACTTGGCATGGATCATGCAACTTGCCATAGACTTAAGAGTGTGATTCCTTAATGCTGCAATATCTATCTTATGCAGACTAAATGCTCTAGGAGTTTGAAGATCAATGCCCTTGAGTCTACCAAAGTCCATAAGTCTTCTATTCACATACATGCTTCCATTGTCCATTTAGAGAACTTTGATGGCCTTTTTGTATTTCCGTTCTACATGAGTCTTGAAATCTAGAAACTTGTCCAACACTTCATTCTTGTTATGAAGAAAGTAGACCCAAGTGAACCTTGAAAAGTCATCAATGAAGGTAAGTATATAGTGACCCTGGCTGAATTCAAAAGGACTTGCTAATACCATGTGAACCATCTGTAGAACACCTATTGCTCTAGAAGACTTCCCTCTCTATAACTTCCCCTCTAGATGCATATCCACTAAATCTATTGAACATTCACCCTTAGAAAAATTAATTTGAGGTAGACCTTTGACCATTCTGCACATGCAAAGTTGTTGAAGGTAGTGGTAGTCAAGATGACCATACCACTCATGCCATAATTGCATGTTTGAAGTTGATTGAGATAACAAGGCCTTTGAAGGAGACTTGGGTACAAAATGGTAGAAAGAGTACAATCTCTTGTTATTATTCACTTTCCTCACTGCAACCAAGGAATCATCTTTAAGACTGTGCACCTTTATTGAGTTAGGAAGGAACCCAACTCTATGTCCATCTCTAAGGTGAGTGATTTGGTAGATTGATAGGAGATTTGAACTTAGCTTTGGAACATAGAGAACATTTTGAATCTCTCCATTTTCCATTTCCATGTTTCCTTTTCCTTCAACTTCCATTTTGCTATCATTTCCCATGAAGATATGTAGTACCATGGACTACTTCATTGAAGAGAATTCCTCCTTTGAAGAACCCATATGATATGAGGCACCTGAGTCAAATATTCATTCCTTTGAAGAGTGTGAATTTTCCATAAATACTTGTCCTTTACCCTTTGAATATGAAGATGATCCTTTCTCCTTATAAACATTAGGCAATGGAACATTATGTTTCTTCATGATGTTGGTCAACTTGTCAATCTTCTTGAGATAACACTCATGCTCTTCATGACCTGATTTCTTGCAATAAGCACACTTTTTATTCTCCTTATTGTTGTCCCCCTTCTTGTTGGAATTCAAGGACTTGCCTTGTTGATTGGATTGTGGTGTTTTCTTTTCTGCATCCTCAGATTTTCTCTTCTATTTCTTCTTACCCTTTCCTTTATTTGAAGACTGTCCAACTAAATGTTGAGAACCCTCATTGGCCACCAATGCTTTAGACTGAGGTGATTTGAGAACCCCATTGATTTCAACTTCTTTTCTTCATCATCCAACAGTTTAGCATATTCATCAAAAGTGACTTTCTTGTAGGCAAACTCTAAGGTAGTCTTTGAGGTGTTAAAAGAAGATACAAATGTGGAATACTCCAATGGCAGCTTGTTATGAATGGGATAGATCAGTCTATCATCTTTGATAGAACTTCCACAATTAGTAAGCTTTGTCCTTAGTTTATTCACCTTGATGATGAAATCCTATATTGAGTCATATGACATAGGATCTAAGGAAACAAGCTCATCTTCAATTTTGAAAACATCCTCTTTAGACACTTTACCATAAAGGTTTTTGAGGGTATCCCAAGCTTCCTTGAATGTAGAACACTTCTTGATTTGATACATGATCTTATCATCTACCCCCAAACAATATCACCTAGGGCTTTCCTATCCATTAATACCCAAGCTAAAATATCACTTTCTAATATTTTATCACCTGCTAGTCTAGGAAGAGTACCATCTACATATTGTGAAACTCCATTATGCATTAAGTGATACCACATTTTGATTTACCACATAGCATAGTTATGAGGAGTTAATTTTGGAAACTTAAAGTTTCCCATAATGTAGAAAATGAAAGAAAATTGTAGAAAAGAGAGAACACTCCCCATTTTCACTAAATCAAGAAACCACCCCAAAAAAGATGCTTTGGGCACTTTATTAGTAGTGCGATTACAATGGGCCACTTGCCAATTTTAGTCTTTGTGGACTTTTGATTTTGCTTGTTACAACCTCTTAAATGGTTAAAAATCTAGAACTTTACAATGTGCTACAATTCTAAAGCATTAAAAAGTAAAGAAAGGCCCTATTGCTGAAAGTGACACTTTTTTCCACACAACCCTACAATCTAATAGTAGATCTAGAAAGTAGATGAAATATAACACAGTTTCAAAAAAAATGGAACCTATTTTCGACTCTAGATGTGCCCATTCTAAGTGTTAGAAGTTGCAAAATGTAGGATTATGCAGGTATAATTGCCAAAAATGCAATTTTTGAACAATCCTTGCACCAAAACTAGACAAAAGCTACACCACTAAAAAATTAAGGAAATTTTACCCAATTTCAAAAAAAATTACACCTGAATTGGAGTTTGGATGTCCAAGTTATGGCCTCCCGAAGTTAGACTACAAAATTGAAACTCAATCTAGAGAGGGGTTGCATCAGTGAATGATGAGGTTAAATTTGATGGTCATATGGTCATCACAATAGTTCTAATTTTTCAAGGTATGATGGTTAGATGACCATAAAATTTAATCTTTGAAAAAGATGACGTCAGGGCACCTTGCCCTTGTGATGATGTTAGCAATGATATCAACAGTACAAAATCGATGGCTAACATGGATGGTACAGAAATTGTATAGAATAGTCAATGTGGCTACTTACTGGGATGAAGATTGGGCTATTGATGAGGCTATAAAGTCATGTTGAATATGATAATAGCTGGGCGATATAAAATCTACCACATGGCAACGTTTGCTGATTCAGCATTGGCTAACCACATGGTAACTAGGATGTCTGCATGTATAGTGTAACGGCTATGGAAGTGAATTAAAATCCACTACATGTCCTTTTTTGTAGAACAAATTCTAGAAACTTGAACTACTAGAGGAAAAAGTGTAGTGGTCATCGAGCGGGGAGTTCCATTCGCGAGTGACGAGAAACTGTTCATGTCAAAAATCATAATGCCATTCTAGATTGTTTAAACAGTGCTCGCTACTAAATTTAAAAGCGGGGCCTGATATTAATCTGGCAAGGGATATTAATCCCACACTCATTGTGTGGGGATGCTTCACTAGTTTTAAAAGGAAATGTCATCTATTAGAAGGCAAAGTGAATGCGCTAGTTAAAGGAGTTGCCCACCGAATGTAGTGCGATGATCGGCAGCTAATGGTTTGTTTGGCTGGAGGTTAATGGGTCCTCGTCTGCCAGTGAGTCTATAGAATTTTGGATTGTACGGCCACAATTAAGCCCAATTTGATTGTAGATGCCCACTAACCAGTGGAATTAATGAGGCCAAAAATAAATTAAATAATCTACCCTACGAAAAAAATTCCAAAATTCCACCAAAAATATAAAGCTGAGCCGAGGTGTCACTGCCCGATTTGACTAAAAAAATTTCTCTGTCTAGGCTATAAAATAATTTGAAAATACCAAATTTGGAAGTAAACTACAGAGAACAAAATAATTGTAGATCTAAAATACAATAATCAGATGAATAAAATGACCATAACTGTACTGCAAATTGGGGCCTTCGGGTTCCGATTTGCAAAAAAATTTGCCTCACAATCAACTTTCACCTAGCATAGGAAAATTTATAGTTGATCTTCACCAAATTGACACTCTGAATGCAATTGTGAGGTTTGATCTAGCTCTAGAAACTCCTAATTTTTGCAAATCCTTTAGATTTGGGTCAAGATGTTGAACCATGAACTATCTAATGGCTATGTGTAGAGAATCTCCCTCAGAGCTCTGATACCATGTAAGAATTTGGCTTAGGCCAGAATTCACCCAAGAACTAAAGAACTCAACACAAGTACACAGTAGACCAAAATAGAGAGAGTATGATTAGAATGATGATATTCATTCGATATACTAGCTTGAGAGTACACTAGGAGTGCCTATATATAAAGGCCTCAGGAGAGCTTCTAGAGTGCATAGAAGTTAGCATCATGATAAGTCATACAACCAGGCACATGTCCACTAGATATGGGTTATCCTCCATTAAGCATGGGATTAAGTGTAATGATGTGAGGATAATCCTATAATGGTGTATCACACAAATTAGTGGTGTAGACAACATGTGCTAAATAAGGAGTGTGGATAACTGTGTGGTCAACATGACAACTCAATGAATGATGCAAACTCCTATGTTGTAGACACCATGTGCATAATTAGAGTTGTTTAACTCATGAGAGTACACAAACTCCTAAGTGTCTCACCTAAATAAATAATAAAATAATGCAAAATAATTAAATAATGCATTAACCTAAGTAAACTTAAGTAAGTGTAATAAGTAAATACTTATTTACACCAACAATCCCTTACAAGTTAATACTGCCACAAGAAGCTACAACATCATCATACATTATGAAATCCCTAACCCTAAGCCATTTTATATAAGCTTTTGTCACTTACAAAATTAATGCTAAAATAAGTTGTCCAATAGAAAAATAGAATTTGACACCTTTTACAATATAAGGTCATTTTGGGCTTCGAGGGTGATGCTCCCGAAAACCCCCTAGCCCCTTGACCCCACCTTGTACTGTGATAAGGAGTGCACATGGTGCACTACCCTAGGACCTTGCAAGGGCACTTCTCATTGACCCCATCTTGGGGACACTACCCTCAAACCCCTGTATTAATAATCTAAGGAGAAACTACACAAAATAAACCTTTGATTCTGATTAGGCTCCATATCACAACAACGTATTCTCTCCTCTTATACCTTTGGGTGATCTTGAGTGCAAAATAACATAATACCTTTAGGATGTTAAGGTGGATATTTGAGTTATCATCTCCTCCTTGTTGTGTGGCATTATCCTCTTTCATAAATGGATATGAGCCTCATGTACCTTGCATATTTCAAGGACACCCCTAGTTGAGCTTATATATCCTAATTAAAGCTTGATAGGATTTTTGGTGTGTTTGATGTGATTGATTATTTAAAATCTTCCCTATATACAACCAAGAGGGGACACACCATCCAAATCAAATCTCAACAACTTTTCTTGTATATATTTTTCTTGTTTTCTTTGTATGTCAAACTTTAAAAATCCACAAACATTGTAAAAATTCAAAAATCTAAAAACATCATAAACAAATTTTTTTTTAAACCAAAACATTCTTCAAAAATAATAATCTTATTTTAAGTTCTCTTAGTCTAGTTGTCCACATCACTTCTTCTATCCATCCATTTCATCACCATCATACATCTCTTTTCTTAATCACCTTCTTAATCATTCAAATCACTCCTCAAAATCTCAATCACCTCAAATTATTCTAATAATTTCTTCATCTTACTAATCATTCAATCAAGTCCTAAGATTCATCATCCTAATCATATTTCGTAATCCACATCAAGATCCAAT
Organism: Cupressus sempervirens; assembly: GCA_028749045.1. Lineage (NCBI taxonomy): Eukaryota > Viridiplantae > Streptophyta > Pinopsida > Cupressales > Cupressaceae > Cupressus > Cupressus sempervirens. Next base: position 580,534,523 of record CM053787.1, read on the forward strand.
TTCCTCATCCAATCTCATAATTTTTCCTTAATCCAATCTTTCATATCATCATCATTATAATCATGTACTTTGTCAAATTCATTTCTTTCAAATCAATTACTATTTCAATCCATTTACATTTTCATCCAAAATATATTTTTCAAAATTCTATTCTAATTTAGGTTTTGATAAAAATTTCTACTTGGGACTTAGAAGCACCATCATAATCCTCATCTTTAATCCTAGTTAACTTTATTGACTCACATCCAACCATAGTCAAGATTAACTCAAATTAAAATTATCAATCATATTTCTCCTTCAAAAAGATTCAATCCAATATTTAGGTAGAAATGTTTATCCAAAGTGTGAATTTAGGCCTTGTTCCTTAAGAAAACTTTTTATGTTGAACTTTCTAACTTGGAATCATTTGTCCATCACCAAGTATTGATTCATCTATTTTGTATCTTATTCCAACTTTGTATCATTTTTCCATCTCCAAGTGGAACAATATATTCAAATGTAAATGGATTTTTATCTTCTTCCAAATGGATGAAATATGAATAGATTAAGAATTTGAATTTTTATCTACACCAAGGTTATGTCCAAATCAATCAAATCAAATCCAATTTCCAAAATTGAAATAAATGTAAATACAATTCAAATCAAATCCAGTAAAGAAATAAATTCCAAACTTTCTCCTAGTCCTAAGCTCATATTTCATCCATCATCAAAACTTTCATCACTTCTCATCTAAGCTCCATGGATCAAAATTTGATTAGCCAAATTGCTGAGGATATTCAAAGGCAACATGGAGTCATACCTCCAAACCAACCTATGTACCAAATCAATCCTCAAAATTTAATGTCCAATCCTAATCCATATCACATTTCATACCCTTCCCCTACCTTTGACAAGGGATATATACCTCATTACCCTTCATCCACATATGATTCCTTCCATAACTCACATAATTCCTAAAACATACACACCATTGCCAAATAATTCAAGGAACTTCAAAATTATGTCCTTAACCTACCCAATGGGGGTCAAAATAAAATGTCTACCTTTCAGAACATATGTTCTCTTCCCCCATGTTTCCAAGCTTATAATCCTCAAATCCCATCTAACCTAAATCCTCTATGCAATTCCCTACACTTTTAGTTAAATGTCCAAAATTATAATCCCAATCCCTTACCTAATCCTCAACTTCCACAAACTCCTAATCATAAAAAATGTATATCATTTCCACCTTGTAATAAGTATGAATTTAAATGGGAAAAAGTGATAAAAAGGTTGTCTAAATGCAAATCTAAAAATGAAGTAATCGAATGACCCAAAGTCATACACCGACTACCATGTCAAGACCTTGTTCTAAAGCATGTCACCATGGATTCCTCTTCTCCTATAGATCCAAGAATTCTTCAATCCCATAATTAACTTATCTCTTAAGATCCATTTATCCCTCTTAATATGTCTTATGATCCCCTCCCTAATCAAGAACAAGACATTCCCTCTACCATGCCTATTGCTGATTCCCTTACATCTGAAGAGTTAACATCCATTGATCCTCCACTTCATGAAGATGTTCCTTCTATTGAATCAACTAAACCTCTTCAATGTCAAGATAAAATCACTTCATATCATGATTCCATTCCCTCCACTCTATTATATGATCCTATTCCATCTCATGTTCATTCCATTGTACCACATAATCCTCTTATAATTCAAGATAAAAGTACCCCTTCGTTTGCATTTCACAATCTCAATCCATCTCAAGTTCCTATGATCCCTCATAATTCCACTCATGATCCTAATCCTCCACAAAACCTAATCATACATATCCATTCCACTCATGATTACCATATACATGAACTCACATCTTGTGTTGAAAATAATAAGTCTCCTATTGATGAAATAATGTCTCAAGATGTTGGTACACATTCCACTCCTTTTAAATTTAAAATTAGTTCATATTAACCTAAATGTTCCCATTATTCACATTACAAATCTATATTGGGCCCTTATATCTTTAATCTCATTCCTTTCACATTTCTAGTCATTTTGGGTCATTATATCCCAAAGCCAAACCCTTTATCCCTTCGATCTATTTTGGGTCCTTACATACATTCATCCACCATATCCAAGTTTCCCACTTCATTCTCTCATATACATAATAAATATCAACAAAGGCACACACCCTTGGGTTCATTCCAATATCCACCCTCCATAATTTCATCCACCATCTCTCCATACCATGTTTCCTTATCGACTCATGGGATGGGCAATTGAAGCAAACTGGATACCAAAGATAAAGTGAATCAATCCAAAAATCCAAAAAAAAACAAGTATAAATATATCACCTCTCAAAGACATGTTCAAGAAAATAAAAATTTGATCCAAAAGAAATAAAAAATCAAAAGGTGATAAGGGATCAAAATGTAAAATTCAAAAATCATGTGGATGCCAAAGCTATGTAATGAAGAAATGAATTTAAAATTCAAATTCAAATGGCATCCAATTTTGCTAATCCAAAGGATTTTCCTTCATAAATCCTCCTAGCTTCCATATTCCAACTCCATTTTGGGTCCTTATGTACCAAAATAAACCATTCTAAATCAAGCATCTCCTTTTTCCATTTTGGGTCCTTATATCCAAAATTTAAACTTTCTCCTCCATATCCTCAAAAATTTCCTCATTTCCATCATCCTTCAAGGTGTGTACCAATGATGATCTTTCCACCTCCCCCATCCACTCATTCACAAATCTTCCAACCTAGCATCCATCAACCACATTTCATTCCCAACCATTCCACTCCTTAATCCAAACTTCTTCACAAGTCCTTGTTCTCCATTTCCCAAACCATTTCATCCTTATTTTCACCATCCTACCAAAATCTATGATAAAATAGAAAAAAAATTCCTTCTCAGAAAAGAAAACAAAAATAGAAACAAAAAATAAATATCAAGGAATGATATAAATATAACTAGATGCTTAAGTCCTCGCTTCGTTTCCCTATCATATATTAATTGTCTTTCAAACTCACTTATCCATATATTTACTTATCATCTTCCACTTTTACTCTATACTTGGGGGTGAGATCCATCCATCCTATGCCACATTTTATATCTTCCATATCTCATATCCCCTTCTATCATCCATCATCCTATCTAAACTCGTCATCCTTTCCCATCTTTGATCTTGACTACCATTTTCCTTCCATCCATCCATATCAACCTACCATATCCATTGTTCATTATTCACTCATTATCGTACATATTTCCATCCACTTTCACATATTTGATCTTGACATCCTATCTATATAATGCATCCTATAGCCCTTGGCATGTTCTTTTTCTCCATCCTACTTCGACAATCTTAAAAAATTCTATGCTCTATTCATAATCCTACATAAGTCCATAATTTTTTCATATGCTTTTGGTCTTCATTATCCCATGTATTTCCTCTATTCCATATTACACATGTTACCCATGTCATTCATATAAATTTCTCTATCATATTAATTCCCTCCATATTCATATCCTTCTTCTTCCATACATTTTTTAGTGATAAAAAATTGAAGCACAAAAAATAAAAAATAAATAAAAAAATCCATGCATGCTTTGGGCAATACATAATCCTTCATTTCCTCTATGTATTCCCATGCCATCTTTCCTTTTTCATGCATCATTTTCCCACCATAATTCCTCCCATTTTTCCTATCCTTGGTATGGGGAATTTTAACTCCATTACAACATATTAGTCCTTGGCTCCCCATTTTGATTTACCATATCCTTTGGCCCCCCATATTATTTTACCATTCTTTCCATCCCTTTATCATCCATCCATAAAAAATCACCCCACTTTTCTCATCCATTTACCAATCCTTAGTTCTCCCTTGTCATTGGCTCTAATCTATTCTACCTTTCATCAATTTAATAAATTTCCATCATATCTAAATATAATTTTCTTCAAAAACAACATTATAAAAATATTTCTTCCAATCCAATCAAGTTATCCTGCCATCCATCATCTTATCATATGTTATCCAAATTATTTTGTTCATCATCTAATCTCATGACACTAAGATTCACCCCATCAAACTGAGCTTATCAAAATATTTATTACAAATAGAACTTACACAAATTCATACTAAGACGACACAATCTAAGAACCTTGTTCCTTTCACAATAATTGTGAGTGAATAATTATATGTGAGAAACATTTCAACAAAATTCAATCATACAATTAATCTTTTCCCTTTAGGATAATTCCTTCCTAAGTCAACATATAAAATTTTACCATCAAAATAAATTTCATAGTAAGAAATGTGGATTGAATGACTACTTTTCTAGGAGTTCTTTTCCTTGGTTTCATCTTTGTGTGTCAATGGTTGCCTCCCTAGGTTTGCATTGATCTTCAATATCTCGGTACCACCTGAATGGCTCAAATTGACTACATGTGTCATTTTCAATATGATCTATTTTCTTGATTATTGAGTACATATATATTAGTTTTTGAGTTATGGTTATGCATTTCTCACTAAGAGCAACAAGTTAGCACTCTTTCAACCAAGATTCCTTAAACAAATTTGGGTGTTCCTAGACCTCTCCAGTGTGTATATGTTACCTATTCCATCATAGCTATGAAATATATATATATATATATATAAAGACTACATTTTTTAGATTCTAGTCTGAGCAAATGAACCTTATCATTTGTGCTACTATAGAATCTAATGCATAACTCCTTTTACAAAAGAAAACTATATTGTGCTCTCCTGTATGAATGCAACTGAATCCCATGGTATCACATATTTAGGATGCATTTAGATTCATTATCCATGTTTTATAAGACATGTGATCAATCTCCCATTCATTGCTTTCTAACCCATAAATCATGCAATAATTCTAAATTATGCCTTTTCTTTTTCCTCCCTATGCTTTTTCTTGAGAAAATTGTGCAAAATGGGTCCTTTTAGTCCTATTTTGTTGAGGGGGAACACTCCTCCCTTGTCGGGACTATGCACAAGTCTTACAAATTCTCTACTCTCAAGAACAACCTATATTTTCTTTACTTTGGCACAATATCATTTTGACATTGCATCAAAGAGGGGCAAAGCATAGATTCTTAAAATCATCCCAAATGATATAATAATTTATTTAATATTTCTTGTTATATTATAATAGATTATTTCTTAATGAATTATTGTTTTCCTATTCTTCTACCTATTTAGTTAAATTTATTTAGTTAAATTTATTTAATTAAATATGGTCACCTTCCTAAAATATTTGAATTAAATTCAAACACAAACCCCTAATGTATTAAATTTATTAAATACAAAGTGCTCCATAAATCCCCTTTTTAAATAAATTCTTTTTATTTTAAACTCTTCCACATGAATAAATTTCTTAAACCCATCATGAAAATAGATCTTATTTAATTTAATCATAAATCTTATCTAAAGCCTAATCTACCAACCGTCACTCTCAGCCTTATAAGCCTATCCACTAGTTAATCCCACTTATTTATCCTAAGTACCCTTTTAACCCCTTTTTTAGCCCCTAAGTGGTTTCTCATACATGTATGAGTGCACCTTGAGCCACTCAAACCTCGAAGGCTCTTTTTGAATTTTACATTTCTTTTCCTTTAGCCAATGTGTCTCCATTATGTAGCCTATGTGGATGTCACATAGATTTCACCTCCTCAAGATCTCCCTTAAGCCTATAAATAGAGCCTTTCTCAAGCATTTCTCATTCCTCATTTTGCATTGTTATCATGTTAGTTTAATGTTTAATCTTTTTAGAGATGTTATTCTTAGAGATAGCCTTTGGTAGTTCTCATTTTATTCTTAGTTCTTGCATCCATCTCCATTGTCCTTTGAATTCTCTCAAGGATGGTTGCTTCTATAGCCATTTCTTGAAGTATTCTTCATCATTTTAGCATAGGTACATACTAGCATTGCATATCATTTATTCAATATTGGGATTCCATAGTTGTATTTGATGAGAGTATATCCACATCACTCTATCTTGAGCACACCAACAAGGTCCATTTGGGTGCCCTTGTTGAGATGCTTTGAGGTTGTGAGAGGATTCTATTTCATTTGTTGCACTAGTATACTAAAACTCAATTTAGTTAGTAAACTTTTAATCTTATCTAAATCTTGATATACATGTGTTGCTAATGTTTTCCTTGCTTGTTTATGCTCCCAACATATTAGGTTTTTGACATATATAAGAAAAATTCCTTAAAATATGTCAAGAATATAATCTTTCTCTAAGTAATGAAAAATGCTACATCGTGATAGAAGAGGTATTTTTCTTGGGACACTACATTTCATCACTTAGTATTCAAGTCGACATAACTAAGATAGAGGTGATCAGTACTTTCCCTACTCTAGGAAAGAAAAAAGATGTCAAAAGTTTTCTTTTACATGTTGGTTACTACAAGACATTCATAGAATATTTCAGTTAGATTACAACTCCATTGTATAATTTGTTGAAAGAAGATTCTAACTTTTCATGGATTCAAGAATATGGTATATCATTTTAGCTACTGAAGGAGGTCTTGACCAAAGCACTTGTGTTGAGAGGATCTAACTGGATCCTTCCATTTCATACCCACACTGATTCTTCAAATTATGTCATAGGTGTTGTTCTAAGACAAAAAAAGAAGTCACAGAATATCTTATTCATTGTATCAGTAAGAACTTTCTAGGGGAAGAGCTCAACTACATTATTGTTAAGAAGGAACTAGTTATGGTAATTTCATACACTTAATAAGTTCATGAATTATATAACTAGTTATGATATTTTTATTCATACACATAATGTAATAGTAAAATATTTGATGAATGAACCTACTAATTTAGGGAGATTAGCTTGGTTGTTATTACTCATGCAAGATTTTGATATAAGGATATTGGACAAAACAAGGAAGGCTAATGTAGTAACTAATTTTCTCTCTTGATTATGAGTTCTTGATGTTCCTACAACCATTAGTGAAAGTTTTCCAGATGAACATATGTTCTCTTTGTCTATGCATAACCCATGGTATCTTGATATAGAAAATTACCTTACTATAGGAAGGACTCTAGCTCATTTCTTTTCGAAAGAGAGAAGGTTTTTATTTGAAATTTGTTCAACACTCCCCTCGGGATTCATGATAAGGTATTAACTACCTCCTATGTACTATAAGTTGAGTGGTTGTATCAGGAATTAAAAGATCAGTCTTTTAGTACAACAAAAACCCCAATCTAATAAGTGGTATCAGAGCTTGGTCACAAATTTGAATCCTCAAACCCTTAGGTAATGATGAGGAGCAGATTGTTGGAAAAAAATTCAATGCTCCCCTCAAGATCTATGACAAGGGCTTAACTACCTCCTATGTACTATAAGTTGAGTAGTTGTATTAGGCATTGAAAAATCAATACTTTGGTTCAACAAAACCTCCACTCTAATAGTTGTTGGCTTAGAGAAGCTTCAAATTTTCTTGGATTGTTGAATGCATGTTTTACATAGGACTTGATCAATTCATGTAGAGATGTGTATGTGAAGATGAGACATACAACATCCTTCATGCATGTCATGATGAGCCATATGTATTTCATTTTTCAAAAAAGAGGACAACCATCAAAATATTGATAATCAACTACTATTAACAAACTCTAAACAAGGATGTAGCACAATACACTAAGAAATGTGACAGATGTCAAAGAATGGGTAAACCTATAAAAACTAATAAAACAACCCTCTAACCATGGGTAGTTGTTAGAACTTTGTACAAATAGGGAATTAATTTTTTTGTAAAATAGAGCCTTCATCAAATGGTAAGTCTTTAATTTTAATTTTAAGTATTTATGTCAGTAATAGGTAGAGGAAAAACCTATGAAATATGCTAGGAATAACAATGGTGCGAAAAATTCATATGAAGCCATTTTTACCAGATTTGGTGTCCCTAGAGAGTTAGTGATTGATCATAGTACCTTTTACCTAAAACCTAATAATTTCCCTAATGAATGAGTATACCATTAGTCATGGGAAGTCATCTTTTTACCATCCTCAGGATAATGGCCAGGATGAGATAGCTAATAGGGAGCTTATACCAATGTTAACAAAGAATATAGTTATTCATAAGAAAGATTGGGAACTCTACCTTCCTAAAGAAATTAGGGCTTATAGTACAACATGGAAAAATACTACTAGCTTCACCCCTTTTAAGTTGGTCTATGAAAAATCAATTGTTATTCTTGTGGAGTTTGAATGAAAGACTCTTTGATAACTATAGAATTAAAAAGTGATCTCATTGAAGGTCAAAGAGAAAGAGTACTATAGTTGAATGGATTGGATGAGTATAGGAAGTCTTCTTTACATTAATTCATAAAGGACAAATAATTATCTATTGGCAACTACATGATCCTCTATGATTCTTGATAGTAGCACACCCATGGGGAATTCCAAGCTAGTTGGTTGGCCCATATGAAATAGTACCAGTCTTTGACAATGGTGGTGTACAGTTATCTAGTATAGATCATTTACAATTCAAGTTGTTGGTGAATGACCATTGCCTCAAGATCTATCATAAACCATAGAGTAAGGAAGATTTCTAACAAAAATTTAAATTTTAAGGAACTATTGTTGCTCATGTAGTAGTAGAATTTGGGTCATGTACCTAGAATGAATCTTCTCTTTGACTCCATTTAAAGACCCATAATAAAACATTCACTTTGTGAAATTGACGTTCTCTGTAATAATGCTCCCAATTCATCTTTTGTCTTTTTCCATCCTCTACCTCACCATCACTCCAACACCAAGGTACAAAGAGAAATATTTGTAATCAACATTTTTCTAGGTATGTACTATGCCTTTGTACATGTATTCATTACATTTAATTTCATAGATACAAATTATTATCTACTTAACTAATCTTGATCACATAGAATGGTGAGAACAAAGGTTAATTTCAGTATGGGGGGGTTGTGAAACATTTTTCATTATTGTTGTGTGCCATCTTGATTTAATTTTTGTTGCATATAACCAAATTTTGAACTTGGGATTATCATTACATATCATGTTTGTGAGTTAAACCCTAAGTTGATGTGACAAATTGTTTATCTATGTCAGTCCAAAAGGAAAGAATTTATGAAATTGTCATGCAAATGAGTTAAATGCCTAATGATGATAAGACATTCTTCTAAAAATGACAATGTTTTTAATCACCATTTTCTCTGCTAAACTTTTCATTTTCAACACTTTTCTCTTCAAGTTTTTAAGTTTTGTTAGTCTATAAGTTTGTCATATTTGTTTTTTTTCAATTTTTAGTTGGTCTTTGAGAAAGTTGAACTATAGTTGCAATAGGGGGGATTGATTCATCATGAAATAATAATTCATGATATAATTCTACAAGACCAAGCTTGTCATCCCAAATTCAAAGCTAGTAGCTTGTTAGCATATTTTCTAAAACTAACTACATTGCATGAAGTGGTAGAGCTTTATTTTTTCAATTCCCTACAAGATGGTGCTTCTATGGTGAAAGGAATCATGATTAAATGCCAAAAAAGAGAAATTTCAGAAGTATCCAACTTAGTGCAAGAGGGTGGAATATTTGAGGACCTAGACCAAATATCTCCTAGAGCTCAATTCTCTTTGTACATAGATGGGTAGCTAGACATTGACAAGAAATAGGTTGCTAGAAGAACTTCATTTGCAAAACCCTATGGGAAGTGTTCCTTATATGACATGTAATATATATCCTACAAAGGGTGGCATCAGTGGTTGTATGGAGTCTACTCCAAGATTCTAAGCCATGTTTAAATGACAATAGACTCATCAACCTTTCCAATATCTTGTTCAACTTGTTGAAATAGAGTTTTATTTCTATACAAGAAAATAAGCCTAACTCTATGTAAAATTATTGTTTGATCAAATTATTAGTTGAAATATCCTTACAAAAAAAATCAATTATATCATTGGATGATTTATTGTTAATAGATGGGTATGTTCTTAGACTAGTAGGACCTAGAGGATAGGGTGTAGGAAGAAGAGTTGTTACTACAACTTGAACCAAAAATATTATAGAAATATTTGATCCTTCACCTTCTAGCTACTTTGAAAACCCTAACCATGCTAAGAAGAAAATGGTTTATAAGCCCTCACATGTGTTGGAAATAATTCTTCAAATTGTATGTTGTCATTGATGTTACACAAATATCAATATAAACTCAGTGTTAATTGAGTGGTCAAGCATGAGAGAAATCATATTGTTAACAGAGTGGTCAAGCATCAAAGTAGTCATAGTTTTAACTAAGTGGTTAAACCCAATATTAACCAAGTGTCAACATATTACACTTGATAATTAATCGACTAATTAAGGTTGGCTATTTGGATTTTTAATGATTATTTGAATAAGTATTCAAGCTGATTTAGAAAAAAATATGATAGAAAGGTCAAGAAGTATAATGAAGTATACAATTGAAACAAGATAGATATGTGATTGATAGAAAAGGAAGAGTAGACAAGTGTGGAAGATAAGTAGAAAAGAATATTTTGATCATCAAGGATCTAGAGGTGAAGCCAAACATAAATCTAAATCTGCAAAACAATTTTCTACTTATATCAGGTCAAATTACAGTTACCTTCTAACCATTGTAGCAGTGAAGAATCTCCTAACAAACTTGACTTAACAATTAGATTGTAAATCCCTTAACAAGGCGATGTTTCAAGATTGAAGTTTTTGAAGACCTCTAACTAGGCCACTCCTAATAAGGTGAACTATATCCTCTAACAAGGTCATACTCAAGAGTATGTATTGCAACCTTTAACAGGGTTAGCTCCTGAAAGGACTCACTTCAGAAGAGTGAAAGTTTTATAACTAGTTAAATGGTAGTTTTCCCAAATTGGATTTCCACATTAAATCTTGGTGTCATCTATGTTATTTTATTAATGCTTTATGTTTCTACAACTAAGTTACAAAAGGTTAAAATAGATTTATATTCATAAGACTACTTTGCTAACTGAGTTACAACAATATCCTAGTTTTAACCAAGCTGGACAAAGAATTACATTATCAATGAAAAGTTTGATTTGACATCTAGGGATAGGAAATTATTTTGTCGTAACTAATTCACCCCTCCATTCTCAATTACTCTCTTCACTTGCAATAATTTGTATTAGATAATTTGGTACTTTTAGGAAATATTTTAAAGACCTATGTTAAAGATAAAGATGTCATACAGAAGGGAGATTCCTAAGCATAACAAAGAAAACTTTTTAGCATGGCATGGATTGATGAAGCTACACCTATCAAGAATTGGAGATACTACTCTATTCTACATGGAAAATAGATGTGTTCCACTACTTAAACCTATGATTGTGGAAAAGATGGAGGAAAAATATCAAAGTATAATGATGATTGATATAGCTTCCTCTCTCAACTATTCTGAATTTGATGAAGTTAATGATTGTCCAAATGCATTTGAAATGTGGGAAGAACTGCATAACATCTCTAGAGATGATAAAATGTACAAAAAACCAAGGAAGAAAGTTTAATAGGGAAATTTGATTAAGTGAAAATGAAAAAAGGTGAAAACAATGTCCAATATAGTGAAAGAATCAAAGAAAGTGTCAGTGCAATTAGAGCTATAAGAGGAAAAATAATTGATGAAATAATAGTTAGGAAGGTATTAATACCAACTCTTCCTATTTATGGAAGTAGAGTTTCAACAATTCAAGAGATGAGATGCAATCCAAATAATGATATAATTTTGGTTGCACTTGTGGGAAGATTGTCTCCTTTTGAATTAGGCAACTTTGATAAATATGTAGGGATAACTTTAAGAAACCGCCCTTTGGGAAAAATTATAAAATTTTGGCAAATGAAACATTAGTTGAGGGGAAAAATTAATTTCTCTTGGCAAATGTTTTCTTTAAAGTATGATTTTTTAAATTTTATTAGCGATTTTTTTTCAATCATATGAAAATTCTATAAGATCCTTACAAATCTTATATAATTTAAGAAATTCATGGATAGAAGTACACATACCTAGAAACTCTGATTTTATTATTATTATTTAGATCCAAATTAGTTACAAAACTTGAAGGTTAAATTTAGCCCAATTTTGTCATTACAATTTCCCTCCAAATTATTGAATAATGGTTTGGTGATAGTATCCCTATTAGTTGTAAATTTTGGATGATCCTAAATTAATGGCTTATATCCTATTTTGGGCCAAACTTTTAAAAGAGTACAAATTTTTAAATAAAGTCCCCAAAATAAAAACACATGCCTCCAATCAAATCTATTTTGGGCCAAAGTGAAAGGATGAAAAGTTTTAGGGAAAGTCTCTAGAATAGAGACACATGGAAAATCTACTAATTAACACATAACATAACTTAAATTATAACAAAATATTGGCAAATGTGATCATCGATTAAGACAAGCCTTGGAAATTGTAGGCAAAAATATTTGATTTACTACATGAATTTTGTCCATCTATTTGTGGATAAAATGTACAACTAAACTTTAGCTTAGTACCCATCTTCTTCCACAAAGTCTTCCAAAAATAACCAACAAACTTACTATCTCTGTCAGAAATAATATTTCTTGGTAATCCATGCAATCTTACAATCTCTTTGAAGAAAAGTTCAGCAACATGCTCTGCATCTGATGTCTTCTTACATGGTATGAAATGAGCCATCCTAGAAAATCTATCCATTGCAACAAATATGGAATTCTACCGCTTCACTATCTTAGGAAATCCAAGAACAAAATCCATACTAATGTCACTCCAAGGTTTCTAGAAATAGTAATAGGTGTATACAAACTAGTATTTTGACTTAGTCCTTTTGTAACTTGAAAAACTCCACAACTCTCTACAAATTTTGGAACATCCTTATACATTTGTGGCCAATAATACTTCTCTTTCAAAAAATTTAATGTCTTAGCAATTCCAAAATGTCCAGCCAATCCACCACTATGGTTTTCTTTAATCAAATTCAACTTCATAGAACTTCTAGGAATGTACAACTGAATACCATTGAACAACATTCCTTCTTGAATGAAATACTCATTATATTTACTTATGTGATCAATCAGATTTGGTGCTCTACATTCTCTCCACACCTCAGAAAAATCAAGATTAGCATCATACAACTTTTTCATTACATCAAAATTGAGAACTTCAACCTTCATTTTAGTCAACAAAGAACGTCTTCTACTCAATGCATCAGCAACTCTATTAGTAACTCCACTCTTGTGCTTGATGAAAAATGTAAAATTTAACTAATAATCAACACACTTCATATGTCTTTGATTCAATTTATGTTGACTTCCCAAGTATCAAGTAAACCTTTGTGATTAGTATACAACACAAACTCCATAGGAATCAAATAATTTATCCACTTTTTCAATGCTTGAACAATAGCATAAAATTCTTAGTCATACACAGAATAATTCCTTTTAGCATCATTCAATTTCTCACTAGAGAAATCAATAGGTTTACCTTCTTGACTTAATACAACTCCTATTACATTACTACTTGCATCACATTCAACTTGAAATACCTTATTGAAATCAGGCAAAGCCAATATAGGTAATTTAGCAACCTTTTGTTTCAAATTCTCAAAACTCTTATCAGCTCCATGTGTCCACGTGAATTCCTTTCTATCTCCTCTCATTATCCCAGTCATAAAATTACAAATAGAACTGAAATTCCTTATAAACTTCTTGTAAAAACTAGCCTAACCATGAAATGATCTTACCTCACCCACATTCTCAAGTGTAGGCCACTCCAAAATTGCTTTAACCTTCTTAGGATCCTTCTTCAATCCATCAACTAAAATCAAAAATCTCAAATACACAATGTCCTCTTGCATAAAAGGACACTTTTTTAGATTAATCAACAAATTTTCCTCTTTCAACCTCTGCAATACTTATCTAATATGCTCAAGATGTTCTTCCTTAGTCTTACTGAACATCATCCAAATAAACAATCACAAACTTACCCAAAAATCTTTTTAGAACTTCATTCATCAACCTCATGAATATACTAGGTGCATTAGTCAAAACAAAAGGCATAACCAACCATTCATACAAACCATCTTTTTTCTTGAAAGAAATCTTCCATTCATCACCTTCTCTATTTCTGATCTAATGATAGACACTCTTAATATCAATCTTGGTAAAATACTTTGCTCCACTCAAACAATCCATTATGTCATCCATCCTTGATACAGGAAACCTATATTTCATTGTGATCTTGTTAATAGCTCTAGAATCAATACACATTCTCCATTATCCATTTTTTTTAGGTGCTAATATAGTAGGTAGGACACATGGGCTTAAACTTTCTCTGATCAAATCTTTCTACAACAACTCATGCAATTGTTTATTATGTTCTTCATTCTGCATAGGTGACAATCTATATAGTGCATTATTTGGAAAACTAGCTCTAGGAATCAGATCCATACAATGAATTATACTTCTTATTGGAGGTAAACCAGTAGGTATATCCTCTGCAACAATTTGTTTATACTCATTCAACAATTTTTCAATTTCTTCTCATACTTAGTCAATACTACCAGTTGTTTCTAGGTCACCACTAACTGGCACTTGTTTAGCACTATTTTCTAGCACTCGGCTACTATTGGCACAACTTGGTCTCCTTGGGATTATATTAAAATAGACTTGATTCTTTTTCATTTCCTTTTCAAATTGTTTTCCATTAACCATGCAAAGTTTTATTGTATTACAACTAACCTCATTTGGACTTTCAATCAAAGGTAGCAATATTTTCTTCTTCCCATTTACCCAAAGAGTATATTGATTCAATCTTCCATCATGCACAACATTTCTATCATATTTCCAAAGTCTACCCAAAAAAATATGACAACAATCCATGGGCATAATATCACATAAAACTTCATCAAAGTAATGTCCAATTTTTAACTTCACAATATATTGTTCACATACCAATATTTTGTGCTCATCTTTGATCCATCAAACATGATAAGGTTTCGAATGTTTTAGGCTCTACAACTACAACTTTGTAACCAGATCTTCTGATGCTAAATTTGTTGAACTTCCACTATCAATGATCACCTTGCAACATTTTCTGGCCATCTTACAGCTCTTCTTGAAAAGACTTCTTCTAAGGACATGTTCCTCATCACTTCCCTTGTTACATAAGGTTTTTCTAACAATCAAATTTTCTCAAACATTAGGTCCACTCGGTGAACTCTCAATATCTTCTTGAATCACAACATTTCTATTATTTTTCCCACTTTCAAAAGATATGCATTCAAAACATCTATGTCCTTCTTTACCACATCTAAAATAATTACCATGAAAACCACCTCTAGGATAAGAATTACCTCTTCCTCGATAAGATCCAGTACCTCCTCAGTATGAACTACCACCTTTCCACTCAGTCTTGTCTTGTCATCATTTTTCTATTTAGATTTTCCTTTATCCTACACAAAATTATTAGATCTACCACCTACACCATAAGATCTACCTCTACCTCTTGTCTTTGTTCATGCTTCTTTGTCAAGATCTCCTTAGCTTTCATAGCATATTGATATGCTTCTTCTACACTTTCCAACTTCACAAAACTTATTTCATCTTGAATTCTAGATCTCAATCCATTTATATACCTTGTAATTTTCTCAACATCATCATCCACATGTCCAGATCTGATGTCCAATCTATAAAATTCCTTGGTATAATCTTTCATAGTCATGTCCATTTGTCTCAAATTTTGCATCTTTCTCAACAAGCTAACTTGGTAATCAGTAGGAAGGAATTTTTTCTTTACCTTGTTCACCATCTTTGTCCAAGTTTTGATCTTCTCCTATCCTCACCTTTTTATTATCAGGAGTGTTTTCATACTTAAAGAGCTACATATCTGAGATCCACTATAACACAACATTGGTATCCAATTTTTCGTCATAAGGAATAACTTCTATAGTAGGCTTTGAATTTTCCCTAGACAACACTCGCAACAATCTTTCCTCATCTTGATCTTCTTTAGGTTTTGGATTATGGTTTGATATTGCTACTTCATCATCACTTGCATCATCAAGATGTGCTCCTCTCCTCTAAGCTATCTCCATAGCATCTAATCTGGCTACAATTTGTCTCAACTGATCCAATATAGAATTATCAACATTTCCTCTACCACAAACCATTTTAACAAATTAGGTTCTTGCAAGATCATAAGCCTCAGCAAGTTATAGGACAAATCTATAGATATGCAACCCTACAACCAAATCCAAATTAGGGTTCTCCATTATCCAATCTCCACAAGGATGAACCTCAAGCTCTGATACCACCTTACACAAGGAGGGATGGGGAAAACTAGGGCCAATGGCACACCCAGCTCTTTGAACCACCCTGCAAGAGTTAACACAATGAAAGTACACACAAAGAACAACAACCAAAGGATGAAGAAGAGTAAAATAATTTTATTGATTCTTCAAATATTCAATATGCATGCCCAGCTATAAGGCCTTCTTGGTTACAACCAGATACAAAATACATTCATACAAAAAGATTTGCAGCAAATTCACACTTTCTAGTTCTACTCCTAATCATCTCCTCCCAAAAAAATACTATGTAACTCTAAGCCTAAACACTCTATTTATACTTGCCAAAATGACTTAAAAATCATTCTAGAACATAGGAAAGCCACAAGTCAGCTCATAACAAACATTAACTACCTATAAAAAATTAAATACAAGAAAATCTAGCCCAAATAGGAACCAAACATAGATAACTTGACAAATAAAAGCTTCTCAAAAATTAGCACTTGACATCCATACCAAAATTGGCGCCCAAAGGAATCACTTGATAGCAACTCTGAACTCAACATCCAAAGAAATCACTTGGTACCCAAAGGATCTCGACAACTAAAGGAATTGCTCAACACCCAAAGGTTCACTCAGTAACCAAAGAAGCTTCAAAAAAAAAGGGATCACTTGGCAGTCAAAGACTCGACATCAATTTAAGAACTCAATAGCAACTAACAGGATGAACAAAAGTGCTAGATTATAATGCAACCCAAGATGCTCCTACATCAAAAGAGGTTTGTCATATTGTTGCAAGATTTCCAAAAAAAGAAGATAAATATAGAGAAGAAATAATAGCTTCAAAGGAAAGAAAGAGTTCAAGAACTACAAGGATTACAAAGACAAAGATAAGAAATTGTGTTACATTGCCAAATTATTATGTTAGTGATAATAATGAAGAAAAAGTATTGTATATTTTTGTTAAGGATGAATCTAACAACGAAAAAAATGAAAAGATGGTACTTGTTTCTCTTGTTAGAAAAATGATACATGGATCATAGATAGTGGTTTTTCTCATCACATAATTGGTGACAAAACTAAGTTTGAACATTTAGAACAACATGATGGTGGAAGTGTTAGGTTTGGAAATAGTGAACCATGTTATGCAAAAGGAAAAGGATTCATAGCATTAACTAAAGGAATCAAATGTGACAATGCCTACTGGTTGAAGGACTAAGACACAATCTACTTAGTCTAGCACAACTAAACAATATAGTCCATATAATGTAGAATTCATGAATGGAAAAGATAAGTTATTGGATGGTAAAGGAAACCTAGTTAGGACTAGAAATCAAATAAAAAGTAACTTGTTTTGCCTAGATCTTACTAAAAATACATGTTTATTGGCACAAATAGATGAAAGTTTGCTATAGCATAAAAGGATATGTCATGTTAACTTTGATAAGCTAGTTACCATAAGAAAAAACAAAAGAGTAAGAGGCATACCAAAATTGAAGAAACCTAAGATGACTATGTGTAAATAATGTCAAATTGGAAAGATGAGGAAAATAAGTTTTAGAAATGAAACTTTCAATTTTGAGGGAACTTTTGGAACTAGTTCATATAGACTCTTGCAGAACAATAGGTCTAGAAAGCTACTATGGAGACATATTTTTTTCCTATTTTTTGACATGACTATTCTAGGATGATTACTATAATGTTCTTAAAAGATAAATATGATGCTTTTTAAAATTTCAAATCGTATTTGGCTAGAGTTGAAAAGGAAACAAGAAAGAAACTAAAATTCTTGAGATCAGATAGAGGAGGTGAATTCATCTCAAATGAATTCAATGAGTTCTGCAATGAAAGAGGAATAAGAAGAAAGGTATCAACATCTAGACCACTAGAGAATAATGGTATAATAGAAAGAAGGAATAGATCCATCATGAAGTGTGCAAGAAAACTAATGATTGATAAAAATATTGCACCAAAATAATGGAGAGAAGCAACCAACATAGTAGTTCATACACTAAACCAAGTTCAACTAAGGAAAGGTATAGACAAAACAACTTATGAATTATGGTATGGGTATAAGCCTAATTTTTATTATTTCAAAGTGTTTGGAAGAAAATGTTATATCTATAAATATGTAAGGAAAGGAAAGCTTATACAAAAAAGCGATGAAGCTATATTCCTAGGTTACTCCAATAAGAGTAAGGAATACAAATTTTTGAATCTTTCTACTCACAAAGTTATAGAAAGTACAAAGAGAGGGAAGCACATGAATTGTGCTTTCACCAACCCATATCCTTGTGACAATTTGAACAAGGAAATATGATGTGAGAAGATCATAAAAATGGAGGGAAAGTGGGGGGAAAAGGGGTTATTAGGGGGGTTTTTTGTGTAAGAGGAATGTAAGGGAGTGTAAGGGATGTGTAAGAAGCCTTTAAGTTTCTATAAGAGTATTAGATGCATGTGGGTCAAGATGTAAGAGAGGTGTAAGAGATGAGATGGGAGGTTTGAATTTGGTGTGGGTTAAGATTTCTTAATCCACACTTAAAGTTGTACAAATGATTAGGGTGATGATTAGGATTGGATTAGAGGAGGATTAGGAGGAAACTAGACATGTTAGAGTAATGCAAGTGGCATCGATAATAAAACAAATTTAATTAGTTAATTAAATGGGTTAGCATGGGTGAATTTATTGGGTTGAGTTAGAACTAAGGATTTAGGATTGGGTTAGAATTATCTAATCAAAGGGATATTTGGAATTAAATTAAAAACATATTATGTATTTATTTAATTTAATAGAAGAATACAGACTTAATTGATAATTTGACTTTTGGTTGTCAATTAATCTATCAATTGGGCTATCGTCAATTAAATGAATTAACTAAATAGGCGATGACAATGAAATAATTAAATATTAAATAATTAATCACTAATGCATTATGAGATGACTAAATAAGATTACTTCAATCATGTAATCAGATTTGGGTGTCTGCATTTTCCCCCTATTTGACATAGTGTTGGGACAACACTATTTCGAAGAACTTAAAAGATAGACAACATCAAGAAGACTTATAAAGAAAAAAGGGTGCCCCAATCTCAAAAAGAAAGATGGGAGATTGGACTATGTGGTGCCCCCTTGAGAAGGAGATAGGTAGAGTAGATGAAGCCCAGTGGCTTCTTGAAAAGCATGAGGAAATATGCAAGAAGAAGGACTTAGGTTGGGTAAAAGAGGGGGTTAATATGGACTCATACTCTGATTGTGTGAGTATAAGACAAAGGGAATCCATTTTTACAATTTAAACCATGGGTTAAGAATTCAGATTTGTGGGGGAGTAGTGGGATTAGATTTTAAAATGAACCCTTGGGATAGTGATTATGGGATGAAAAAGAGCAGGCATCAAAATCTTTGGATATGATAGGCTTGTAGGATTCACAAGATTATGATTGTAGGTGTTGGTGTTTTGAAATATTGCACTTCAAATTACCTTGATGAGAATATGATACATCTATGGAAAACTACTTCCCATCTTCAACATATCCTTGCATACATTCAACCAACTATAAGGCTAGACCCTTCTTCTACTTCATGCTCTAGAAAACCTAGGTGTTTATACCTATAGATTCTTCATATGGTATGAATATTCAAAGCATATACTAAATCTAAACAAAGTAGATAAAACCTTTATTTCTCCTATACTCATGCAATGACAAAGATGTACAGTAGCAAATTGTAAATCCTATAAAATCCATGAGCTGAGTGAGGGCATCCTTTCTGCTCTAAAAATGAAAAGGGAAATGGATGATTATAATTTTGATTTTATAAAATCCTCAAATATGTAATAGTAAGAACAAGTTGATATTGTAGCTAATTAGTGCCTTATCTTTAGATAGTTCCACAAATCACTCATATACATCTATGATACTAGTGGCATATTCCATATATTGAGATATTAGATCTACCCTATCACTTTGTGAATCAGACATAAGTGCTCATAAATACCTCATTCTCATGAAATATCCTTCTCAAATAACTAGCAATCCTTTCAAACACATCAAGAATTTACTTGGCTCTTCATTCCAACAACAAAACATATCAGACATACAACCTTAAGGGGATGCAAATGGGTCTAAATTCTTTGTCCCTAAACCATACAACATTGTATATTAGAGAGATAAGAGACGAGAATTAGAATGTAACTAAGGAGATTCTTTCTTATTGCATTCATTTCTTTGAAACTTTACATTCAAGATGCATGCAAATAACTCTTGAAACCACTAAATAGATCAGAGCTATTTATATTAGCTTAACTACTATTGTTCATACAAGAGAAATATGATGAATAGAATGGTATCATAGTAGTGAAAAATGTCCACAACTAGAACCAACAAGTCTCATAGTAAGAATTGGAACCAACCAACATGGCATCATAGTAATCTGAAACATTATCCAAAAAATGGAACCCTTACAATGAATCAGAAAGAGAAAGATATAGGAAAGGAATGGAATCTTGGATCTAATCTGGAAGTGACATGTGTCCACTTGAATCTTCATTCCCTTCTGTTGCAAAGGATCTCTCATCTTTCTACAATTGAAATAAGAACAAAATTTCATCATCATTCTATAACAAACTAAAAATATCTCCTCTTACTGATGAGAAACCCTACCCTAAAAAAAAGCATCAGATATGCATCTAAAATGCTGATAAAACCTTCATTAAACTAACTTGGAGGTAAAGTATCCACCCCTAACTACATCCCTATTGCCTCTAGCATTCATCCAGTTCACCATCTTGCTAAAACTCAAATCTGAATTGCTATACCTAAATGAGATTGAAAAATAGATACCTAAGACAAAACCTTTAATAGCTCAAGTAGGTGACTTCTTGTGTAGAAAAAATTGACAAAAATGGAAAATTTGTTCTCTCTAGGTTTTGAAAATGTATAATAGTCCTATGTTTTCTTACCAAAGGTTCCCAAAGGATCAAATTGAAAACTAGGTTCCTGTCATGGCTTTTAGGTCTACATCTTTATGATAAATATTTGATTTTTTCTAAAGTTTAAACTATAGGTTAAAACCAAAATTTATTTAAAAGCCTTAATGTGCATGACATTTGAAGAAAATAACAAAAAACTTAATTTTATGCATTTTCAAATTTTTCCTCTTATTTTCCATTTAGGTCAACTCAAGTTTGACCTGGCTGACATGTGGCACCATCAAATTGGTCCTCATTTTGACACATCTTTCTAGGTTTTTTGCTACATGGTGACCTCTGATTGGGTCACCATGTCACCATATTAACCTCCCTAAATCTTCCACTTCATGAGATAGTGACAACCATTGATTTTATGCCACATGGCACAATTTGGCATGGTGTACCATGTAACTGCCACCTCAACATCAACTACTACATGTCACTCCCAGATTGCATCACCATGTTTCTATACTCATTAGCATAGTCACTAGGTCATTGCAACATGATGATGTCATGACACATGGCACCTCCATCCACATCATTTCCTTTTCATTCACCTCATAATCTGTGCCACATCACTGCTACCATGTCATCAACCCCTGCCATGTGGTAGGTTGTCCCTTTGTCACCATGAAATATTGGGTCTACCATGTCACTAGCAACATAGTGATGTCATGACACCTATCTCTCCTCACCATGTCATTAGCTTGGAATCTACATCACACTTGGAAGACCGCTGCCATGTCATTGTTTAGTCATTAGGTACATTGTTCAAAATTTCTCTAAGGTCACCAAGGTGGGACCCCCTATGCATATTAGCCTACCTTTAAAAGGCGTGTGTCTTCAAGACAATATACTATGTTGTGATGGTATATTTAAGGATCTAGAAAGACCATGTCCTAAGAAATATGAGAAAAAAGATTAAATTGTAAATCAAACTCTCTCTCCCACTCCAAACTTTAAAATCTTTTCTATTGCTTCCATTTTCTTATTCTGCAAGCTATATTCCTTTTCATGATCCATTGTTTTCATATTTTACGAGGTGTCTTCTACACTCCTAGGTGGTGGTCTATTCCTTTAGTGGCTACAATGGGGTACATTCTGCATTGACCTCCTTCATTTCATGGTTTTCATCTAACAATCCTTCATAGCTCCTTCATTTATCTTGGATAAGAGGAGAAGATATTGTTGATATCCTTTTCTTCTCTTTCCAAATGACATTAGATTAAAATGGTGCCCCTCTAGATGAAACTCTTTGCAGCAACAATAGGTAGTAGTAGGGATCTTTTCCATGTTATGTCCTCCATGTATTCATGCCTTTTCACAACATGTCAAAGACCTCTTAAGAAATATAGTCTCATCAGAAACACAACCTCATCCTTTGCATTCCAAACCTAGTCACCTTACCCCTACCATATCTTTCCAATTCTTGTTTTATTTCAACCTAAAATCTTAGCAAAATAGAAAAAAAAAGGTCTTAACATTGCTTCCTTATATTGTTGCATCACATACAACTTAGATGCACCCTTCCTATGAATCTTGCCCTCCATTATGTTTTGATGATACCTTATAGATTTCCACTCCACCTGTCAACATATTACAACATTTTCTTGACTAAATATGATTAATAAGGATGCCTAAACTAAGAGTATTGAGTATAACATGTACTTGATCCTGCAAGATTCAAAGTCATGATAAGTGAATAAATTCACTTCATGGCTCTATTTTTTAAATGTAATGTTGATCCACACATGGTTGGCAATCATGCTGGTGGAATTTAAACTTAGTTTACATTCTTCAAGTAAAGAAAACACAATTCAAACATACTATTCCTTTTCCACCAAGATTTGAATGGACATGATCTTTATGACTTGGTTGTTTGAAAATAGTTGTATCAAGTCAACCAACCATAGTCAATATCAAGGTGGAACATTACTTTGTGTGTTGAAATTGCTCTCAATTTTAGTGTATGAATAGTTAATTTCATTTATCCCCCTTTTATCCCTTTCTTATCCTTTGAAATTATACCCCATATTCCAATCATCTATAGATTCCTCTTGCATCAACATCTTATTGATGTATGTCTTGATCAACACAAACTACTCTAGATTTTGTACAATCTAATCCAATCTTGTTCATCTTCAAATTTTCTTCTTTGTGTCTTATGGGAGAGAAAACTTAGTGGTAGAGATGGATGATATGGAATTAGGTATTGTTGGACGTCTTCTTTTCTATGGTTGCATGATGGGGAAAACACAATATAATGGATCCTTCATAAGAAATTCCTACTATCTAATGTACAAATCACATTAACAGGCTCCTTCATGCAACCAATCTTCAATTCAAATACCTTATAGTCATAAAGCATCCTATCTTGATTGGTCTCCTCCCTCTTAGATGTTCATAACATTCATAGTTGAGGGTGTGAGAAATCTCATTATTTAAGGACAGTGTTATCAAAACATCTCTATTAGATACTAAGCCACTCCAGTTCTTCGAAATAATCTTCCTTGAAAAATTTTGCTCCATACTCATACTCTCTTGAACTTAGTTGAAACATATTGAAAAAGCAACATCATGTTGTGTCTTCGAACAATTCCCAATCAATCTAACATATAGGATTCTCAACCTCAAATGAGATACCTCTCTCATGATATCCTTATCATTTTGGCCAATCATCCTTTACAAGTTATGAAGTTACCTTAGGACTACCTAATCCAATCATCATCATTATCACTCTCAACACTAGTTTACCACATTGATAATAATTAGTCATGCTCCAAAGTGGGTCCAACTAAAAAAATTCAAAGTAAAATGTTTGATACCCCAAACTGGCCTATTGAACATCTAGCATTGATTAGAATCAAATTCTACCACTAAATAAGAATTTTAAAACTCAATTCACCTCTTTCTATAACTTGTCAATTTTGTGCCAAGGGGTCCTCTAACTAGCTTTAAAAACTGACAAAAACACCTGATTGAACTCTAAAATCAAACACGTTGATTCTTTGCTCCACATTCTCTTACCTATCAGATTGTATCATGATGACTTTAGCATCAAAAGATATTGATTGTTAAAGTTTCTTATTTAAAACTACCTGAAAGCAAACATGTCAAAAAATCATAAATCACATGTGCTTTTGGTTTTGAAAATAGGTCAAACTAACACTTGGGGGCATGAAAATTTGGGCATTATTTCATTGTCACAAGGAGAGTATAATTATATGGTTTGGGCTTATGAAAAATAACTAGGAAAATTTTGCATATAGTCAAAATGGACTACTTTGATTTGTAGAATTGGGAATAGTGGCAGAAAATTGATTTTCTCAAATATAATGGGCCTAGGAAAGTGTGGAGATGGATTTGTCAAGACTTGCATACTGACACACTTAAATAATTTTTAGAGAAGAATTTTTAGAGTGGAACACAATGGTACCATCCATTTGATCTTTCCTTTCATGGACTTAAAGTAATGACATCCTAAACAAGGGTACCAATCAATCTACACTTTATGACAGCAATAAAACTTTACAAATTTTATATGGAATCGTGTTTGAAAGTTGATCAAATGTATTTTTCATAGGATCAAATCTAAAAAATAGCAACTCTCTAACATCTAGAAAGCAATGCAAAAGGAATTTTCTCATTTTGTTCAATTGGGATAAAGTTATAATCAGTCAAACAGAGCCTCTCAAAATTTTGAATAATTTACATCAGCATGACAACAATAAACAACTAATTTTGAGGGATTCAAGACCTAGTCAAAACATGTCAAAATTATTTGAAATCTAAAATATAGGTTCTTTGATATGCAGACTAAACATTCCCAAAGAAAAAATTTATGAAACATAACTGCATTTGAGATATCTGATTTCAAACTATGCTACCTATCACTATTTGATGCTTAGGCAAAAATACAGATTTGAAGATTGCTCAAAATGAAAAATTCATAGAATGACTTAGAATGGAAATTTATCTCCCAAGACACATGAATATATTGAATGCAATGTGTTTGAAACATTAGACCCCTCTTAGGCCTCAAATGGATAGCTGGGTAATCATGTGTTTAATGTACTTATAGGGCTTAAAAGCTTGGAATGGTACTCAAACTGGGAAAGTAATTTTGAGTCTCAATAGTAGGATTTATTGGATTGAATATTTGGATTGATTAAGACATTTAGAGGTGGAAATAATATAACAAATAGATTTTTTTTGGGAAATGGATCAGTGAATGGAATCCATTGAAGATTGAGTGTGGGGTACTCTAAAGGAGAGCACCACCATGTAGTTGAGCACTTAGTTTGATATAGGAATATTAGATACTTGCCAAGGTTACAAAGAACATAAAGGATTTATCACCAATTTTACATAGGACTTACTCAAAAAAAACATGCAAGGATTTCTCTAGCATCACACATGAATCCAAAAGGAATCAGAGGAAAAACTACATTTGGTAACCCACAAGTAAATGACATTCCCCAAGTTCACCATGTAAATACAAGTGATCATATGTTTTGAATATACAAGAGTCACATCCAACAAACTCAAAACTGCAAAATAAAATGACAAAAGACTTGATCAAGACCTTGTTCTTGAATTGCTCCATTTGTAGAACACCATGATATAAAATATTGTGGCCACTTTGAGGAGGAAAAGCCAAATCACTTGGAAAAGATACATTGAGAACCAAATTTGAAATCCTAAAAAGAAAATAAATCAAAAGAAAGAGTAATACCATGAAAAAGTAATTTTTTTCCAAATCAATTGGTATGACTAGATGTTGATCAACCAAGGTTATAAATAAGGAAGGATGCATCCTACCAAGACCTATTGGTAACATGCGGAACCATGATGGCCTATAAAACTAAAATTTTTAGGATAACACTTTGATGACAAGGGATCTTATATGAGAATTCACTAAAGTACCTAACCAATAGAACTACAAACTGTGACCCAGATGAAAACTAACACAAAAACTAAGATATATACAATGGGACTAAACTAAGGATGGATTATAGGGGGATATACAATAGACTGACAAAGATATTTATAAAATGGATTACTATACAAAATTTTAGTATGATAAGATAGTTGTTAGATACAATTGTTCAATTGTGTGTTGTCCTTGATGTTACACTAATGTCATATCTATTATTAGATAGAGTCTACCAAGCTCAAAAGGTTAGCAAAGTGAATTATAGAGTCTACCAAGTGTTCTCGAACACTACACTATGAAGACAATTTCTATCGAGCTCTCTCGGGCGTTAAAGGATTCTGAGACAGAGGTTAGTGTTAACTAAGCTCCCAAGGTTAACAAAGGAAAGTTAGTTTCTACTGAGCTCACAATGTTAGCGAAGGAAAATTAGTTCTTACTAAGTTCACTCGATCTCCATAGGATTTTGTAGAGTTCATAGTGTTTACCGAGCTTCACTTGGTTACACTGGAAATAATTTTGGGAGTAGTGTTTACCGAGCAGGGTCAGCCAATGAAAGATTTCATTGTTTTGGAAAATAAAGCTTAATTGTTTCATGTAATGACTGTAGCCAACTAATGTATTTTTTATTGGTAAATGTAACTTGTAAATGAGATGACTTGATCATTTGTAAGGTATAAATAAAAGGTCAAGTTATGAATTCAAAAGTATGAATGAGTGAGCATGCAAGTGAGTTGATTGTGTAAGAAGAAGTGTGAGTAAATTTCAAAGGATCAGATATCCTTGAAGAGAAACAAAGGTGTATTCGATTAGTGAGGATCTTTTGAAGCAAAATAGAGATTTGTAACAACAAAGATTAGTTGCATCTCATTCAAGTCACTCATTGTTACTTTCTCATTATTGTAGCAGTGATTTTAAATCTCTTAATAGAGTTGGTTTAACAGCCATTTTTTAAATCCTCTAACCAGGTGGATAATTCTACTAGATTGTTCTAAAGTCTTCTAGCAAGGCCACTCCTAGTAGGGTGATTAAATCCTCTAACAATGTCACACTTAATAACTTGTGTTTTGTAACCTTTAACAAGGTTGGCTCCTAATAGGGTTCACTTCAGAAGAGTAAAAATTGGTAGCTAGTTACTCGGTGGTTTTTCCCATATTAGGTTTCCACATTAAATTGGTGTCTCTTGTGTTCATATTATTTCTTTTTACATGCATATTAATAATTGTGAACGCTCAAATATCAGTAATAAGTTAATACATAGTTCATCAACCGAGTTACAACATTTTTCTGTGTGGCTCCGAGTGACAACAATAACTGGTTATTTAAGACATCTAAGGGATCTGTGGATTTGTTTTGTGGTAATTAATTCACCGCGCCCTCTCTATTACTCCATCTATATTTCCAACAATTGGTATCATAGTTTTTGGTGCTTGTAGGAAGTATTTCAAGGATCTAAGCTAAAGATCGAGATGTCTTACAAGAGGGAAATTCCAAGGCTTAACAAGGATAACTTTTCAGCATAGCAAGGTCTCATGAGACTCCATCTAGCTTCCATTGGAGATTCAGGATTGAAATATCTGGATGAAGCATATGTAACTCCTTCTAGTACATTATCTACTAATGAAATTTCTGAAAAAAAGACTCATAACACCATGATGATAAACATTGCATTTGCCCTAAGCTATGAGGAATTTGATGATGTCAAGAACTGCAAAACTGCCTTTGAAATGTGGAACAAGTTGAAAGAAATTTATGGAGGAGATGATAATGTGAGAAGAGCCAAAGTAGAAAGTCTAAGAGGACAATTTAATCAAATGAGGATGAGAGAGGATGAAAACATTTCCAAATATGTTGAAAGAGTCAAAGTAGTTGTTAGTGCAATCAAGGCTTCTAGAGGAGATATTGAGGAGGAAATAGTTGTAAGTAAAGTTCTTAGAACATTACTTCCTATTTATGCAATTAGAGTCTCTGTTATTCAAGAAAGAAGATGTGAAGCAAATCATAAGATAAATTTAGAAGCCATAGCAGGAAGATTGACTGGATTTGAGCTAGATAACTATGATAACTATGTTCCAACTTCCAAGAACATTGAGTCAGCATTTGAAGCCAAGCTTTCACTCAAAGAGAAAGGCAAGAAGATAAAGGATTCTTAATCAAAAAGTGAAGAAGAATCAGAAAAAAGTTCTGACAATGATCTTGAGGTGGTTGAAGCTCTACTAGCTAGGAAATATTCTAGAGGTAGAGGAAAATACAAAGGTAAGGTTCCTCTAATTTGTTTTTCATATGAAAAAATTGGTCATATTGTTGCTAGGTGCCCAAAAAAGAAAAACAAGAATGAGAAGAAAGGTCACAATTGCATTGGAAAGAAATATTTCAAATCATTCAAGGACAAAGGTAAGAAAACATGTTTCATGGCTAAGGATTCTAATGATTCTGATGATGAAGAAGATGAGATTGTTTACATTACTGTGAAAGATGAATTTGATAATGACAAGGAAATGACACTTATCTCTCATGTGAGAAAAAATGATACATGGATCATAGATAGTGGTTTCTCTCATCATATGACTGGTGATAAAACTAAGTTTGAACAATTTGAAGACTATGATGGTGGTAGTGTGATGTTTGGTAATAATGAACCTTGTTGTATAAAAGGAAGAGGAAGAATCTCACTAACCAAAGAGCTTGTATGTGATAATGCATATTGGGTAGAAGGACTAAAACACAATCTATTGAGTGCAGCACAACTACTCGATAATGGATTCAAAGTGGAATTCATGCATGGAAAAACAAGACTATTGGATGACAAAGAAAAGTCGATTGGATCTAGAATTCAAACAAATGGTAACTTGTTCTATCTTGAACTTGGTGAATGTTCATATTTTATTGCTCAAGTTGAAGAAAGTTGGTTATGGTATAGAAGGTTGTGTCATGTGAACTTTAATAACTTGGTGAAAATAAGAAAATTTAAGAAAGTTAGAAGCATCCCTAGTATAAAGAAACTTAATGTTGGTCTATGCAAGAAATGTCAAATTGGTAAGATGGGAAACACTAGTTTTAAAAGTAAGAACTATTAGTCTAAGGAAGTTTTGGAAATTGTGCATAATAATTTGTGTGGACCTATTGGAATTGAAAGCTATATTGGAGAAAAATTATTCATCCTTTTTGTTGATGATTACTCAAGAATGATGACTATTATATACTTGAGAGAGAAATTAGAAGCATTTGAGAAGTTCAAGTGGTACTTGGCCAGAGTAAAAAATGAAATAGGGAAAAAACTAAAATGTTTGAGATTAGACAGAGGTAGTGAATTCATCTCCCATGAGTTCAATAAATTTTGCATTGAAAGGGGAATCAAAAAATAGGTATTAGCTCCTGGAACTCTCGAACAAAATGGAATAGCTGAAAGGAGGAATAGATTTATCATGGACTATGCAAGAACTTTAATGATTGAAAAGACATTACTATCAAATATTGGAAGGAAGCTAGCAGCACTGTAGTTCATACCTTGAACTAAGTATAGCTGAAGAAGGACTCATTCAAAACCCCCTATGAGTTATGGTATGACTATAAACCCAATGTAAGTTACCTAAAAGTATTTGGAAGTAAATGTTACATTTTGAAAGAATCTAGAAAACTTAAATTTGATCTTAAGGTGGATGAAGGAATATTTTTGGGATATTCTTGCAAGAGCAAAGCATATAGATGTTTGAATTTGTCTACTCACAAAGTCATAGAAAGTGCACATGTGAAAGTTGATGAGTTTGCAGAAAGGACTAAAGAAGAAAGAAAAAAGGAACCAAAAGATTATAGGAGGTTTGTTTTCATTCAACCTGATATAGTGCCAAATACACCTATCAATTAGAAATCTTCTACTCTTGAGTCTTTAGTAACTTAGTAGCAGGAAGTTCAAACTGAGCTACAGGAACTTGAGTCACATTCAGATGCTATCAAGCCAATTCCTACCAAGTCTGAAGGACCCAAGTAGTAGATAGAATAGCCAGAACCTGAAGTTGAAGTGCAAGAGGATGACAATGCAATTCATTCAAAAGGCAATGAACCTATATTAGCTAAGTATGTTAGAAGACATCATACACTAGATCAGATCGTTGGAGACAAATCTAAAGGAACTATGACAAGAAGTAAGTTGAAAGGTACTTGTTTACTTGCTAATTTTTAATCTAGAAGTGTTAAAGATGCATTGGAAAATGAAATTTGGATTGAGGCTATGAATGAAGAGATAGAGCTGATAGAGAAAAATAAAACATGGACTCTCGTACCTAGGCCTCAAGATAAAAATGTGATTGGAACTAAGTGGTTATTTAGAAACAAGTTGAATGAGGATCGTAAGGTGTCAAGGAACAAAGCTAGACTAGTATGCAAATGATACTCTCAAGAAGAAGGAATAGACTATGGAGAGAATTTTGCTCCTATTGCAAGATTGGAAGGTGTCAAGACCCTACTTGCATATGCTGCATCTAAAGGATTTAAGGTTTATTAAATGGATGTCAAGTAAGCATTTCTCAATGGTATATTAGATGAAGAATTCTATATTGAGCAGCCTGAAGGTTTTTTTGATCCAAACAAGAAGGACATGGTCTACAAATTCCACAAAGCATTGTATGGTCTAAAACAAGCCCCTAGAGCATAGTATGAAAGATTGCATAACTATCTTATTCAGATTGGTTTTCAGAGAACTAAAGATAATAGTAGCTTATATATCAAGAAAGGACTAGATAATAAGATTGTTTTGGTAGAAATATTTTTGGATGATACTTTGTTCATAGGGAATGATGATCTTTGCAAAGAATTTTCGGAGCAAATGAACAAGGAATTTGAGATGTCTATGTTTGGTGAGATCAAATTCTTTGTTGGTCTTGAAATTCAACGAAGTAAGAATGGCATCTACATTACTCAGTCAAAATACATCAAGGAGATACTGAAGAAGTTTGGTATGAAAGACTATAAACTAGTTGGAACTCCTATGTGCACTGGTCTAAAGCTTACCAAGGATGATGAATGAAAGGAGGTAAATCAGACTTTGTATAGATCTGTGACTGGAAAATTGTAGTATGTAGTTCATACAAGGCTAGATATTGCCCTTACAGTTGGTATTGTAGCAATATTTTCAGCAAAACCAAGAGAAAATCACATGATGGCAATCAAAAGGATCATTAGATATTTGAAAGGCACTGAAGATTATGGATTATGGTACAAATTTTGAGGTAATCTAGATTTAAAAGTGTTTACTAATGTAGATTAGGTAGGAAACATTGATGAAAGAAAAAGTACAAGTAGAGGTGTATTCTTTCTTGGAAAGAGGTTGGTTTCTTGGATAAGTAAAAAGAAAAATTGTACATCTCAATCCACCGGAGAAGCAAAGTATGTTGTAGTAGTAGTAAACTATTCTAATATTGTTTGGTTCAAATATTTATTGGATGGCATGAAGGTGGTAATCAAAGAACCTATTGTTATGTTTTGCGACAATACAAGTGCAATCAACATATCTAAAAATCTAGTGATGCACTCAAAAACCAAGCACATTGCAACAAAGTGTCACTTTGTCAGAGAATTGGTGTAGGATAAGGAGATTAGATTGGAATATGTCCATACAAAGGAACAAATTGCTGACATATTCACTAAACTTTTACCCAACGAATCATTCTTGTATCTAAGAGGTAAGCTAGGGTTCATTCCTCTATTTGAAGCTCACTAAAATAAAGTTGTAGTGATGCATCAATAGGCATCAAATTGAAGATATTTTAGTTGATGCAACATAGTTATGGAAACATTTCATATGAATCACTACATAGGGTACATTGTTCTTCATTTGGTTTGTGTTGTCTTTGGCATGTGTTGTCAAAGAGGGAGAGTATACTGTCATATCTTTTTGAAATTTGAATTTGTTTGTAGAGAATTTGATATTTGAAAAGAAGTTGTGTATTTCCTTCACTAAGGGAGATTATTGTATTTGAGAAGTTTGTGGAATGAAATCTAAGAGGGGGAAACATTCTATTAGAAAAAGACTTCTTTCAAATTTTATTCTGCTATGACATGTTGTGTTGCCATCAATGCCAAAGAGGGAGGTTGTTGGATATAATTGTTCAATCATGTGTTGTCCTTGATGTTACACAAATGTCATATCAGTTATCAAATAGAGTATATCAAGCTCAAAAGGTTAGCAAAGTGAATTATAGAGTCTACCAAGCATTCCTAAAGACTACACTATGAAGATAGTTTCTACCGAGCTCACTCAAGCATCAAAGGATTCTAAGATAGAAGTTAGTATTAACTAAGCTCTCAAGGTTAACAAAGGAAAGTTAGTTTCTCCTGAGCTCACAAGGTTAGTGAAGGAAAATTAGTTCTCACCGAGTTCACTCAGTCTCCAAAGGATTTTACAGAGTTTGCAATGTTTACCAAGTTTCACTTGGTTAACACTGGAAATCATTTCTGGAGCAATGTTTACTAAGCAGGGTCAGCCAATGAAGGATTTCATTGTTTTGGAAAATAAAGCTTAACTATTTCATGTAATGACTGTAGCCAACTGATGTATTGTTTATTGGAAAATGTAACTTGTAAATGAGCTAACTTGAAAATTTGTAAGGTATAAATAAAAGGTCAAGTTGTGAATTCAAAAATATGAATGAATGGATGTATGAATGAGCAAGCATGCAAGTGAGTTGATTGTGTAAGAAGAAGTGTGAGAAAATTTTGAAGGATCAGATATCCTTGAAGAGTAGCAAAGGTGTATTCAATCAGTGAGGATCTATTGAAGCAGAATAGAGATTTGTAATAGCAAAGATCAGTTGCATCTCATTCAAGTCACTCATTGTTACTTTCTTACAATTGTAGCAATGATTTTAAATCTCTTAACAGAGTTGGTTTAATGGCCATTTTGTAAATCCTCTAACCAAGTGGACAGTTCTACTAAATTGTTCTAAAGTCCTCTCGCAAGGCCACTCCTAGCATGGTGATTAAATCCTCTAACAAGGTCACACCTAATAGTGTGTTTTTTAACCTTTAATAGGGTTGGCTCCTAACAAGGCTCACTTCAAAAGAGTGAAAATTGGTAGCTCGTTACTTGGTGGTTTTTCCCATATCGGGTTTCCACATTAAATCTGGTGTCTCTTGTGTTCTTTCTTCTTTTTTTTGCATGCATGTTACTAATTGTGAATTCTTAAAGATCAGTAATAAGTTAATACATAGTTCATCTACCAAGTTACAATATTTTTCTATGTGGCTACTGAGTGACAGTAGTAACTAGTTATTTAAGACATCTAAGGGATCTATGGATTTGTTTTGTGGTAACTGATTCACCTTTACTCCATCTATATTTCCAACAATAGCATGAATTGGTCTAATATAGTACAGTGAGAATAGATCGGGATGAGGAGATAGTGAATATTAGTTGATTAGGATACAATTGAGATAAAGCTCAAGATGAGGCAAGAGAATGATGGATGGATATAGTACACTAATTATAATACATGGGTATGATACACAAATATGATACATGGTTATGATACATGGATATGATACATGGATATGATACATGGATATGCAACATAGAACATGCTACATAGATATGATACATGGATACTCTACATAGAACATAGTACATAGATATGATAAATCTGCACAATCCATGAAATATCTAGAGCTATTATTTCTAGATATCATTGTGTGAGATTTTTTGTATCAACATTTCAAATAATACTCTGTGATTTTTCATTAGGATAAAAGAGAGCACAAGAAGAATGTTAAAATTAATAACTAGACTTTATATGATTTGTATAGGCTTATATATATCACTAGTTTGGTGTCCAAATGTGCCCAAACCCCCAAAAAAGAATTACCCTATAGGCATACCCAAATTCCCATGCCTAGATTGGTAATTTAGTTCTAGTTTTTTACTAGTGACTTCCATGGAATTCTTTTGAATATTATTCTTCTATAGTATTTGTGCTCCTAGCACATAGTTTGTGTTCTTTGAAAATAATGTATCAATATAAAAAAACAAAACCACATAACTACAAAAGAAAATATCACAACTCACGCTAACAAAAATTTCCTAACATATTGAGAAATGGACTTTAAACCATATTTATAGCATACTGAATTCAACCAAGTAGGCTTATCTTCTCAATATTGCCCATCATAACACCCTTCACTTCAAAAACCTAGGTCTTCACTTTTGCAAGCTTGTTGATCTCTTCTAGATGATCCATGCAATATTGCATCAAGTATTTCTCTTTTGTAGAGGGTGCATAGGTCATCACATGAAATTTTTGAAAAAAAGAGATTTTAGAAGATGAGTTACACTTAAGAAAAATCTTAGAGAAGCTATTGAGATTCATAAACATCCAAATCATCTACATCACAATGACGGTATAATGCTCACAGATCCACTAAAATTCATCATTAGATTTCTTAAGAATTTTTTTTATGGAAACCAATTAACTATTGACCTATAGAGCCTAAAGAGTATATAAGGAATTAAATTATTAATTAATAAATTTGAAGGCATCATTTTATATTATATTAAATTAATATATAGAGAGGTGGTTAATATTCATGATGTCTATTGTGAGAAACATAGTTTGTAAATTAACTAAGAGTAAGAAAATAGTGCATTTTGAATTATGTTGAAGTGGAAAATAATCTTGAAAAATTAATGAGAGAAGGGTTTGGCCTATGTTTGTAGTTTTTATATAAAGACAATGTATTTTTAATAATATTATTTTGCATTGACTAGTGTGCCTACTATATCAATATATCCAAGATGAATAAATAACTTTGAAGAAAGATAACTTTGGGAGGATTATTAATATATTCATTAGACTTCTCTTCCATTAAATATTAGACAAGGAAACCTAATAATTAATAAAATTAATTGATATAGCTAATATGTGAGTTAAAGATTATGACAATCAAAGTTAGATTAGTGTATGGGAGTTAAAGACTGCTATTGTTTCTCCAAATTTCAATATGTTGTAGTCCATTTTTCATATCATTTTTTCATGGAAATGTGTTGAAACTTTTTCAGATAGAAGGGAATTGATTATCTTTTATTTGGTGTTAGAATTAGAAAATGAAGTCATTTCATTTTTACAATAGCCTAGTCAAAACCCTTCTGGGTAAACCAACAAGATTTCAAAATGTAACAGCTTTGTATTTCACATGGAATGAACCCTCATATCTAGAGGTAAGATAGTAGATAGGATTTATTTTTAGTTACAATTCTTTAGGGTTCAATGAATTCTTTTTTCATGTGAATGAAATGGAAAATGTTTGAATTTGTTGTGTCAGATTGGATAGTGACAAATTTCTTAATGTTTGAGTACACTTGGTCTAATCTAAGATGTTTTAAAATGATATATAGGTGTGGTGAGGTGTAGATGGTATTATTAAGTATTTCCAAGGATATAAAAAGGGTAATTCAATTATGTGTATGTAAGAGTGATTGTCTTAGATTTTTATCTCACTGTCACAATGAGAGTTCAAAATTGGTAGTCTGAAAACAATTATGGTTGAGGGCTCAAATGGAATCTTGAGACCATGATATTTTGGGGGATTGTACATATTTAAGTTACCTAAAACTTCCATTCTTTCTATTAATTTTTTTTTCACTTTTAGAGGCTCAACGAAAGATAATTCTAAAAACTATTCGAGAAACACTAAATTTAGGATAGTCATCTATGTTCTGATTGTGCAAGTGTCTTGAAGTTTGGGAAATATTTAATATTTGGAAAGGAATAAAAATGGTCCATTGTATCAATAATTTTATTTTTTAACATGAAGGCCCATTGATATGACTAGGAGCTAGAGATACAAAAGCCATAGATACAGAGGATTTTTCGCATTGGAATGTAAAAGTGTTTCCATCACAAGTTTTATAGAAATGTTATATTTGGATGTATACACATATATATATCTATAGGTAAGATAATGAGGGAATTGAATACATATGTATAGGATATCAAGCCTAGAACATAAATCAACGCAACCTATAGCCATGGCAATGCCAATATAGTGTAGACAATTGGGTATTGAACCCTCTAGTGAGTTAAAAGATTTTGATATATTGCAAGACAAGGGCATCTATGGGCTAATTGGTGGCCATAATATCTACGTTGGCAAAAAAAAATTAAAAATGGCTTTGATACAATAATTATTCTTCCTCTAATAACTTTTTGACTGCTAACATTTCACTAGTGGTGGATTATAGACACTTGGAGAATGGAAGGCCACACAATGGCTTATGTTATAGATCACAATCCACTGCAAGAAGAAAAAGAAGTTAACAAACTTAAGGTTAGCTATTAATCCCTTTTAGAATGCATTCCATTTTTGTGGGATTTTTTTTTCAAATTATTATTTTAGTGATTTTCTTGACATTATTTTGTTCAGTTTGCATGGATTAATTTGTATTCTTTGATTCCTTACTAATTTTAGAAATTAGGAATCAGAGTGGTCATTCTTATAGGTGATATTGTTATATTATTTTTCATAAGTTAAAGAGAGGTACAAGTCTTAATGGCTAGTTTGAGTAAGAAACCCTATCAAAACATTTTTAACTATCAAAGAAGCCCTCTTAATGGTGTGTAGGTAGGAGAAATTGAATTTCATCCCAATTACTACCAGAAGATAATATGAGATTTATTAGAGGGCTAAATGAGGGAATTATTTGTTAGGATTAAACCATGGACATAAATAACAGTTACATGCAAATATAACCAATATCAAAAAATAATCGATCACACAAAAAAGAACACAAGACACCAAGATTTAACATGGTTCACCCAATCCCTATGCTACATCCACCAAACAGTAACTCCGATATTTATTACAATATAGTGATTACAACTTCATTACAATATGTAATCCCTTACAGCTCACTACCACCACAAGAACCAATTTTCACATCACAACAACAAAACAATCCCTGACAACAAGCCCTTTTATCCAAGTATTTTTCCCACTTTAGGGTTAAAATTAGTTACAACATGTCAGCCATACATTGGTGAATATAAACAATAACCAATTGGTGAATAGTAGCCCAAAAAAAATTTCAGGGTGATGTCCTAAGCCCCAAAGGATTTATGAAGTATGTACAATACTTTCCTGATCAACCACCACAAACTAAAAATCTCCCACTTGGGGACTGATTAGTATCCACACTAGACAATAATCTCCCACTTGGAGACTAATCCTATATCAATACAACTACCACATGGGGCTCCCATAAGATCAAACTATCCTAGATGTTACTATTCTTTTATTCATCTTTAGTCTAGAAGACCAATTGAAGCTAAAGAGTTCAACTTCTCCCTTGTTACTATATTTGTAAACATATCTGTTGGATTTTCATCTATATGTATCTTGTCCAACATTAACTATCCATTCTCCAAAACTAACCAAACGAAATGGTACCACAACTATATGTGTTTTGTCTTTGAATGTAGAGCTAAATTATTTGCAAGATGAATGGCACTCTAATTATCTATAAACAAATAATTATCCTTCTGAGGGTGTCCCAATTTTTTCAAGAAGAATTGAAGCCATATCATCTCCTTAGTTTCCTCTATAGGAGCAATGTACTCTGCCTCTATAGTGGATAAGGCATTAACCTTCTGTAACCTAGAAACCCAACTCACGGCTGTCCCACCAACAATAAAGACATAATCTATAGTACTCTGATTGGTATCAATATCCCTTGCCAAATTTGAGTCAACATAGCCTTATAAATAAGTAGCAGAGCCCCCAAAGTGTAACACTTATTGGATGTTCTTCTCAAATATTTGAGAATCCATTTGACTACATTCCAATGCTCAATTCCACAATGACTCATATACCTGCTAACAACTCCCGCTACGTGTGCAATATCTAGCCTTATACATACCATAGCATACATCAAGCTTCCTAAAGTAGAAACATAGGGTACCTTGGACATCTTATCCTCCTCTTCATGTGTCTTGGTACAAATCTCCTTAGTCAACTTCATAACCAGGTAAAGGTGTGTTGACAACTTTAACATTCTCCATAGATAAACGTTGCAACACCTTCTCAACATAATCAATCTAAGAGAGAATCAATTTCCTATTCTTCCTATCTATATAAATATTCATACCAAGGATTTGTTTTTCTACCCCCAAATCCTTCATAGAAAATGCATGTGTTAACTAGCATTTCAGCCCCTTAATCTGATCCATGTTAGACCTAGCTACAAGCATATCATCAACATATAAACATAAAATAATGTAC
Source organism: Cupressus sempervirens (assembly GCA_028749045.1). Taxonomy (NCBI): domain Eukaryota; kingdom Viridiplantae; phylum Streptophyta; class Pinopsida; order Cupressales; family Cupressaceae; genus Cupressus; species Cupressus sempervirens. The sequence continues at coordinate 580,572,967 of CM053787.1, forward strand.
CTATCATCATCCAACCTCTTAAAGTAAATACAATGATCTAAATGACACCTACTATATCCATGCTCATGCATAAAACTGTCAAATTTTAGATACCATTGTCGACGTGCTTATTTTAAGCCATATAAACTTTTCTTCAATTTGCGCACTAAGTTTTCCTTACCTTTGACCTCAAATCCCTATTGCTGAGCCATATATACCTCTTCATCCAAATCACCATGAAGGAAGATTATTTTAACATCAAGTTACTCTAAATGTAAATCTTCAGTAGCCACAATACTTAAAACAATATGGATAGAAGTCATCTTAACAACAGGAGAAAATATCTCATCAAAATTAATTTTCTTTTTTTGTGAAAATCCTTTTACAACTAACCCAGCTTTAAATCTTTTCTTACCTCCATCCTCTTATTTTAACCTGTAAAACCACTTATTCTATAAAGCCCTTTACCTATAGGCTATTTGCATAAATCCTAGGTCTTATTTGTTAGCAAAGAGTCCATTTCTTCTTTCATTGTAGACTCCCACTAAATCTTAATATCCACTTGTACAACTTCATCATAATATTCAAGCTCACCAAAATCAGTAAGTAAAATAGAATACAAAGAGGGAGACAAGCTTTTTGGAGGTCTAATTTTTCGTGTTGACCAACTAACATTCACTAGTGTGTATGGTATTTGTTGATGCAGTTGTTGCATATCATGAGGAATGGCTGGAACATCATCTTTTGGATTATCATCCAACACTACATAATTATCTTCTTTCTTCTCATGTTGCTGCAACAGATCTTTGTACAATACTTTCTCATTAAATATGACATACCTGCTTCTTATAGTTTTATGATTTTCAAAATCCCAAAGCCTATAACCAAATCCATTAATGCTATATCCAAAAAATACACATTTCTTTGACTTATCTTCCAACTTGGTTCTATTTTTAAAATCTATATGAGAAAATGCTTCCCAACCGAAGGTTTTAAGAAAATAATAACTCACCTTCTTACCCGTCTATGCTTCCTCTAAAATACCACAACCCAAATGGGTAGAGGGACCTCTATTAATCAAATATATAGTAGTATCAATAGCCTCCACCTACATGTGTAAGGGACCCCCAAAATGCAACCTCATGCTCCTTGTACACTGCATTATAGTCCTATTCATGTGTTCTACCACTCCATTTTCCTATGGAGTCCTTGGAACAATTTTCTATCTACAAATACCATTAGTGGAGCAATAATCTTCAAATTCATTATTGCAATACCCACTACCATTATCAGATCTAAGACATTTTAATTTCTTACCAGTCTCATTTTCAACCAAGCATTTCCATTTCTTTAAAGTTTGAAATACATCAGATTTTTGTCTAAGGAAATAAATCCATGCTTTTCTAGTTGCATCATTAACAAAGGTACCATAATAATGTGAGCCACCAAGGGAAGATACCTGATCCAGTCCCCATACATCAGTATGTACGAGCTCTAATTTCTCCTTTTTATTTTCCTTCCGAGTCTTCACAAAACTCACTCTCTTTTGTTTTTCATACACACAATTTTCATAGAAATCCATATTAACATATTTTAGACCAAGTAAAACTTTCTTTGAATGAAGTAATTTTATACTTTCGCACTCATGTGCCCAAGTATGTTGTGCCATAGCATTGTATCATAAGTTATAGTAACTATTTGTTCTCCCTGCTCAACTTTAGCAATAGTTCCTTAACATTCATTTTTCTCTAAAACAAGTAAAGTAAAAGGATCAATATGACCTGTACAAAGATATAAGGTTCCTACTTTCACACCTTTTGATACTACAAGGGAACCTTTTGAAAACTTCCAATTTTTATAATTAAAAGTAACTACAATACCCTCATCACCAAGTTGCCCTACTAAAATAAAATTCCTACTTGGCCTTGGAACATGTCTTACATCGTGTAGTAGCCAATGATTTCCATTCTGCAACTTAATCTTAACTTTTCCTTTTCCAACAATCTAATAGAATTCATTATCCCCCAGGTAAACAAGTCCAAAATCCCCTTGGACATAATCAATGAAATAACCTCAATGAGGTGTAGCATGAAATAAAGCACCAGAATCTAAAACCCATGGATCATCAACACTTGCTAAAGATTGAAGCAAAGCATCCACTCCGGATTTGTTACTTACCACATTTGCCTCCTTATCTCCATCTAGTTTATCTCCTTCATTTTTCTTTTAAGTCCAACAATCTTTCTTTTTATGCCCTAGTTTTCCATAGTACTAGCAGTCGTTTAGTCCTCTCAATTAAGACCTCCTCCCCTTTGACTTTCCTCTTGATTTCCCACAATTTCTAGAATTACTTCCTCTCTTAGTTGTTCTACCTTGACTTTGTGTGTTCAAAGAAATTCCTCATGTGGATCTACCTAAAGTTTTCCTATTACTTTCCTCACTCAACATAACACCGATCACATCATTATATTTTAGGGTACTAGATCCAAGAACAGAATTACTCATAGCCATTACCAAGCCATTCTAGCTTTAAGGCAAAGAACAAAAAATCAAGAGAGCCCTAATTTCTTCATCAAAATTGATACCCATAGAAGATAAATAACTAGTAATAGTATTAGTATTAAACTTATTTAAATGATCTACAATAGATTCATCTTCTATCATTTTGATATTAAATAAACACTACATAAGAAATACCTTGTTTGAAGCGGAGGGCTTTTCATATAGTTTCATTAGGGTTTGCATCAAGTCTTCTGCTATCTTCACTTTTGTAATATTAAATTCCACCAATGGTGCCATGCATAATCAAATCCTTCCAAGTGTATTTCTATCCAAAAGATCATACCTATCATTTGACGTAGATCCTTGATTCTTGGTTTTAGCTTCCAACAACTTCCATAAATCCTTCTAATAAAAATAGTCTTCCATTTGCATCTTCCATAACTAAAAGTTATGCCAATTAAACCTATCAACCCTTAGCTTGCCCTTATCTACCATCGCTCCCACTCAACCGTGAGACTCTCACTCAACTATTAGACCTTCTTGTAGAGGACAACTAAAAAACTACTAGGCTTTGATACCACTTGTTAGGATTAAACCATTGACATAAATAAAAATTTCTTGCAAATATAACCAATATTAGAAAATAATAGATCACATAGAAAAGAACATAAGACACCAAGATTTAATGTGGTTCACCCAATCCTTAGGCTACGTCCACCAAATAGCAAGTCTGATATTATTACGATCCAATGATTACAACCTGATTACAATCCATAATCCTTTACAACTCAATACCACCACAAGAACCAATTTTCACATCACAACAACGAAATAATCCCTAACCCTAAGCCCTTTTATACAAGTATTTTTCCCACTTTAGGGTTAAAATTAGTTACAACATGTCGACCATACATTGGTGAATATAAATAATAACCAATTGGTAAATAGTAGCCCAAAAATTTATTTCAAGGCAATGCCTCAAGCCCCAAAGAATTTATGAAGTATGTATAGTATTTTCCATTATTAGTCACCACAAACTAACATGATTGCCATGGTGTGGGGTGGAATTAATGATGGACCATCATTAACATTAATAGATGTGGAAATAACTATCAATGTGGAGGGCTCTGCAATAGTCATGGAATCTATATACATAGATCTCATGTCTAATGATGTAAGGAAGATTGTTGGCATAGTGAAAATATGATGAATATTAGGGAGAAAAATATACATAAATGTTGCATTCTACTTATTGACAAAAGTAGCCTTGGTGGTGCTTATTGGTTATGGGCTATATCTTATTATGAATGAATTTTCTACAAAACAGAGGCAATTGTCTGATTGTAACATTCTTCTCTTGAAAAGAGAGAAAATTAGACATGCTCATCATCATCACAATTATTATGAGTGCTACATAAACCTAGATGTGAATGGGCATGTGAATCATCTTCACCATCACCATCATGATCATGGTATGTGCCAAAAGAGCCATGGTCATGAGAAAAATCACTATTACAACCATAGTCACAACCATGATCATAATCATAAACATCATCATGACCATGACCACAAACATAATAATAACCAAAGTAATGAACATGAACATAAGCAAGAGAATGAACATAAGCATAATTTTAATGTGGTGAAACATAGTGCATGCATCTAATATGTAATAATTTACAATGGGTGTGGTTGCCTCAAGCCCAAAAATCAGTAATGTTGTACTAAACAAGTCTCAATCATTATCTACCCATGGATGTACTTGCCATGGAAAGATGCCTACAAAAGTCATATAGTTGTTGTAACAAACATAACAATAATTGTTCAACTCGTACTAAAAAAAATTCAATGGCTAACAACTTCTACAAAAAGATGTTAGTCGCAATTATGTTGGACTATAGAAAAATAGGTACATTAATTCTTTGGAGATATCACCAAAGATCTATTCACAAATAAATAACCCAATTTTATTTATTTCCATGAGCTGATTAGACAGAACTTGAACAATTTAGACAAGAGTAGGAAAGGGTCTTACTACCCTATTTTGGATTTCCACCAAGACTTTTATCAATATTCCATCTTGATTCTTTCCCCAAGTTCTACAAATTAAAGATTTGTTGTTGCAAAGACTTATTATTGACAAATTCACAAATGGTTCCTCTATAGAGTAGAGAACTACACCTTATTTATATTTTAGGTTTTAATTTTCACACATCATGACACATTGAATAAGTTAATGGTTTTGGACTATTGGAAATATAAGAGGAGTAACTAATAGGGGAGGGTGAATCAGTTACCACAAAAAAAAAAATCCAAGATCCCTTCAGATTTTAGTACAAAAAAAAAAAAAAAAAAAAACTTTGTTGAAACTGAAATATTGATGTAATTTAGTTAGCACATGAACACTTGGTTAACACAGTAACTTAGTTTACACTAAGAATGAATGTCACTCAGTAAACACGTGGTTAATACTAGATATATGTATTGTTACTTTGTTAATACTAAATATGTAGATCTTTTGATATTAAGTGTGATTAACCTTAATTAACTTAGTTGTAGAATCATAAAGCAAATAATATAAACGCAAGTGATACTAGGATTTAACATGGAAACCCAATTTGGGAAAAACCACCAATTGTAACTAGTTACTATTTTTCACACTTTTGAAGTGAGCACTATTAGTAGCCAACCCTGTTAAAGGTTACAAAACACACTATTAGGTGTGACCCTATTAAAGGATTTAGTTCACCCTATTAGGAGTGGCCTTGTTACAAGTCTTTAGAAACTTCAATGTAAAAATTCCACCTTGTTAGAGGATATGGAAAATATTTGTTAAGCTAACTTTGTTAAGAGATTTGATTCACCACTATAATTAATAGAGAGTAACAATGATATAACCTAATTGTTGATACAAATTGTATTTTCTAATTTTAGATCTCTATTTTGGCTTGAATACTTAATCCCTCTTGATCAAAATGTTATTTATAGCTCAGTCAACTCATAATTCTCTTCCTTGATTTATCTTTTCAATCCCATGCTTCTTCTTTTCTTCCTCTTCTCAATTCAATCCTCAACTTGACCTTATATGTTTTACCCTTTCAAGTTTTCTTGAATACAATTTCAAAAAAATGAAATTCATCCCATGAGTTAGCTAGAACTAACCAAAAAAATTGATATAGTAAGATCCTTCGTTAGCCGACCTAACTTGGTCAATACTAACTCAAAAATGATTTTCCTTTAGACTTCCCTTGGTAATTGGGTGAGATTGGTTAACACTATTCCATACCAACTTTTTTTTTACTATTGAGTGAGCTCATTCGACACTGTCTTCTTTCAAGCTCCCTTTGGTATCCAAGTGAGCTCAATTAATACTCACTCTAAATGTGGTTAACATTGAGATGCTCATCATACATTGCAACATTCTCTGACTCCTAAGTGAGCTTGACATACACTGATTGCTCGACATATACTTGACATTTGTGTAACATTAAAGATAGCATACAGTTAAACAATTATATCCAACAATCTCCCTCTTTGGCATTGATGGAAACACAACATGTCATGTTACATAGAAATTTAAGAGTGAAATAGAAGTAAGGATTATATCCTTAGTTTCATTCTAATTCTCATCCATGAGAACTTCCTCGATCAGTGTGAACTCTCTCTGTCATGAATCTCTAATTGCAATGACTTCAATAGAAAAATCTCCCCCTTTGATATCAACTCAAGTTTATTCTCCCTCTTTGACATCTTTGAAATTCAAAAAAAAATCTCTAATATGTGACAGTAAATTGTCCCTCTTTAAAATATTATGCCAAAGACAACAATCACTATAGATTCCATGTACCTTGATATATAGATTCATATGCAATCTACTTTGATAATACTACATCAACTTGTTTGATATTAAACATTCTTGGTTGATGCATCACTAAAATCAAATTAGTAAGCTTCAGATAGTGGAATGACCCCTAACTAACCTCTTGATACAAAAATGCATCCTTAGGCAATAGATTGGTGAATATGTCTGCAATCTTTTCTTTTGTATTCGCATATTCCAACCACACCTCTTTGTCTTGTACCAATTCTCTCAAGAAAATATATTTATATGCTTGGTCTTGGTATGCATCATTAGATTCTTGGATATGTTGATTGCACTGGTGTTATCATAGATGATAACAACTAGGTCCTTGATCTCCTTCTTTATACCTGACAATAGTTGTTTGAACCACACAATGTTGGAACAATTGAATGTTGTAGCAACATATTATACTTCTATTGTAGACTGAGAGATACAGTTTTACTTCTTGCTTGTCCAAGATACTAGCCTCTTTCCAAGAAAAAGTGCTCCACCACTAGTGCTCTTCCTATTATCAACACTTCCTACCCAATCTACATCAGTGAATTCCTTCAAATAAAAGTCTCCTACTTTCTTATACAACAAACCATATTCTTTATTACCTTTTAGATACCTCATGATTCTTTTTATTTCCATCATATGATTTTCTTTATGATTAGTAGAGAATCTAGCCACCATACCAACTACTAATGCTATATTAGGTCTTATGTGCGCTACATTTTGAACTTTTCAAATCATTGATCTATTTATACTTTGATCTACCACCTTAGAATCATCATCTTTGGAAAGCTTATGTCCAATAGACATAGGTGTCCCAAATAGTCTAGAATCCTCCATTCTAGATTTCTTTAGTATCTCCTTCATGTATTTTGATTGAGTAATATAGATACCATCCTTCATCTATTGAATAGTAAGCCAACAAATAATTTGATCCCTCCAAACATTGACATTTCAAATTCCTTATTTCCATAGAAAAGGCTTTTCACAAATCATCATTTATAGTAAACAATGTATCATCCACAAAGATTTCTCGCAACAAAATCTTCTGATTTGGTCCTTCTTTGATGTATAGGTTGTTGTTATCACTAGTTCTTTGAAAACCAATCTTTATGAGATAATTATATAACCTTTCATACCATGTTGTGGGGTCTTGTTTGAGACCATACAAAGCTTTGTGTAATATAAAAGTTGTGTCCCTTTTTCTAGGATCAATGAACCCTTTTGGTTGCTCAATGTAGACTTCCTCTTCTAAGATTCCATTTAGGAATGTTGCTTTCACATCCATCTAATATAGTTTGAATCCTTTGTGTATTTCTTCTAACACCTTCTAGTCTAGCAATAGGAGCAAAAGGTTCTTCATAGACAATACTTTCCTCTTGAGCATAACCCTTGGAAACTAATCTTTCTTGTTTCTTGAAACTTCTCCATTCTCATTCAACTTATTTATAAATACCCATTTTGTGCCACTTACATTATTGTCCTCAAGTCTAGGAACAAGAGTCCAATTTTTGTTCCTTTCTATCTAATCAATCTCTTCATTCATTTCCTCTATCTATCTTTCATTCTCTAAAGCATTTTTGACAGATCTGGGCTCAAATTTAGTAAGCAAACATGTACCTTTTAATTTGTTCCTTATCATTTACCAACTGACTAATCTGTAGTGATTTTCTCAGGTGCTTGATTCCTTCAAACATATCTAGCAAGTTTGGCCTCCTTTTTGAATTCACTAGGTTCACCATGATCTTCTTAATCATGCTCTAGTCCCATTGTCTGTGACTTAGGTTGATCAGATGACTCAGTTTTCTAAAAATTGGGTCCTTCTGACTATGACTCAAGTCCTTTAGATTGTGACTTGGGTTGCACTAGCTGCAACTCAGGATGAACTAGGTATTTTGAGGACTTGAGTGGTGATAACTATTGACTGTCATTTTCTTGAACTTCATGTAAAGTATCTAGCTCATAGTAAACAAAGTTTCTATAGTCTTCTTGTTTGTTCCTTCTTTTTTCTTTAGACTCTTTTGTAAGCTCATCAATCTTCACATGTGCTATTTCTATAACTTTTTGAGTAGATAGATTCAAACATTTGTATGATTTACTCTTATTGGAGTATCCCAAGAATATGCCTCCATTGCTTTTCACATAAATTTTTCCTTTTCTTAACTCCTTTGGAATATAACATTTTCTTCCAAATACTTTGATATAACAAACATTAGGTTTATAGCAATATCATAATTCAAAAGGTGTTTTATTTGAGTCCTTCATCAACTAAACTCAGTTCAAGGTATGAAATATAGTGTTGATTACTTCTTTCTAGTGTTTGATAGCAACATTCTTTTCTATCATCAGTTTCCTTGCACAATCCATGATTGATATACTCCTTATTTTAGAAATAGCATTCTATTGAAGTGTACTAGGTATAGGTACCTACCTTTTAATTCATCTTTCATTGCAAAATTCATTGAATTCGTTAGAGATAAATTCACCTCCTCTATCTGATCTTAAATATTTCAATTTCTTTCCTATTTCCTTCTCAACTCTAGCCAGATAACATTTGAGCTTTTGAAAAGCTTCTAATTTATCCTTCAAATACATAACTTTCTTCATCATCCTAGAATAATCATCAATAAAAAAAATAAACTACTTATCTCCTATGTAGCTTTGTATGCCAATAGGTCCACAAAGGTCTATATGAAACATCTCCGAGACTTTTTCAGAATGATTGTTTTTGCTTTCAAAACTTTTATTTCCCATCTTTCCAATTTGATAGTTCATGCACATGCCAATATCAAAATTCTTTAGGCTCAAAATGCCTCTAACCTTTTTGTTCTTACTTATGTTGACCAGTGTATCAAAATTCACATGACACAACCTTTTATGCCATAACAAACTTTCATCTACTTGAGCTATGAAACATGAAATTATAGTTAGATCTAGGTAGAATATAGTACCTCTTATTTGATTAGTAGTCCCAACTAGATTTCCATCTCCATCTAGTAGCTTGGCTTTCCTATTCTTGAATTCTACCTTGAATCCAATGTTATTCAATTGTGCCTCACTAAGTAAATTATGCTTCAGTCCTTCAACTCAATAAGCATTGTCACATCTAAGATCACTAGTTAGTGCAATATAACCTTTTTCCTTCACATAACAAGGTTCATCATTTCCAAATCTGACACTCCCACTATTATAGTGTTCCAAGTGCTCAAATTTAGATTTATCACTAGTCATGTGGTGAGAACAACCACTATCAATAATCCATGTATAATTCTTACTAACATGTGAGATAAGGATCACCTTATCATTCTCATCATTTGATTCATCTTTAATAGCAATGTAAACTATTTCATCTTCTTCACTACTATCAAAATCTTTTACCATGTAACAAGATTTCTTACCTTTTTCTTAGCAGTCTTTGTAGTTTTTGAAATCCTTCTTTCCTTTGTACTTGTTATGCTTATTTTCTTCTTTTTCTTCTTTGTTTAGACACTTTGTAGAAATGTGACCAACTTCTTCACAATAAAAGTAGATCAAAGGAATTTTTCCTTCATAGTTTCCTTTGCCTTTGGGAAATATTCTTGCAAGCAATGCTTCAATGACTTCAAGATCATCATCATAGTATCAACTTCTTGCTTCTAGACTTTTCAGATTTCTTCTTGAGTGATAGCTTGGCTTGGAATACAGAGTAAAGGTTACTAGAGTTAGGAACATAATTATCAAAATTATCTAAATCAAATGTAGTCAACCTTCCCACTAGTGCATCCACGGTTATATCATTCTTAGGATCTCATATAATTTCTTGAATAGAAGACACTCTAATTATCTAAATAGGAAGAAGGGTTATACATACCTTTCATACCACTATTACATCATCAATTTTACCATCTAAGGCTTTGATTGCACATGTACTAGTTTTGATTCTTTCATTGTACTATGCAATTTTCTTGTCTTCTCTCATCTTCATCTGGTCAAATTGACCTCTAAGAATTTTTGCCTTAGCTCTTCTAACTTTATCATCACCTCCATAGATAGCTTTCACCTTGATCCACATCTCATAAGTAGTAGCATAATCTTTTACCTCGTCAAATTTAGCATAGTTGAGAGTGGAAGAAATTTCAATCATGATAATGTCATGATTCTTCTTTTCTATAATCTCATCCACAGTCATAGTTTTAGTACATGCCACATATTTTTTGTTTAGATACTTCATGCTTGAGTCTCTAATTGTTTCCAAATTCAACTTCATGAATTCCTTCCATTCTTGGAAGTTATCTCTATTCAGCTTAGGAATCTCCCTTCTATAAGATATCTTGATCTTTAGCTAAGATCCTTGAAACCTTATCTACAAGCACCAAACATTCTAATACCAATTGTTGGAAATACAAGAAGAGTAACAGAGAAGGGAGGGGTGAATCAGTTACCACAAAAAAATCCAAGATCCCTTAAGATTTCTATACAAAAAAAAATAAGACTCTATTGAAATTGAAATATTACTATAACTCAGTTAGCACATGAATACTTAGTTAACACAGTAACTCAGTTTACACTAAGAATGACTGTCACTCGATAAACACTTGGTTAATACTTAATATATGTATGATTACTTTGTAAACACTAAATATGCATATCTTATAATATTAAGTTTGATCAACCTTAATTAACTTGGTTGTAGAATCATAAAGCAATTTAGATGAACACAAGAGACACCAAAACTTAATTTGGAAACCCAATTTGGAAAAAACCACCAATTGCAACTAGTTACTAGTTTTCACTATTCTAAAGTGAATCCTATTAGGAGCAAACCCTACTAAAGGTTACAAAACACACTATTAGGGGTGACCCTATTAAAGGATTTAGTCTAGCCTGTTAGTAGTGGCCTTGTTAGAGGTCTTTAGACAATTCAATCTATAAATGCCACCTTGCTAGAGGATTTTGAAAATAGTTGTTAACTCTATTAAGAGATTTGATTCACTACTGCAATTACTAGAGAGTAACAATAATATGACCTAATTACTGATGCAAATTGTATTTTCTGATTTTAGATCTTTGTTTTGGCTTGAATATTTAATCCTTCTTGATCAAAATATTCTTTGTAGCTCAATTAACTCCTAATTCACTTCCTTGATTTATCTTTTCAATCCCATCTTCTTCTTGTCTTCCTCTTATCAATTCAATCCTCAACTTGACCTTATATATTTTACCTTGTCAAATTTGCTTGAATATAATTTCAAACAAATGAAATACATCCCATGAGTCAGCTAGAAATAACCAACAAAACTTATACTGGAAAATCCTTCATTAGCCAACCCAACATGGTCAATACTAACTTAGAAATGAATTTCTTTCAGACTTCCTTTGGCAATGGAGTGAGTTCAGTTAATACTGGTTCCATGGAAACTTTTCTTTGACTACCAAGTGAGCTTGATAGACATTGTCTTCCTGCAAACTCCCTTTGGTAGCCGAGTGAGCTTGGTTAATACTCACTCTGAACTTGGTTAACATTGAGACACTCATCATACACTACAACATCCTTTAATCCTGAGTGAACGCAACATTTGTGTAACATCAAACACAAGATACAAGTAAATGATTGTATCCATAATTAGACCACATACATCAAATTTGGAAGTACCTAAATGAAGTTTTAATTTATAGTTAATGATTGTGCTAGTGTACATATAAGATTTATTTTCATTGTGATACATTACTAAAATTTCTCTACAACATCCTTCATTCAAAAATATATTTAAGGTATAAATCACAAGAAGATTTTGTTTAGAATTTTTTCGGCTATATCTTCACCTTCAAATCTCAATTCGATCCTGATTCCAACAATTATTTATAGACTCATATAGAACTATATATGATCTATATTAAGAATTCTTGATATCAGAACTATTGAAAATATTTACTTTCTTGGCTACAAAACATGGACAAAACCATAACATAGAATCATCTCTGTAAGTTGAAGTAGAAGTTCACCTTTGGCTTATAAAGACTAAAAAAAGTGAAAAGTTTCTTTCTAAGAAAATTGATTTCTTTGACACTTCACAATTCTCACCATGTTTATCACCATCACCATCACCATCACCTACATTTACAACTTTACTATTTTGAACATCTCTATTTTCAATTTTATGATCAGCAACAAGTGTTAGAAATAGATAATGCCAAGAGGCGGAGGGTGAATTAGTATTCTCCAAAAAATTTCCCACAACTAAATATTGTTAATTACTTTATAACATGCATATGAAAGTAAACCAAAAATGTTGAATAGTAAATATAACCATACACATAGAGAAATCATAACACCATTATTTGTTAAAAAGGAAAACCCCAGCGAGGGATGATGCCCACAAGATGATTCCCTAAAAAATAGAATAATGTTAAGGATATCATCTCTATTAGGAGTTGTTTCAACCCTATTTGGAATTGGTAGAACAATTACAATGTATGCAAGAAGAGCCCACTGTCCTAGCATGCAATTATATAATTCAGTTCTTCACAAGATAGGTATACATACAATACTTTTCTTTACCATTGTAACTCACAATTTCTCTAATCATAAATCAAATCTCACATCACATAAGGCTCACATAAAAGTTCATATTACATCTCACAACTTCATAATAACTACACAATATAAGATCTTTACTTATACCTTGCACATTCACAAATTACTACACAGCTGACTTTCATGTCTTTGCATGCTTGGCATAATATAAAATAACTTATGGATTATTATCAACATTGTTGGCTCATCAGGACTTAGTAATTATTTTGTGACCAAAATAATTCCTTAAGTCATATAACTTTGTTTACCAATATGCTCTATTAATTACCTACAGTGCTATTTTAATCATAACTTGCATTGTACTATCCATACACATCTATGCACTTAACCATGTTATCATGATAGTTTTGTGAAGCTTACCTTAACTATGCATAAGCTAACTCTCAACAATTCATCCATACTCTTAAGATCTTTTCTTTGTACTACTGCAAACTATCTAACACTTACATAATTTTCAATCTCCAAATGCATAAATTAAATACTAAATACATGTTGCCATAAATGATAATGATCAATACATCTATCTAACCATATTTCCAAAAATCTCCTACTTTGGCATTGATGGAAACATTTGGGAAAATTGGCTAAGTCCCAAAAAGATGTCATACATAACAAAAACACATAAAAGTAACTACACAAAAATTGTCTTCAAAAAATAACAATTCTATTCATGTTTTGATGGATCATTACATTATTTATTACTCATTTACATTGATACATACATAAGCTCCCCTTACATATAAATTTATATCTATACAATTTTCTCTATATAATACTCCCCCTTTGACATCAATGACAAATGTGTTAAGAACAGTATCACAAAACTTTCTGCCTATTGATGATCAACTCATCATTCTAGATATACAATCTAAAAAATCAATCTTCATCCTATCTATCTCCATCTTCCAGTTGTCTTTGATTGTATCTAATATAATGATGAGTGTAAAAAGTTCATAAGATGCCACTTTGACTACACTCAAGTTAGTATAGGCAAATTTGTCATAGGATGTCTTCATTGCAAGACATTCCTTCAACTACCTCTGCAAAATAACAACTTTGGATGTCAAATATTCTTTGAGAATAGAGAATCTCCTTAATACCTTCATCTTTTCAAACTTAATGTCACCAATAGAATTGTGAATCTTCTCAATTTTAGTTTTAGAATATGCAATTCTAACCTCTAGTTACTACAATCTAGTAGCGAGCATTTAAAGCTCTATCATATGGCTTTTGATCTTTGCATCAAAATTTGATAAGTAATTGTAAAATACTGCACACTATCCATACAACTTCTTAACTTCATTTAAGCTCTTCCTTAGCTCCATTATACATACATCTAAGTTTTTCATATCATTCTTAACTTTTGTGCATGCTATGTCAAACAGTGATGCATCATGCTCTGTATATGCTTGTGATGTTGCTATATCAACTAAAGTTGTGAACTCCTCATCAAAGGTCTTCACCAACTCTTATGTCTTAACCTACAAGTTTAGATTTTCTACAAATATGGAAACTTTCTTCTGCATATGTTCTAAGACTTGAACACGATTCTTCTCCAAAGACTTTACAGATTTTTTTTTCTCAAATAATTTTCTCAAGGTGCCCATTAGCTCTTTCCAATCTTCATCATCAGATGGAGTAGGTACAAGTGCCAATGTTCTATATTCTAATATTAATGAAGGTATAGTATTTTTGGTCTTATTTTCATCTTCTTTCTTCCTCTTCTCTTCCTCTTCTTTCATCTTTTGTTCATCCTCTTCTTTCTTCTTTTGTTCATACTCTTCTTTCTTCTTCTTCTGTTTTGCTCTCTTTTCCTTCTCCTCTTCTTCTTTAATCTTCTTTTCCTCTTCTTCTTTCCTCTTCTCCTCCTCTTGTTCTTTTTTTCTTATTCTCCTCTTCTTCTATCTTTTTCCTTTGTTCATATTCTCTTCTTCTTTTTTCCCTCTATTTCTTTTCTTCTTCTTCATGTTTCCTTTTATTCTTATTCTTCCTCCTTCTTATCTTCTTCCTAATCATCTAAGCTTGTATAAGAAGTGATATTGCTAATATTTCCAACAATATTTTCTCCATATCCTACAAGAGGATTCTCCTTTGCATCCATAGTTATATGCATACTATCCATTTGCATGGATTCAATACCCATAACAATGTGAGGTGGTGAAACTTTTTGCTACATCCCCTTTGCTTCTTCCCCATCACTAGAAGGTGTATCTTTCTATACATACACTCTACTATCAGCCTTAGACTATGCACTCACCTTAGGTATTGAGGACATATACTTTACTATAGCCTCCTCTGTCTCTTTCCTATCTTTGTCATAATTGCCTCACATTAGAAGAATTGCTCTTCTTTTGTTCCTCAATAAGGGCTCAATACCCTTCCAAGCTCTATCTGAATCTTCTTTAGATCCAACATAACATAACTTATTTATTGGTGTGATCCTCATGTTCAAATCTTCTTCTAATACCCTTTTCTTCCTATTAATCAACCTATTATATAGGTCTTCAGGAATCTTATTTTGTATACTCTCAAACCTCTTATTCGTTAAAATCATGTTTCTTATGATGGCATTTTCTAATTGCCTCCTATCCATATTATTGTACATGCTATAAAATTTGTTTAACTAAAAAAAAATTGTCAGCATTTATAATTTGCATATTTAGATTTTCTACTTTTGGTTTCCATGCTTTCTTTCTTGTTGTTGTCCTTGCTTCCTACACATCTTGTTCAATAGGTTTATCTTCAGAATCATCCTCTAAACTCTTAGAATTACTTATCTACATAGTATTTCTTCTCTTTCAGGTTCATTGGTGATCTTCTTGCCCCTTTTCTTTTCTTGTGGTGTAGGTTCTTTCTTAACCTTCACCAATCTACCAAACTTCCTCTGTATAATAGGTACTTAAACCTCTAGTTGTCTCCATATCTATTCAAATATTTCTCTTACTAGTTGCACTTGTACAAGTATTGCATAAGGTGCAATAGGAGCTTGTACACAAGGCTATACCACTATTACTCTTTCTAAAGGTCCTACTACTATAATGGGTGTTGTAGCCAACACTTTAGTCTACCCAATGGCCTTCATCTATAACATAATTCCTTTCAGCTCATTAAATTCTTCTCTTGACATACTAGATTCCTTGTGGATGGAATCCATATCCTTTTCTAGCTTTTTCTTGCTTTCTTTTCTATGAAGTTTAGATTCAACTAATCTTAATCTCTCATCATAGGTTCCCTATTGAGGACATTTTATATCCTACTCAAATTTGAGTATGATCTGTGCATACCATTCTACCATCTCTATGCTAATCTCATAGCCCATAGGCTCAATGAATTTCACTCTAGGAATGACTACTTCCATGCAGGTGTTGTTAGTCTCCACCATGAATCATAAATCATCCTTATACTTCTCCACCATAGAAGGAGGTATCCTATACCTCAGTTTCATCTTTGATTAGAAAATCTTCTTCATTATATCTATGTCATTATCTTTGACATTCTTAGTCTTGGATCTACAACATTGAGTGACTAACTTCATTGCACACTCACTACTATCCCAATTAATCAATCTAGGAAAATGCCTTGTTACATAAAATAATAAATGAGTCAATAGAGACACAAAGATAAACACTATGCTCTTTGTTCTCTTGATCTTTACAATGTTGTCCAATAGTTGCAATCTGATAATGTGATGCAATGGATGGTGGTGGGATGTGATGCAGGAGCATCCAGAGGTATAAGGGCAATCTTGTGTCACCCAAGAAAAAATGTACTTAGACTTAGTTTCTGTTTCATGTCTTTACATTTTTTGATACCCATTTGGCTCAAATAAAGGTTCCAACTCTCATAGTTCAACTATCAGTGCGTTTGAAAATCTTGAAAAAATAGGAGCATGTATTTGGGCCATCATTTCGGTAAACTAGAAGGTGTGAATTGGCCAGATGAATGTAATCGTGATTTAGAGCATTCCAGAAAAAGAATCAGGTCAATAGGCCCCACGGTTTGAAAGTTATTGTAGTTTTTCAAGTTTTGGAGACCTCCTAAGAATGCTTCAAAGTCAGGTTTGGGGCATTAAATGACCTCAAAAAGGCTCAAAAATGGGGGACAAGCAAAGATTTTCCATAGGGCTATAGAGCGCTTCGAGAGCTTTTCAAAAATGTAAACGGTTCATCAATCGGAGCTACGGTTCAAAAGTTATGCCTCCCGGAAGTTCGGCTACCATTTTTGGATTCTTCTAGATTTGCACCGACTTCTAACACAGCTTCTGGAACCTTCTATTTTGTCGGTGGATGCCTAATAGCACTTTCTAGAATGTACTCATAGTCCTTAACCCTCTCGGGTCTATTTAAGGAGATTTCTGGCATGGTAAAAGGCAGTTCGGATTGGAGCTTGAGAGGAGGTGCTAAAAGGAGAAATATTCTCCAGATTTATGCTATTGTAAGCCCGTAGGGCATGTTTTGAAGTTTATTTTCTCTACACTATTTGTACTAGCTTATTTTCTCAGTTAATATAATTCCCCTTTTCTATTGTGTCCATTCTATTGTTGGGTTGTGTCCCCATCAGGATGAAAGTCTAATCAGAAAGAGCAAGGAAAATGCATAGATTCACTAGTTTCAGTGAAATACAATGACCTACAATGCCTCAAACATGTAAATGGTTAGCCAAGACCTATACCCTATTCTAAGGTGATTTGGATATTCTTAAAATTTCAATTATAAGATGGATCAAATGGTTCTTCCCTCCCAAAAGAACTCTATGTTCATAAACAAAAAAAATTCACAAGTTAGGCCTAGTACCCCTACTAATTAGGTATCTAGCTAGTAAGCTTCAATAATGCATAACACCAAAATCTTCCAAAACACAAAGACAAAAATTTAATTTTTCAAATACCCTTTATGGATTACTTTGACATGCCAAAAGTGCAAGTAGGGTTACCTTGGAAGACTATCTTTGTTTCAATATTTTACCAACAATTTAGACTTCCAAAAAGATGGTTTTTCAAAGAAACTATTGTCTCAAACTTACTCCTAGACTTTAGGGCTTTCAAAAGTCTCATAAAATGGATTGACTTAAGGGAATCCACAACCAATTTTAGTTTATAGTCTCTACAAACACAAAAGCCCCAATTTGTGACGCCAAACCCTCAATAACTAGGGCTTTGTCAATCTCTACTCTCCCAATGCTTTCTCTAAGATCTAAAGGATGGTACACCTTGCCTTTGACATATATAAAAATAATCTAACATAAAAAAATGACCTCTCCTTAAGGCCAATATGTCGTTGTTGTAACTTACCATCAACTTTCAATGCAAAACACTAGGAATAAGTATGGTGATCACCAAAAACCTTAACTTCTCCCTCACACATGCATATTAAAATGTTAGTATATTATGGTACATGTTAAAATAGAGCCATCCCATGATAATCAAGTCCTCACATCCTTGGAATGCCCATTTCCCATTAAACTTGTCAAAAAATCTTATTAAATCTGGACAATTTATGACAGTTAGCAATAAGGAGTAAAAACACTTGTATGAATCCTCAATCAAAGCATGAAATATGAGTTTTAACCATATACCACTATCCTTTTTTCATACAAAGTCAGATCTCTCTCACAAACAAAGAGAACAATGAACCAAACTCATCAATTTTGCCAAAATAGAGGGTTTCTTCATTAACTGCAAAATGTAATCTGTATTATTCACTTCCTACCTATATAATGGGATTATTTACCTTGTATATAACTTCCCAAACAACCTTGGTCAATATAAGAGTCATTAAAACATTTAAACACAAATAAACTCCTTTTCCCAACTAAAACCAACCAACCATTATAATTCAAAATTTGAATTCGCAACTTTACAAATTTGACATTTTAAAAACATTTTGAATGTTCCAACCTTGCCAAATGGCTCAAATAGATTTAATAAGAATTATTAAAGAAGAAACTAACTTAATTTAAGTATTATTACATCCTTTTAGAAATGGAGAAAGAAATATGTAAATAAGCAATACCAGGAAAGAATCTAAGTGAGTAAATGCATGAAAAGATATTACCATAAAATAGGAGAGAGAAAGCTTCAAGCTCCAACACCATGAGACAAGATATTTGGAAAGGGGAAAGCAAAGAAAACCCCTTGTGACATTATGAATGAGGCATGAAAAGCCTAAGAAGAGAGAGAGAGAGAGATAGAGAGCAATGCTCATACAATAATTGAGAAGAGGAAGAAACCTCATTGTTAAATGAGAGAAGAGGGTCATCTCTTAAATAGAGATGAGAGAGAGGAGTTAGAATGTAACTCCCATGTCTATGAATGCCACCATTCATAAGTGTGTGAGGCCAAGTGTGAGATTCCTCTTAAGGAGGAATAATCTAAAATTAGAAATTACAATATATATTTGTCCTCACATATTCCACTAGATGACAAAATAAGATGTGGTGGAACAAGGACAAAAAAGAAATATATTAGGATACCTTGGCTTATATCCTAATATATTACAACAATAAAGAAAGGAGTTCTAACCTTGGTTTATAAATACACCAAGGAAAGATTACAACTTCTAACACCCCCCTTAAATCTTTACTTGGGGTAATTACATCAAAGGGTATTAAACCCATAATTTACAAAAATCTGCAACTTAATCTTCAATATGAAGTAATTTGATTGTCTTCAAGGCATATGGTATATTTGTAGATCCAAGAGAAGTAAATGAGTCCTTTGAATGTGATCAAGTGGAAGCATAGAAACCTCTTCATATGTGGAAAACCAAGAAGGTTCCTTGATGGATCACCTGAAAGAAGACAAATATCCACAAGTAGAATACAAATTTGAAATCCTTTTGAATAAGGATAATAAAACTCTCATAAAGAAACAATGAGAAAAACATGTTACCACAAAACAATGGAGATAACCTGATATCAAGATAAAGTATATGCTCAAAAAATTGTCAACAAGGACAAATTGAGTAAAAATAAATGAATGTGTTCACCAACATGCAATGGAGTTAACATGATATCTAAAATAAGTCATAAGCTAAAAAATGAGCATAATATGGGTCAAAATGACCAATCTTTATGCAATAAGTCTCTCATGAAAGAAACATACTAATGCACTAATGACCACAGACAAGGCCAACTAATGAAATCTGCATCAACATTGCGTCAATCACATGGATATAAACAGTCCATTAATGAGTCATCCCACTACAAGTGAATGGGTCGCGACTCCATCACCTACATGACCCATGATCTAGGCAATAAAGAATGCAGAACATTATCACATTGTGTATTTATCAAAGGAATATAAGAGAGACAATAATAGATAAGTAGAACATGTGCCTCAAGCACTAAATAATTCAAGTTACAGTTTTGCAAGAATTATAGCTGAAGTGGACCAAAGGAAGGGTTTATGAGGAGTAACAACATATTGCCTTCAAATAAGAAATCCATCATGGACAAGCAACATCATTGCCATGAGGAAAAAGATTAGCATGGGTCAAAACAACTTTCTCAAATAAAGTCTCCAATATAGGAGTGCTCCAAGATATGGTAGCCTCGTCACCTATACACTCAAAAATGAGCAAAGTGTAGGAAGTCATACCATGATTAAATCAAAACTAGGAGCATACATTAAGGAGATAAAGAGATTGAAATGGGAAATCCCCATAAAATATCATCCTCGCATTGAGGAACAAACTGAAACAAATGGAGAGAAAATCCATTGAAGTAAGTGCACACCAATTATAGGTTGGAGGGATACTCCACGGGCCAGATAAGGCAACTACGAGTCAGCTTAAAAACTATCGGGTCCACCATAGTTAACCTTGATAAATTGGCTCCTGATGCAACTTACAAAACAAAATATCATATAAATCATGTATATCAATGGTATAAAACCATAAAGTGCCAACATGGGCATAGAACAATGCTATAAAAGCATAAAAATGCAACCATGTGCAGATAGATCAATTAACTCAAATCATTAAATAATGAAGGCAATAGTGTAAGATACTCATAAACCTGAATAATTGAGATAAAAAAAGTATTTGGAAGAGCAATAAGCATAAGTTATCAGTTAAAATCTCCATGCAAGGTGAACACAAGTGAGAAGGTATAAAACTCCATTAAGGGTAAACATGGATATGAAAATTATAATAGCTGGTATATTTATCTTGGTATATATGTGTGCACCCATATATACTTGAATAAATATACTTAAAATATCATAGTATGAAATCATACAATTACAATTATTAAATGATAGCTTGATGCTAGAAAAATGATTTCCCCTTTTTCTTGTTTAAGAGTAATTACCTTCATGTAAAATTTGTTACAACTAACCCTGCAAAAAAGGTTAGTAAATAATGATAGAGTTCAGAGCTGGCAGATAAGAGTATATTAAAAAAAGTTTAAAAACTTTTCTAAAAAAAGCTTGAGAGATAGAATATTACACTTGTCTGATAGTGAATGATTACCTGCCAAAAATAGGTTGACAAGAGGCAATAATAAAAGGAAAAGATGCTCCTGTCAAGAGCTAAAAAAAGAAAAATAATCTTGCATGAAAAGACAGGAAAACGTTACTAAAAATAATAGTTTTCAGAATAGTAAAGATACGTTATAGCTGCCAACTATAAAAATACACTATCAGTTATCACCAGTAGCAAATAGGAAAACCGATCTCAACTTTCTCATGTCTTCTTGGCAGGAAGTGTAGCAAACACCCTGTCCCAAAGAGATGACGTAATTCCAAACCCACTTGTCTGGTTCTTGAAATGATGATTCAAATGATATTTCTTAAGTCCACGTGCCAAATTTTGAGAAGGTTGTCCATGATGTAAATAATAATGGGTAACATCATACATCACATATCCAAGTAGTCCTCCACCCAAAACAGTAGGTGCAACAGCGTAAGGGGTTATCAGTTTCACCAGGCACCAAAACGGAATTAATAGTATTGCCGTTGCTGCAGGTGGGAAAACAAGTCGTAAGCCATCCATTGGGTGCTTGTGATGGCATCCATGGAGCAGATAAGGGAGAGTATTTCGCCAATAACTACTTGTCTTGATATGGAAAAGGAACCGGTGCAGACTGTATTGCAATTCTTTGCCTGCATGACTGTATTACCGACGGAGCAGCTCTTTGCCTGCAATTTGAACTGTCCATATTTTGAAGCAGTGTGCTAAGGTGAGGGAAAATGATTGTCAAAGCATATCCAATTGACCTGAACAAGCCTCTTGTTTTTCAGGTTGGTCATTTAGGTGACACGTATCAGGAATGGGTACATCAGCCAAATGTTAGCAAGGAGGGTCCCCATTTTTTTGAAAGCAACTTCTGGGAGTTCCTCACCCGTACTGCATGGTGGGTTATACCTCTAGTATGGTTGCCTGTTGTATGTCTGACTTTATTAATTTCCATTAAAAGAGGTTTGTCACCAGAGCAAGCAGCATGTGTTCTATTGTCTGGAATATTTGGCTTATAGATTTGAAATTGATTATTCGTAAGCTCCAAAAAGATAATCATTGATAATTTAAATTCAGTAATTACAAGCTGTTTGAATCCAATTATACTGCTCCAATAATGAACCCTGTTTATAGGTGCCCGTATCCTGCCTACTATTGGGCTCCAACAAATATAGAAGCTCAACCAAAATGGGAGGTTCCTTACTGTTACAGAGAACCAAGACCCGAAGAATGGGGCTATGGTAACTGTGAAGGACCTTATTGGTATTATCCTCAGCCTATGAAAGATGGATATTATTCTCATCAGCCAAAGTATGGAGATTGGGATCCCAGATGTTATGAAAGAGACGCCAATGATTTTGGTGGAGATTTTAGCAGGGGTTTTGGCAGAGAATTAAGGCCCATCTACGTTTATCCTCATCCTCCTCCTGCCGCCAGTGGGCCTTTTGCATTTAGGCCTTTTCATCCAAGTGACCAGTTTCGGCACCCAGACGAGTATCCAATGAGGTTTGTGCCTGTGACCTATGGATCAACATCAGATCCCTGGGAAAACCGATAGGTGAAACCCCATTGTTGTGGATGCCCAAATCATGAGTGCGAACCAGAGACAAGGGCTATGAAGGGAGATGAACGGAAACAACTAATGGATAGTACCTCTGAGGAGGATGTGAAGAAAAGGACACAGAATAACAGTATCATTGCACATGTTGCTCTGATACCCAAAATCCAAGAAACAAAACAGAGAGATCGCCTTGGATCTCTACATGAGAAGCATGAAAGGCTTCCTCTTCCCCCACCCTCCTTCCTCGCTCGCAAATGGTGAACTAAAGCCCTATTTTTCTTGAGGCGGTCAAGAAAGTTTTGATGAAATTTTCTCTAGAATATGCAAGTGAAGAGCACCTGCTCGCTCATGTCACTGCAGGTGGGGCAGTTGGAGCACTGGGAAGTGTCGTGACAACGCCACTTGATGTGATCAAGACCCGCATGACTGTGACCAACATCTCTTGGTTTGTACGTTTGAGTACAACACAAGGAGATGCAGACTCGGCATCCTTTTGTCTTTAATCAACAACTTCAAAAAGAATAAAAATATGAATGTGATGGGTCACAATCCACCGAGAGAGATTGAATAAACATGGCCAAATAGATAAAACCATTGAATAAACATGGCCAAATAGATAAAACCATCATCCAGATGAGTAGTTCATGGAAAAAAAAAATTCATAAAAGCACGATATATAGTCAGAGAGCCATTTCTTAAGCAAAAAATTTTTAGAAAACAAACTGTGAATGCTTTGGCGGCAAGCCTTCCAAAGGAGTTAGATGAAAACTAATATAAAATAAGAAGTAACCTGCACAAATTAGAGCACACAAAAGTTAGTCGGGTTTGGTGGTAAACCAGCCAAATCCAAAAAAAATTCAATTTCTTCCATCTTAAGAAGATTAAAGAAGAAATTAGTGAAATCTTCAAGAGCCTCCTTCGAATCGTACCTTCATGCAAACACTCAAAACAAAGATTAAACTGCTCTGATACCATGTTAGAAATGGAGAAAGAAATATGTAAATAAGCAATACCAGGAAAGAATCTAAGTGAGTAAATGCATGAAAAGATATTACCATAAAATAGGAGAGAGAAAGCTTCAAGCTCCAACACCATGAGACAAGATATTTGGAAAGGGGAAAGCAAAGAAAACCCCTTGTGACATTATGAATGAGGCATGAAAAGCCTAAGAAGAGAGAGAGAGAGAGATAGAGAGCAATGCTCATACAATAATTGAGAAGAGGAAGAAACCTCATTGTTAAATGAGAGAAGAGGGTCATCTCTTAAATAGAGATGAGAGAGAGGAGTTAGAATGTAACTCCCATGTCTATGAATGCCACCATTCATAAGTGTGTGAGGCCAAGTGTGAGATTCCTCTTAAGGAGGAATAATCTAAAATTAGAAATTACAATATATATTTGTCCTCACATATTCCACTAGATGACAAAATAAGATGTGGTGGAACAAGGACAAAAAAGAAATATATTAGGATACCTTGGCTTATATCCTAATATATTACAACAATTTAGTTCTTCACAAGATAGGTATACATACAATACTTCCTTTACTACTATAACTCACACCTTATCTGATCATACATTAGATCTCACATCACATAAGGCTCACATAATAGTTCACATCACATCTACAACATCTCATGACTTCACAATAACTACACAATATAAGATCTTTACTTATACCTTGCACATTCACAAATTACTACACAGTCAGATTTCATGTCTTCACATGCTTGACATAATATAAAATAACTTATGGATTATTATCCACATAGTTGGCTCATCATGAATTAATAATTATTTTGTGACTAAAATAATTCCTCAAGCCGTACAACTCTATTTATTGATATGCTCTATTAAATACCTGCACTGATATTTTAATCATAACTTTTTTCATACTATTTGTACACATTTGCACACTTAACCATGTCATCATGATACTATTGTGAAGCTTCCATTAACTACACATAAGCTAACTCTCAATGAGTTTTCTTTACTCTAATAATTTATTTCTCTATACTATTGCAAACTGTATAACACGTAGACAATTTTCTATCTCTAAATGCACAAATGAAATGCTAAATACATGTTGCCGTAAATGAAAACCATCAAGAGATTTATCTGACCATATTGCCAAAAATAACGTGTTCATTTTGAATCTCTAGGCCATCCATATCTATAACTGAAATATTTTACCCTAATACTTAGTGAGATGAATTTGTAAAGGATCATTTGTTGAAGAAAGACATTAAGCCCATTTGGAAAAAGTATAGAGAAAGGATTTTTGTGGCAATACAATAATAGAGAAATGTTATACAATGGGGGAATAGCCAAACTAATTTGTGAGATATGGTACAAATACTATAGTACAGGAAACTTTCTTAAGGTATTTCCATGAGAAATGTTATGTGTTGATAAGAAGTGACTACCAAGTGGTCAATATCCCTAGCCTTGCCACAATGGGGGAAAAACTTTAATATTGATCAACCTTTAGATTCATGAAGCTTGTTAAGCATGTATAATTTAGCATAGTATTTATAAGAATAGTAAAACTAAGACATATTAATGTCTACAATTTTTTTGACATCGGGAAAAATTGGTGCTAATGGAAACAAGTCTTCTATAGAGCCTTATTAGTAGGGAAATTAATTACAAAGTAGGAAAATTTTTTAGCCTCATTTAGTGAGTTTAATCAGTTAATTTGATCGTCTTATGTCACAAGTACATCTGTTGTGGTATATACTATCTTATGAATAATTAGCAATGGAATAATTGATAATGACTTTGATAATGATTAGTTCCCTACCTAAGGCCCACAAATTTGATAATAGTTGTATCTTTGTAGGTGTCAATGTCAGAACCATACATAACAATTTTGTGTATGCTGAAATAAAGTAAGTGCTAGACTAAATTGTTGGTAGCTAGTAATACTTATAACTGTCATAACCATCTAAGCCTACTTTTAGCATATAAATTCTTAGGTTAGACCACTATGTCTATATTGTCCATGTCCAATATTGATGTGACAATTGTGTGTGAAAGACAAAGATTAGGCAAAGAAAAGAGTCGAGCGGTACTTTTAATGGCCTATTCAAGCAACAAAACCACTACAGCATTGAGGATCATGTCCACACAAGAAAGCACTTGCAGGAAGGAAATATGTAATTACTAATCATAGGTAGACATAGCTTTAGGAAGATTTATATCTAGGTTCTTCAGCTCTTCCAGAAGCAATTGGCTATATCTAGTAGAGTGACCATGTGTGAGAAAATTAAAAAAAAAGGAATCACATGAAGAGAACCTACACAACTAAAATCTAATAGAAAAATAAAATGGTTAGAAAGGACAATATCAAACATGCATGATTGCATGGTCCTTAGAATTTTCTTGCATCAACATCCTATAATTTAAACCGATCACATTCTCAAGAACTAGCTCATAAATTTATTAATTTCATTAATGCTCATTTCAACTTCTCTTTGTTTGACTCACATTGACTAGTTTGATATAATTTTATTTTTAAATTATAAAAATTATAGCAATAGAGATTATATATACATTATTTTAACCAATTTTTGGATCAAAATTTTACATGTCAAAGATATATAACTTATTTGGAAAAATGAGCAAGAATTATTTATTTTTACAAATTGAAATGCAACATACCAAGTCAATGCTTACTTTTATATTTGACATAATCAATTACTCTATTAAAATTATATTTTCTTTTAGCTGCATCATCTATATATGTAGCATAGAGAATAAGGATCTTTTTTAGTAATGTTGTATTCAATCTTGTTCAAAATCTAGTGATGGTGTTAGTCATATAGCACAAACTTATGAAGGATATGCCCTACCTCATCCTATGCTTGGGTTGGATCTTATTGGTCAATATTTGACTAATACATTAATAAAGATCCTTAATGAGAGAGGGCATTCATTCATGAATACTATATAATGAGAAATTAACATGATCAAATTTCCACAATCCATTTGAAATGTTAAAATTTTGTTTTTACATTTGATTGTATAATTTTTTTGGTTCTTGATGTTAAGGAGAAACTTATTTTGTCACTCTTAACTATGAATAGGATCTTGAAAAAACCAAGGGGAGTTCTTACACTGAAAAAAGTTAATAACTTCCTAATGGATAGGTGATTATTATTGGTGCTGGGCATTTTAGATGCCCCAAGATTTTATTCCAACCATCTCTAATTGGGATGGAATCTATTGGTATTTATGAAATAATCTATAATTCTATCATAAAGTGTGATGTGGATATGAGGAAGGATCTTTATGAGAAAAATGTACTGAGTGGTAGGTCTACATTGTTCTTTGGTATTGCCGATTGAATGAGAAAGGAGCTCACTTCTCTAGCTCCTAGCAGTATAAAAATCAAGATTGTTTCCCATCTAGATAAAGTACAATATTTGGATTACAAGGTCTATTATGGCATCCCTTGGTACATTTTAAAAATGTGGAATTCTAAAGAGTGAGTATGAAGAATTGAGCCCATCTATTATTCACCAAAAATGTTTTCCAAATATAATTCTTATATTTTAATATTTTTTTGCAAATATTATTTTAGATAGTACATACTTGAGATATTGGCAACATTGGTAAATGTATTTAGTTTAATCTTTATCTAAGATTTTAGAGAATCTATCTATACAAGTAGAAATTCTTCAAAGAAAATTTTTTGGCACTTGTGACACAATTATTTTTATCTTTTTCCTTATAGCCTCTTCTATGTTTTTTAGATAACATTTCAAAGTGTTTCACTTCTTTATCTTCATTTTATCCCTTATGCAATAAATCCAAGACAACTCTTTCTTCTTCATCATCTTCTAAAAGTATTGTCACTCATATGAAGGTACTATCATGAATAGTTTTATCTTTTCCCTTTGAAGGTTTGGTATCTTTAAAAGGTTTTCCGTAATATCTAAGAGATGGAGGGAGTGATGTTAGAGACAATACTAGTAGATTTTACTCTCCCATTATTATATCCTTAAGCTTTAGAGACTTTTCTATGTCTTTTAGTTTAGCCTCATGATTCTTAATATATTTCCTATATTGTGGCACAAAAAAATTAACATCTTCTCTCAATTCATTGTATGCATAGCTTGAATAAGTAGGTATAGATACCTCTACTCTATTATGGGAAAAATTCATGCATTGATGGTATGTTAATGTTACAACTTGTATTTTATGTATTCAAGGATGTCCCAATAAGATTTTGTAGGAGAATAGTTTTTCCAACACTTGACAAGTTACATCTCTTTCTACTAGTGCTACTTTGATAGGTAGTATCACCAGTCCTTTTAAAATACTCTCTCCTTCATAAATTTTGATTGTTATCTTCTTTTGAGGATCTATAGCATGTTTAGAAAAACTAAGTTGTCTAATAAAATTATAAGAATATATGTTGAGACCATCTCTTCCATAAATTAGCACATGCTTGATGTATAGTGTACAAATCATGACCTCAATGTCTAATACTTGATTATGTGGGTGACTCAAAAAGTTATCATTTTCTTTAGATATAGACATGTAGTGTAGTGAAGTTAAGTGTCCCACCATAGATTGAAATTGATCCAAGTCTAAAAATTTTGGTATGTTTTCCTCTATAAGGAATTTTTCTAATATTTCCATATGTTTAGGAGACATTTTCAGAAATTCAAAGATAGTGATTTGAGCATTGGTACACTATAATTGCTTAAGAATAATAGAACTAGTTCCTCTAGAAGAAGAATTTGCTTTCAAAGTTTTAGTTGTAGTTACAATAGCTTTTTTTTCCTTTGGAGGTTTATCTTTTGATGAAGGTTTAACCTCTTTGATAATAATATTTCCTCTTGATCTAGTTAGACCATTTTTTGTTTTAGGATCTACATTTAGTCCTTTTAGTATAATCATGTTAGAGTACTCTATTCCAATATTTTCTACCATGTGAATCACATTATCATCATTGGAGTACATGTAGTTGACTTTAACATTATTCTTGGACTTTGATCCCTCTCCTATTTCATACTTGAGAAAAGGTTCCTTGAAAGATTTATGATCTGTGTTTGCATTATGTCCATCCACCACCACTACTCTAGCCTCTATGAGATCTTGGATTGTGTGTTTATGTTTTATGTAGTTTCTAGTTTTATGCCCTTTGGTTAGATGAAATTTATAGTAGCCATTCTCATTCCACCAGTGTGGTTTCACTTTTGGATTGAATGGTCTTGAGTTATCTAGAAAGCTTATGATGTTGTTCTATAGTAACATTTTGAACACCAGTTCAAAAGGTTCTCACAAAGGCACAAAATTATTCTTAGGTTTAGCAATCCATTTTTTATTCTTGGATTCATTTCCAGTGGATTGAGTTATCTGTAATCTTTTTAGCATCCTTGGTTTCTTTTGTGTTATTCATCGACTTGAAAGTTGTTTTAGTTGTATTGGGATTAACCATGTCTACAACTCAATCATTTATGACATCATAGTTTTTATTCCCATATTTGTTCTTGTCTTTTCTAGACCCTAGTTTGGTTTCCTTATGGAGTGTCAATTCTCCTTTGCTATCATAAAGTATTCTATGCATACAACATTTTTTATCATTTCATAAAATCCATATTGTCCTTGCAATTATAGGTTATGCTCTAGTTTAGGTACAAGGTTTTCTAAGAATGTGTTCCATATCTCATCTTTAGGAATCTTTTAAGAGTATTCAGACTATAAGTGGCTCCATCTTTGGAGGAAGTTTAGGAAATATTCTCTCATTCTCTATTTAATGTTGCAAAGATCTTGTATGGTAACTTGATATTGAATGTTGAATGCATACTTTTGTACAAACATATTTGCAATTTTGTCAAAAGATTTAATTCTAAAAGGTAGTTTTGAAAACCATTTCATGGCTTGTCTACCTAAGCTTTGTGGAAATAAGCATATAAGGTATGATTGATCATGCATGAATTCTATAGATAGGAAACCAAATTCTCTCTTATAATCTTGAGGGTTTGTGGCACTCAAGGTTTTTTTTTAATTTAGTCATTTCAAATCCTTTATGGAAAGGATGCATGTACATACTTTTGTCAAAAGAAAATGGACCAATGATATCTAACGTGAGTTTTTTAGTAGATTTTGTTAATTTGTAAGCCTATGTTTCTTATTATTGTCCAAACACTTTGTCATTTAATAATCAAGGATGAATGGGCATCACTGTGACAGAGTCATCTAGTGATGGCCAAGCATAATAAAGAACTTGTTTATTTTTCATTACACATGTCGAACAAGTTAGTGACTGCTAAGCACCTTAGTTGAGGCTAAGTGCATGTGTAAGACAAGCTATTTTAGTAGAGAGAAAGTAAATTGAAAAGATAATATTTTCAAGAAAATGAACAAGCATATGTATATAGTATATAAGTGCCACTATGAGTGTCAACACATTTATATGTTGAGGGGTTCAGTTTTGACATTTAAGTTTGTAATTGCACAAAAAACTATGTAAAATGTTTTGGCCAACTTCCATATGATATTTAATGTCATATAGACTATTAAGATGAATATTAAATATCATCACATAAGGTAATAATCCCAAGGAATGCATATCAACCAATCAAAAAATTAGAAAGAAATGAAAAAGACGATGAATTGTAAACCATTGATTGAGATCTAGACATTTCAAAGAAAATCTATTTAAGGACGATTCTAACCTTAGAATTAGTGAGAGTGTGTGTGTGATGAGAAGATAAGGATGTGAATAGAGAGAGATGCATGTATGAACAAATGTGCAAGTGAAGAAGTGATCAAAGAGAGAACAAAGAAAGAAAGGCTAAGTATGGAATCATATTAGACAAAGGAAATCAAATTAGTGAAGGACTAAAAGGAGATTTTAGATTGAGAGATCATATAAGACACTATAGTATAGAGGAGATCTGAAATAAGCTTGCAGAGAAAACTAAGGGTTACGTACTGAATCAATTTTGAATCAGGGCAAAACTCTTAATTGAGTGATCCTAACAAGTTTATGTAAACCTCCTAATAGATTCCTTACATAATTATAAGTTTGAAATCCTTTAAAGGGTAGGACTTAATAGTCTTGAAGCTTTAAACAGGAAAAGCCCCTTATATGGTAGATTATATATTATGATCAAACATTATAACCCTGATAGTTTAACTTTATCATTACCATAGTGAAGATTTGTGGGTTTCATCCCCACCCTAGTTTCACCTTTACATTAAAGTATTTCTAGGTAACAAAATCATTTGTGTTATATGTTGAATATTTTATGGATGTGATGTATGTAGTTATATTTTAGTGTAATAATTTTAATGTTAGATATAAGATCTATGAGATGAATTAGGTATGAATTCAGTAATTTGGTTTTGCAAGTTAAAATTTAAGAATCTAATTCACCCTCCCTCTCAATATATTGTTTCCCAATAATACTTCCAACAATTGGTATCAGAGCACAACTGTCTTGGAAGAAGCCTAACAACTTGAGAGGATCATATCATGGAGATGGAGGAATACATGTTGGGAAAAATCATTTAGAACTAGATGATTCAAATCCATATCATATTACAATAACTTAAAGGAGTGATAGAAGAATTAAGAAAATCATTGACAAAAAGGAAAGAGATAGAAATACAGTCAAATGACACTCTATACGAGGAAGTAGACACAAAAGTTCTACTATACAAATGAAAGAGTAGTGATAACAGTGAAGCAATAACAAAACTATTGGAGAAAAATAGTTCTTTAAGAAAAGAGACAAAATAACTCAAGAGAGAACAAGAAACTCAATCAGTAATACTATGTAAAGTAATAGAGCAAAAGAAGATAGATGAAGAAGGAAAAGTCATGGCTAAAGAAGACAAAAGATAGATGGAAAAAAGACTTGAAGAGAGATCATTTGAAGTGTAGAAGCTCACAAAAAATTAGTTGGATATGATAATTCAATTGATAGTTTCTACTTAGGAAGAAAATAGAAAGGACTTGGAGATTAAAAAAACCTAAGGTTGCAAAATGAGAAACTAAGAAGTGAGCTAATGAATGAGAAGGAACTTATGGAAAGAATGAACAAACCAAGTGAGGCTATCAAATAATTTGAAGAATTGATGAGATCACCTAGATCAAAAAGAGATACCTCTGGACTAGGATACAACAAGAACTTTTCATCTACTAAAGAAGGAGAATCATCAAAGAATGGAGCACAAAGAAATACTAAAGGAAAACCTACATGTCATCATTGTGGTAAACATGGACACACAACAAATATTTGCAAAAGAAAGAATGGTATGCAAAATCTTAAACCTAAGTCTATTGGTAATTATTCTAACTAAAAAAAAGGTACGACATCAACCACATGAATGTAGATCAAAGAAAAATGATTCATTCAGTACATTTAAAAGAATGTTGCTCTAACTATCAACAATATAGGCATATAGCTCATGAACGAAAATTCAAGACAAAATTCAACTAGACACCTTAGAAACAAGAACATGCACTAAGAAAAGGGAATTCCTATAATTGGGATTTCAATATATGATATAGTTGTCACTGTTGTGGAGAGTGTGGTCATGTCCTAGAGAATTGCATCAAGACACATTTCAGAGGAAATTACAAGAAGTGGCTGAAGAGAGAAATAATATGTTTAGTTGACTCAAAGTTAGACATATCGGTAAAAAATGTAGAATGAGAGCACCAGCACAAAGGAATGGAAAAGGAAAACTTGAGGGAAAGAAAAAATGGATAGAGATATTAAAAGCTAGAAGTAGTGGAGCAAATGAAGTAGAGATCACCCAATCTAATCAATCAAGTGATCACACCCCAACTAACTAAAGGAAGAAGGTATGTAGGAACTATAAATTTAATGACATATCTTATATCAGTTCCTAACATAGATGTGCTAAATTTTCATATTTGCATAAGTAAATGTGCTTTAAGAATAGATCTAGAAAAGGGAGGAGAGAATCATTTGCTACATAGAATAACAAGCATTAGTGGTATACTCTATATTGACTAAAATTTATTGTATAGACCAAGTGATTGAAAGAGTTTATGTATTGACCAAATGAATTAGTGTTGGTTGAGTAAGGTAACCTCAACTGAGCAAGTATAGAGACCAAGCTAGCTATCATACACCAAGCAAGTATAAGAGAATTTTTTGTAGACCTCAAATAAAAATTTGAAGGTATTTATCTAATTTGAGCCTACATTTCTATTCACCAAGAAATTTCAAAGCTCATAAGTAATTTAAAGCTGATTAAGTCAATTTTAGCAATGAAGAATGTGAATCATAGTGAAGCATTGGCAAAGTTGATAACATCTAAAAGTGATACTTTCAGTGCCGAGTAAACTGTTTCTTAAGATATCATAGAAAGAGATTATTTTTCAAAGCTCTAGATCAAATGACATCATCAAGAAAAATATTAAAAGATAGAAACACACAAATTATGTAGAATGACCAGTGTCCTTCACCAAACTTTAGGGGCAGTATAATTGCTAAGAAGATTGAAGATGATATTGGTGCCCTTTCGTCAATTCCACCCAAATTTTTAATTATTCAAGATGTAATATCCTACTACATATCCAATGTAGGAGAGATTGGAGATTTTGAAATAAGGGCATCTTATGAGAAGCTATGTAGCAATGGAGTCTTGAAAGATGAGACAAAAAATAGTCATTGAGAAAGGGCTTACCCGTGCCCTAGGGTTTTGTTGAGCTGTCATTTTGCATGATGCTTAATGACAGGAATTCTTTCAAACTCCTCTCTCAAAAGTTAATCCGAGAATCAACTCCAAGGTTCCAGGTGATGTTGCAACCTACTGGAATCTACTCAATTGAAGATAAATGTGAATGTTCAAGAGGACTCCTTTGCTAGTTTTGGTAACTTCAAATAAGTTTTGAAATCTATTCACCACTTCAAAAAGAATAAAACACCAAAATAGAAACTATGTTTTTGTATTTTCTATTTTTCAATGAATGCAATCTAACAATGCAACTAATATGAATTTCTAATTTAACAAGGGTTTAGTATAGAAAATATTGTAGATAAGGTAACAATAAAATTAAGCAAATGAACATGAATGTAAAATCCTAATGGACCCATAAGCTATAGAAAACAACGCATCTGCGAGTTAAGCCTTCGAGGAAATCGATAAGTAACCAATGAAAGTAGGAGTAGTGCTTCCTTAATTCCACTAATGCAATTGTCAATGGGAATTTAGCAACCATAATATTTTTCACCTCTCATCAAATTTCAAGGCCACAAAAAGTGTGCTCATGCAAGACGAAAAGCTATATAGGAACAAAATGGGTGATCTCTTCTCAAACTAGATACATTAGCAGAATTCATAAAATTGTAGCAAACACCAAAATTAAAAGATTGCACAACCAACAATAATGCAATAAAATTTTGGCTCAATTACATTCCATGAACATACATTCACAAAACATAACAAATTTAGGCAATAATTACTACACTCTAAATGCGAACACCAAAAGCATATATTATTACAAAATAATGGTGACCATGATTACATATTACAATCTCGTATTTATAAAAAATCTTCTCCTCAATTTGTGTTGAGAGTGAGAGATATCTTCATGCAATCATATGCTTATAATTTAATTTAAAAAACTAATTATATACAAACTGCCTATCTAACTAGTGCTTAGTAGGACCTCATCCATCTTTATTATCATTAATTAGATGCATGAGCCTTTACATGTAATAAAACAAAAAAAATCATGAGAGAATAAGAAGGATAGAGCCTTCAATTGATCTAGGAGTTTCTAGAAGTGTCAAAAATAGAATCTCAACCTTCATTGAGCATCTGTTGAAGTTAAACTATTGATAGAATATGTTTTTGGTGCATGGAAAGCTTTAATTTTGGAACTAGCAGTTAATTGTTAGTGCACCTTCAGAAAAGTGCACATCAAAAAAAGCATATTAGGTACACCTATGCAACTCTAACTTCTTCAAAATTCTTCCAACACATTGTTGCAAAAGTGCATTAGTGCACCTAGAACACTAGCACAGCAACACACCTCATAGACCAAAAAATGCAAAATGTCACCGAGTATCAAAATTGAAATTATAGCATTTGGGTTTTGTCCCCCTCCATAATAGAGCTATGTCTAGGTGTTTGTCCTTAAATTTCTCTATTATCTCAGTAACTTGTGCCACATCTAGTAAATCTAAGGCATTATATTTATCTTTGACTTTTTTCCTATAATTATCTACCTCTACACAGGTTTTAGCAAAATCCTTGAGTCTCATGTCGAGCTCTAGTAAAGCCTCCTCTATCCTAATTGCTTTCCAGATATCATCATCATTCAAAACTTTATCAAAAATTTTCTAAAATTTCTCAACCACTACCTGTATAGGTATTAATTTCTCCCATGCATAATCTTCAAAAATTTCAAGGCATGAATCACTATAATGTTTCTCAGCTTTTAAAATTTTCTCTTGGGCATTGTCCTTGAGCTGGTGTATCTCTGCATGTAATGATTCCATTACTTTATTACTATCCACTATCTTTTCAATCCAATCATCTAATTTATCCAATTCCTCAACTATATATACATCCATTAACATTCAATATCTTTGGCCTTTGATCATCTATAATGCATGTTAATCTTTTCCCCAGGTATGCACCTCATCCATAAGACCAAAATCTTGGTTCAAAATTCCTACCATTTTATCTACATTCTTCTGCATGACATGTAGCATCTTAAGATTACCTTGGATGATGAGTACACTTTTTTCTTCAAAACTTTCCCATAATTGTTAACAAGCACTCAAAAATGGGTCTAATTGCACTGCTCCCTTATCACTCCTTTGAATTGTTGTATTTAGGGTCTCCTTATGGTTAGCGGGATCCAAAGGGCCAACAACTTCACTCAAATATCCTTTTCTGATTTCATTCTATCACCAAAGTGTTATCAACTCTGCCCCATCCTATTCTAGCCTCCTAAAAACTTCCTTCATCCCAATAGTGACCATTACTTTAGTAGTTTCCAAGGTTGGCCTCCCAAACAAAACTTCTTGGATCTAATAATCTCTAGGAGTTAGTTCTTCAACATCTAATTCTGGAGGAGGGATAGCCACATGAGAAAAAGTGTCCTGATTCTGATCACTCATAATGAAGGTTAGACATCACACATCCTTAAGAGGTGAATTAGGTTTCCTTAATACTTCTATTAGTTCCATTCTATCCTTCTCCTCGGTAGTGAACTGTTTCTTCTTGTTCCTAATTACTTCTTTTTGGAGCCACCTTGGAATATGTTGCACCAGGAATTTTCTTTTTGAGGATGAAGGGGTCTATTCTAGTATGCTCTTGCCTTTATTACTCCTTTCTAAGGCCTTTTCCCTTTGTGAAGGCTCCTCATCCATAATCTCTATTTTTGTTGAGCCCACAGTTCACACCTCCATGTCTTGGGAAGCTTGTTGAGCTGGTTCACCTATTTGTCCCTCTTCTGACACTTCATCAGTGGATACTTATTGTTGTTCTCCTTTAATTTCTATCCTATCCTATTCAATCTCTATTCTTAGAGGAGGAGGAGTAATTAATCCCTTATCAACACAAAATGTGGCTTATAGCTGCGATTTCAGGACAATCTTAGGTTCGTGTGATTCTAGAGGTATTTGAGTCCAATCCTCCTATTGAGGTTGATTGGTTGGTGTATCTCATATCTTAGCCCCAACCAACTCAATACCTACAGCCATATAATCAAAATCTGACATCTTAAAGACATCAGTCCCCTCTACATACTACTTATCAATCCATTATTACATCTCATCCTTTAATGTAGTAGTTTGAAGAGGTTTGTCTGGGATTGATGGACGTGTAGCCATAGAACTTCTTCTATATTCCTAATCCATGGCTCTAGCTAGCCTGGTTCTTTGACTCAAAGTCAAATTATCTTCTTCATTCTCCTCATCCTCCTCTTCTCCCTCTTCCAGAATTGGTTTAGGGATAGATAGGAAAGGGATTACCTTTTTTATAACCTTTTGTATCTTTTTCACCAGAGTCTTAACCTTTCTTCTTTTTGATGCTAAAGGAGTTGCCTATTATGTTTGAAGAGGAGGGAAAAACTCTTGAATCTAGTCCTTTTTCTCAATTTGGCTTGGTCTAGCTGGTGGCACTTGAGGATCAACCTAGACTTTTGGAGTTCCATTATCTTCTAGCCCTTGTACATTTTCTTCTCCTTGTTGCGGAGGTGCTAGGATTTCACCCTCCTCTGGCTCAACTCTTAGTAGAGCACTTCTTTTCCTCTTAACTCTTCCTTATCCCTTCTAAGCTTGATAGTATCCAACTGGCCTATCAAGATGGTGTACCATTTCTAGCCTTATAGGAAACTAAGCTACAAAAGTGGTGACTTTCTTCCCTTTACCTTTGGCTTGATGGGCTTGTGCATGAAAGATAACTGTCTCAAGAATGAGATTAAGCTTAAATGGTTTCCTAGTCCAATCCTACATCATTTTAATAATGTGCCTCACCCTATGGTTAATGTTAGAATTCTCTTCTTTGTCAACCTTAGCATTCATAATGGGTCTTTTGCTAGTCTTATCCTTGTTGAACAAAGGATCAAGCAATTTTTTTGTCTTGTTGTAATATCTTCAATGGAATCTTAATTTTTAAGGCCTTCTCTACCAAGTATAAAGTCATCCTACAATAATCCCTTATTTGGATATCATAGTCATTTTTTGCATTCATCCAATGATCCTCAATAGCTTCTTCACACTAAAATATCTTACCAGCCAAATATTTTAATTTCTCGATATTATCAAAATATGGCCTAGGAGAATTGTATTCCTCCAAAGGATATTGATCAAATTTAGATTCAAAAGAGGGGATATTTTGCCTCCAATCTACTTGAAAAGGTCCTATATTCAAAGGCCAGGTCCAACATATTTTATGTTGCTTTCTAACTTTTTCATAGGCAGACAAAAATTGTCGAGAAATCTCAAGGATAACAAGTCTATCATTAGGATACCTTGGGAGTTTCTTAGGGTTAAGGATTGTACATGCTACCCTTAGATATGTGAATATCCTAAATTGAATCTAATAAGCCCTAAAAATTTTAATTTTTGCCACTACATCATCTCATAATTTCTTCACATAATCTCCTTCTATGAATTAGATTATAGTGAATATGAAGGCATCATTCACAATTATATATTCTTTGCTCTACTTTGAAAGCATCTTCTTCACCAATTGGAGATAGACAATATATGTCCATGCATTTGGATCCTACATGTTGCTTTTCCTATAAAGCTCGAGATAATCTATCACTCTTACAACCAACAAGTACACCAAGTATGACATCACGTAGAATTTCCTTTGGTTCTTAGCTACCACCAACTACTCACACAAATTTTGATTGAGAGTAGAAGCCCAGTCCAATGGCATCTCCACTTCCTTAATCATCTCAATAAAGTGTTCCATAAATATGTGTAGATGCCTAGCTACTGGTTGACGCATAACTCTACTCAAGAGTATGATCGAGTATCAAACATCTTCAATAATGTACCCTCTTGTCATATCCACTTTGCTAGTTTTCATTCCCAAAGGATTCTTCTCAATGAGGTATGAAGATTGAATGATCTCAGAGGCTTCCTCAATGTGTTCCTGATACCACCTTTCTACTTTCTCATAGGTGAGACTAATGAACCAATCTACCCTTGGGAGATGAAATACTTTCTCAATATTCTTTGGTTGCAAATCAAGAATAATTTCTCCCATTATGCTCTTCGTAACCCTCTCCTCAGGGACAAAGTGTTCTATGAGTTTCATAATGAGTTCCAAATATTGTACTGATATTGCATGTGTAGTTGCATTGACAAGCCCTAATCTGATGAGTGTAGAGACCATTTGTGACCTCTTAGTAGGTTTGTTACATATCTTCAAAAACTCTCCTAGATTTGTATGTCCCAAATCTGTATCTCTCATCTCTAAGTTGTCATCTTGGAACCTTGACTTTCTCGAAATACCTTGGAACTTAAAGACCATAGGTTTTGGTACCATTTTGTCACCCAAGGAAGATAAAGAAGATGCCATTATATCTACACAAAAAGTACATCCATTAGTCCAAATTTGGGGGAAAAATAAATTAATGACACCTTATTAATGACATAATTAAAACCCTAAAAATTGGATTGCTTGAAAACACCTCAAAACCCTATTTAGGACCCTTAATATGAAGGATTAGTGCACCATGTGCACCTAATGTACAACCCTTTTACATTTTATTTTTCTTTTAGGTGAATAGTAGCACACCTCACAAGGTGCACTACTTTGCACCAAAAAGGAGTTTTTAAAATTTAGGTTACATTTTGAAGTTTATTTTGAAGACAAAGGATGCACATCAAAGCACCCAGGTAGGTTTGGTGATTTGCACTTAGCTTTGAGTAGGGTTTCTTGAATTAAAAAAATTGGTGTGCATCAGTGCACCTAGGTAGGTATGCATCAGTGCACCTAGGTAGGTGTGTTGATGTGCACCAGCTTTAATATTGCTTGCTTTATTTTGTAGGTCAAAGCAAGAAGAAGGGAGGAGTGGAAGGCACACCTTTTATTTGTGCTACTGCAATCAAAAACAAAACAATGGAGAAAATGACAAGATAAGAGGGGAGGGGATCCCCCCTCTTATACAAACCTAAGAGTGTTTGGTGCAATTGTACATGATTGCACACAATGCCCAATTTGAAATTCTCGGTGCACTAGCACACTTAGGGAGGTGCACTAAGTGCACCAAAAGACTTTAAAATGACTTGGTCCTTTAAAATTCTGATTAGTCAGGCTTTGGGTTTCTCAATTGGGACCTGGACATGAACTGGGTCTCTAACTGAGACCTCAAAATGACTTGGACCCCAAACTAGGGTCCCAAAAAAGCTAAAAGTTAAAGTAGGGGGTCCCCATTTCTGATTGAAATTGGACATGTGTTGTGGAACCAAAAAAAATAGCCTCGACAAAAGGAAGAAATGACAAAGATATTTCTTCACCAACAAACATTTTTCTAACATGTGTCAAACATCAATTTAATCTTGAAGATACCAAGTGTATTTTGAGTCACTTTATAGTCAAAAGCCTCAAAATTCTTAAGCTCAAGGTTCAGTGTGTGCTTGGTGTATTCATTTCCTTTGATATCTCAAAGTACAATCTATCAAAACTTTTTGACAATGCAGAAACAATCTTCCACCCCATCTGGCTCATTCATCACGAATCTCCATGAAAGTTGCTTGTCAATCCATTATTTGACCAAATGAGAGAATTAGTTTGAGGGCTCTTAGCAGGTTGCCACTTTTTAATTTTTGGGTAATCCTCAGAATACTTGCTTCATGTAGTTCATAATGTCACCATTTGATTCTTTGATGAAGCAATTTTTTGGATAGTTTATCTTGAGTACATATCCATTTATCATATTACCATTTTAGATCCCCTAGAATCCTTCAATCTTAACACCATTCCTCTTCTTCTTTTTTTAAAAATATTTTTCTTTTGTATCCTAACCATGCTTAGACTATGTGGCCAAGACATTGGTGTCATTTCTTGGATTAGATCTTTGGTGAACATCCCTTGCATTCCTGTTTTAAGAACTTTTTAGAAGCTCTCACACCAAACAATGATCTTAGCAATTCCTTTAAGAAGACCCTTCTATTTGAACCAATGGGGCTTGGATCATCCCTCACTATCTTCAACTTTAGTTTGACAGCATTTGAGATGATCGATCTTTACATTTGTAAAGTGTTGAGAACTTATTACTCTCCAACCCTAAATTGAACACTAAATATCCCCTATTACTGCAAGTAACATCCACTCCTCAGTTGGTATAAGACACAACATCATCAAAATGTTTTGACAAAGAAATACCTCTTCCTAAAATCAGAATGAAAAGAGTAGTTAATAAGATATGTCAAGATAAAATCTTGAGTGCACCTACCCCCTGGACTGACACAACTTTGAAAGCAAACATACAACTAAAAGCAAACACACAACTAAAAAGAAAACACACAACTGAAAATAAAGACACTTGCAGAAATGAAACCTATCTAATAATTTCTTTATTTTTTATTATTTTTAATATTTTTTAATTTCTTTTAGGCTTCAAAGTAATGTTTTAGAAATTGCCTATTAATGGGCAACAGAAGCAATTCCCCCTTTAAGGAACTTAGCTTAAAAGTATTTTATCTAAGAATTTCCATGATCTGATAGGGACCAATCCACAAGCATTGAAACTTGGTGTGGCTACCCGACTTTTCTTTCGCCTTATCCCAAAGTAGAACAAGGTCAAAAATTCTAAAGGATTTGATTGTGGCCGTTTTTTTGAACCACCTTTTGATGATAGCCTAATGTTTAGCCATGTGCTCCAATGTAGTCATCCTTTTTTCATTCATCTCTAAAATATTTGTACTCTATCAGTGTCTTCAGCATACCCACTCATGAATTTCAAAATAGGAATCCTAAGATTAAGTGGGAATACTAGTTACTGTCTATAAATAATCAAATATGAAGCTGTCCCCAAAGTGTTCTTAACCCTTATTCAATTTCTCCATACAACATATTTGAGTTGTATATGCCAATCTTTAGGATTCTCCTTCAATAAACATCTTAAAACTATGATCAACTTCTTGTTCATAGATTCTGCAACACCATTCCCTTGTGGATAATAATTTAAAGAGAACCTAATAATGACCTAATTTTAAAATGTCCATTGAGTTAGGAATACTGATGCAAAAGCTAATCTATTATCGCATACTAGGGTGAATGGCATCCTAAATCTAGTAACATTGTGTTCTTCCAAGAAGTTTGTTACCACCTTATTAGTGCAAGTTCTAAAAATCTCTACTTCTATCCATCATGTACAATAATTAGAATTTGTGATTATAAAAGTGTGTCTAGTTGATGAAGGTGGATTAAATGGGACAATGAAATCTGGCCCCCACTTTGCAAAGGGGTGTATCTCAAACACCGGTTGTAATGGCATCATAGGGTATCTTTCTCTATTAGCACTAGTCTAACAAATATGACAAGAACATATTTTCTCAAAAGTGTCTTTGAATATTATGGCCTAGAAATAGCCCGATCTTAAAATCATATGAGTAGTCGCTTCTGCTAAACCATGCCCTATACCATACTTCTCGTTAAATTATTCCAAAACTTCTTTTACTTCCTTGTGTCCCAAGAACTTTAGGTAGATTCCTTCATAATTCCTTTCGTACAACTTTCTATCATGCAACATGTGGGATTCACACTTCATTTTGAGTCCCCTACATTATGAGTTATTCATCCAACTAGGGTATTTTTTTGTAAAAGATAGTATACAATATCCTAATACTAGACATCCATCACTACACCTTGACCAATATCAACCTAACATACAACCATCTTCTTCTGACCTTTTGTATTTGTTTCACTATCAAATCTAAACTTCTTTTCATCTTCAATTTGATTATCTGCTATCATTTTTTATAACCCTTGACCTCTAACTAATCTCATAGGTTGGATTTCTAGATCAAATTCTTGTAGTATTACCATCCATTTTCCTCATCTTTCACCAAGTTCATTTTGTATTAGTAATGTCTTCACTACTAGATTAGGTACAATAGCATACACCTTCCTTCTTAGTATCTAATGGTGGAACTTCTTTATCACTTTGATTAAATAAAAATACTATTTATCAAGGTTGGAATAATTTAACTTGGCATTTCTCAGAGAGCAACTCATAAAAGCAATAGGTCTTTAATCTTATTTTTCTTTCTTCTAGGTTAGGATCCCAGCACACAAATGTTCTAAAGAAAAGGAATATATTTTGAAGGGAAGCTCATAGTTAGGACTTACTAGTACTAGAGCCATGGAAATGGCTACTTTGATATCCTTAAATGACTTCTTAATCTCTAGGACCCATTTTGTTTTACCCTCCTATTTGAGTAAATTGTTAACCAGATGGACTATTTCTATGAATCCACTTATGAATTTTTGCACAAAATTTATCTTACCAAAGAAAGATTTAAGTTATTTTCAATAGCAAGGTGATGATAATTTTAGAGTAGCTTCTATTTTATGAAGATCAATGGAGATTCCTTCTTCAAGGATAATATGACATAGGAACTTTCCTTTAATGACCCCAAACGAACATTTCTTGGGATTGAGAGATATTTCATATTTACAACATCTATTGAATACCTATCTTAAATTATCTATGTGAGTACTTCTATCCTTTTAAAAGATAGTTAAGTCATCCATGTAGATAACTATACACCTGTTTATCATTCCCTTAAAAGCTTTAGTCATGGCTCATTGAAATGTAGCCCTTGAATTAATCAGCCCAAAAGGCATTCTCTTGTAGGAAAAGATTATGCATTTAGTTGTGAAGGCCATCTTTAACCTATCCTCTTCATCAACCAATACTTGATTATAACCCAAATATCCATCCAAGAAAAACATTATTTTTTAACCATTCACAATTTGCAAAACTTCATCCAGTGAATTTAATGGGTAGTTGTGCTTTTGGGATGTGAGGTTCAAATTACAAAAGTCTACAAAAAAGACAAATTTCTCTAGTCTTTTTCTACACAGGAACCAAATTAGCCATCCACATGGAGTGGCAAATAGGGAAAATGATCTTGGAATGTAGTAACTTCTTGACTTCCTTCATTATCAGTGGTTCAAGTATAGGGTTAACAGGTCTTTGTCTTTTTTAGAAAGGTTTGGCATGGGGTTTGAGTGGAATATCATGTGTAATAATCTAAGGATCATATGTCTTTAGTTCTTAATAGCTCCAAGCAATGACATCCTTGTATTTTGTAAGCAATTTGAGCATGTCTTCCCTTTCTTGTGCATTGCATTTTTTCTTGATCCTTACCATCCTAGGATCATCATCAATACCTAAATTGTAAGAATTGCATTCCTTGATCCCTTTCTCTTTGTTAGACCTCTTATTAAGTGTTGATTTGTCATGATCAAAAATGTGCTCCAACTCAATCATCCCTTTGGGAAGAGTGTTAGTTTTCAAATTTAGGATATCATCTTAATCTCCAAGTTATTGTCCTCAAGTTTGTCATCTACAGTGTCATCAATTTCTTGCCCCTTAAAGTGGCCACTGCACATAATAAATTTGAGTATATGTTGATCATCTTGAAAGACTTGAAAGTTTGTGATATTGTTGGGAATAGATGGAACAACAACCAACTCAATAGAAAATCATTTCAATTTAGTTCTCTTGACTGGTTGTAATGCACTCACTGAAATGGCAAGGGTGTCTACTACCATGTTTTTCTTTCTTGGAATGGATTTTATGTTTAAAGCTTGAAAATCATTAATCAAATCTGATACTCTTTTCCTATAAGCCAACAATATTTTATCATTGCAAGTGTATACTAATTTCACTTGTTGTATGACTAACTGAGAATCTCCTTCAACTATGAGAGTTGTAATTCCTTTCTCAAGTGTAAAAGGAAGTCCTTGGATCAATGCTTTGTATTCTGCAACATTATTAATACACCTAAACTAAAATTGATATGTTGCATAGAAAGGCTTAACTTTTGAATTGATCAGCTCAATACCTATGCCAGCTTCTAATTTGCATTTGGAACCATCAAAGTGAAGTGTCCAAATTGGGTTTTCCTTGGATTTGCTAATCTTATGCTTATTTGTCCTTAGCTTTTCCTTTACTTGAGCTTGGAAGGATTGTCTCTTGGGTACCCATTATATTCTTTGGTGGGGTGGACTTAGTGATTTTCCATTGTTATTCCTTAAATATCTTGTTTGTCCTA
The DNA here is from genome assembly GCA_028749045.1 of Cupressus sempervirens. Lineage (NCBI taxonomy): Eukaryota > Viridiplantae > Streptophyta > Pinopsida > Cupressales > Cupressaceae > Cupressus > Cupressus sempervirens. The sequence continues at coordinate 580,617,655 of CM053787.1, forward strand.
AATTTTTCCTATCAACTCTTTAATCTCGTCCACTTTGGGTGTATGATCGATGACTACCAAAGTCCATCCTTGGCCTTTTACATATTGTTTTCTTCTTTGAACTTTGATCATTCTGAGTGGGGGAGAAGACAAACCTCCATCATCTAAAGAAGTGTCTCTATATGATGCATTTAGATCTTCAATTTCCTCTTCAACCTTTTCAACAAAGTTAGATATGTTTATGGAACTTTGTCTTTTTGTGGGTTCATCTTTTGGATCATTTCCTTTCTCTACTCCCATCATTTGTGTTAATACCTTAGCAACTACTTCTTAACATGATGAACATTCAAACTCTAGTTGACTTTATGCAATTGACAAAATCTTGGAAGGAGGAGGATATTGGGGTCATCTTCTCCTTCTAGACAATATAAATTAGCCATCATGTTGTTTATGAATTGTGTTACAACCTCATCTTTCAGGGTTGAAATCTAAGATTCCATATCTTAATCATTAAAAACCATCACCTTGTAGGATCCGAAATCAATTTGTAATAATGATACCTCATTTAGAGCATTGTATTTTGTAATCATATTTTTTAACTTTGGCTCTGCATCTATTTTGATTTTATTGTTCAAACCTTTCCACGGTAACCAAAGCTGAGTAAAATCTATGGAAAACCATCCCCTTAGACATTTGGTCCATTCTCTACTTAGTAGCAATCCATAAGTTTCAAAAATATCAACCACATGTATATCAATGACATCTTGAATTTGAGGGTCAACTGTCAACTGTATATGGATGTCTTTTAACACACGAATGACTTTTACCTTTGTTTTATCCATTTGTATCACTATCTAATTAGAGCGTTGAGGGATAACCCCCAACCTTTGTGCTATTGATAGTGGCATAACATTACATGAGGCTTCTGAATCAATTAGGCAATTATGAATATTATTCCCATATATACTAATGCTAAGAAAAAATGGGGGCACCTCAATCTTGTCTTTAAACATAGTTGGCATCACCTCCAGAGAATTGGCTTATTAGGATACTATCTTTTGAGAAAAAGTATTCATATTATGGGGTACTTTTGTATGATCTAGAGTTCTCATCAGTGCTTCTCATTGTTGAGGATAATTTTGCAGCATGCCAAACATAGATATGTTGGCCTTTGTTTGTTTCAAATCCTCTATCACACAATATTTATCAATAGACCAAGCTAGATCTTTCAAGATTGTGGGGACATTTCCTTGGTTCTGATTTTGTTGTCTTCCATGAGGTGGCCTTATTGGTACTAAATTGTTACCCACTCTCAGATTAGGAGGAGTTGGTTGTAGTACTAGAGGGATTCCATTTGTCACAAGTTCTTTTCTACTTCTCAGATTGTATGTATTTTGATTTCCATTGCGAAAAGCAAACATCTCTTTAGGCTGGATGTATTGTTCTTGACTAAGTGGAAAAGGCAACTTTTCATTGGTTGGTTATTCTACTAAACATTTTTTGTAGAATCATAGGATTCTAGTAGCATAGCATTGAACTATATGGAGGAACATTATCATTTACTTGCAAATTCTAAAGCATTCCATGATTTATATTATAGTGTGAACCATCATTGTTAGATGTATTTTGACCATTGTCATATTGATTAATATCTATATACTGAACATTGTTGTTGTTATTGTCTATAGGAATGCTTCTATTATTCAGACGAGTGTTCCACTATTGATTTTGTCTTTGGAAGCCATTGTTACAATCAGGAGGATTAGAACTACTTCCTCTATTATTATTCCCAACATTGTTGTTTCGAATATTGTTGTTTCCACCAAAGTTCCTATTGTGGTTCTAATTGTAATTATTGTTGTACGTACCAACATTGTTTCTTTGGAAGTTGCTATTTTGTCCTTGTGCCAATCTCAAATGGGTTAACTCATTATTCATTTGTGACATGGTATTTTTCATTTGACCAAATTCGAAGGCAAAATTATTGTCTACCTTAGTGGAAGTCACCACTTTTTGTTTAAAGATAGCAACTTTTGGTAGTTCATACCCTGGATTAGTTAAATCAAGGTTTTGCAGAGCAAGTGCCTATTGTAATGGAAGATTGGATTCATAGGTATGAATTGAACAAGAATTGTAGGTGCTTTGATGGGGTATATTGGCATTGTTGTAATGACTTGAGCTAGAAGCATCAATCCTCCATTGGGATTAGCTTGCTTAATGAAGGTAATCGCTTCTGCAAAAACTTTGTCCAATGTGTCAATATTTGTTGGTGGAAGTCTTCTTAGAAAAATAGTAGTAATATGGTCCATAGTGTTTAGATAAATCTAAATTGTAACTTCAATGGGTATAGTATATGGTGCTTCCAACTTGCAATATGCCATGTGAAAATCACGGTTGAAGCATGACACTGTCTCAGCTGGATCTTTCTTGATTGATATGAATTGTTGATGTAGCATAGCTAGGTTGATGAAAGTCTTAAATTGTTTCAAGAATATTTTTTTGAAGGTATCCCAATCTCCATTACATCCAAGTGGTAGATTGACAACCCAATTAAAGGCAACTTCCCCCAAAAGAGAAATGGAATAGGCAAAGAACCATATTCTCATTAGCGATATACTTTCGGTTGCAAATTTCCTTAAATACCTTAATGTGATCTTTGGTAGTTCCTATTTCTCCATAGGTGAACCTTGGGAAGAACTTCTTAGGATTCTTTGGAAGATCATTGAGTACACCTGTCAAGTAGATGGGTGAATCTATAGCATTTGCAAAAAAGGCCATTGGAATATTTGGTGGCCCACCAGGGGGTTGTTGTGGAGGTAGAGTTGAAGAAGATGATGAAATGTTGAATGGAAGTGTTTGAATTTGAGATATTCCCTTATCACTATGGAGTTTTCAAAAATGGGTGAGCTTGAGGAACTTGTGTACAATTGATGAAGATCTTAAAGCTTGCTAAAATGGGGATTCTAGATCAAAATCCTCTAGTTTGCATCAACTCTGGAAAAAGTGCACCTCTATAGAAGTACACTTTCTCACAAAATTAGGCACACCATAGAATTTAGCATAGCAGTGCACCAGTGCAGTAGGCGCAACAACACACATAGTGCACTAGTGTAGCAGGTGCAACAGTGCACCTAGTGCACCTAGTGTAGTAGCACACCTCAAAATCTTAGAAACTCAAAAAAAATTCAAAACTTGTAAAAGGTGTAGAATTTTGAAGTTTTGGAAAATTTTCTTCCAATTTAGATGTTAATAAGCCCTCCTTTTAGAGCCACTTCTATTGAGCTGTCATTTTACATGATGCTTAATAACATGAATTCTTTCAAACTTCTCTCTTGAAAAGTTAATCCAAGAATCAACTCCAAGGTTTCAGGTGATCTTGCAACCTAATGAAATTCACTTAGTTGAAGATAAATGTGAATTTTCACAAGGAAGCCTTTGCTAGTTCTAATAACTTTGAATCAAATGTAAAATTTATTAACCGCTTCAAAAAGAATAAAACTCCAAAATAGAAATTATGATTTTATATTTTTTGTTTTTTAATGAATGTAATCTAACAATGCAACTAATATGAATTCTTAATTCAGCAAGGGGTTAGTAAAGAAAATAACAAAGATAAGGTAGCAAGAAAATTAAGAAAATAAACATGAATGTAAAATCCTAATGAACATAAGCTACAGAAAATAATGCGTATGCAAGTTAAGCCTTCAAAGAAATTGGCAAGTAACCAATAAAAGTAGGAGCAATGCTTTCTTAATTCCATTGATGTAATCATCAATGGGAATTTAGCAACCATAAGATGTTTCACCTCTCATAAAATTGCAAGTCCACAAAAAGTGTGCTCATGCGAGATGAAAAGCTATGTAGGAACAAAATGGGTGATCTCTTCTCAAACTAGATACATCAAAGGAATTCGTAAAATCATAACAAACACTAGAATTAAAAGATTGCACAACCATAAATAACTCAATAAAATTTTGGCTCAATTACATTCCATGAACATACATTCACAAAATGATTCTCCAATCCAGATATCTTCAACAAATCTCAAAGATACTTAGCTAGTGATATGAAAATGCCATCTTTGTTTATTATAATCTACAATACCAATAAAAATTTCATGTCTCCAATCATACTCATCTCAAATTATTTATTCATTTCTTTTAAAAATTTCTTACTATCTTCATCATCACCTCCAAAAATAATGTCATCCACAAATACTAAAATAGTCAGAAAACCATCTTTACTCTTTCTCAAGTACAAATTACTATTAGTATTACCTTTCACAAACCCCAAATTTCTAAAGTGTATGTCCAATATTGCATGCCATGCTCTAGGTGCTTGTTTCAATCCATACAATAGCTTCTTCAATCTACAAACCATTCATTTTTTATATGTCAAAGTAAAGTCATCATGTTGTTCAATGCATACCTCTTCTTTTAGTTCTCCATTTAGAAAAGATGATTTAACATCCATTTGATAATCTTTAAAGTCCTTGTTAGCTACTTATGCCTAAAACCTTCTCACTATGTCTAATATATAAATAGGTGCAAAGGTTTCTTCAAAATCAATTCCTTCTATTTGCGAATGTCCTTTACAAACTAGTCTTTCTTTGTTTCTCACAACTTCACCTTTTTCATTCATCTTGTTTCTAAATAACCATTTTTTTCTAATAACATTCTTATCTTTATGTCTAGTAACCAATTTCAAAGGCTTGTTATTTTCAATCTACTTTAATTCCTTTTTCATATCTTTTATCCAAAAGTCATCTTTACAATTTTCATTGGTATTTAGGTTCAACTTGAAATATCAAATGTAATTTTTCACTAACCTTATTTCTTTTCATAACTCCTTTGTTCATTCCTCTAGTGATTTTTTTAATAGGGTGATTCTTTTCCACTTTTTCATTAGGTGTCACTTTCTCAATTTGTATTTCTCCTCTAGGTTTAGATCTTGGTTATTCTCTATGTTCTTCTCTTTGTTATTTAATCTACATATCAATTTTAGTTTCATAAAATAATTATTACTCAACATTCTAATTATTAGTTCTTTAATCAATCTCTCCATCAAAATCATAATCAAGTATCCTTTCTTGAATTCTAAAATCTTTATCAGCTCACACATTTTCACTTTCAATAATAGTCTTCAAACTCTTATTAAAACATCTATATTTTTTTCTTTTTAATAAATATCTAAGAAATATTCCTTCATCACTTCTAGAATCAAACTTTCCAACATCATCATCTCTCTTAATATTGAATTTACTTCCAAATATTCTAAATTATTTCATAGTAGCTATATGTCCAAAATAAAGTTCATAAGGTGTCTTATTAGTGCCTTGGCTAATTTGCACTCTATTTATTAGTGTATACTGTAGTGTTCACTGCTTCTCTCCAAAATATATGTGATAGATTGTTCTCAAATGTCATTTCTCTATTTTCCATGATTACTATTATGTTCCTTCTTCCATTCTACTATGGAGTCTTAGGGGCTAAAACTTGTTTTTTTATACCATTATCCTCACAAAATTTGTTAAATATATTTGAAATAAATTATTCACCTATATCTAACCTCAAAAAACCAAATTTATTCTAAATTCTATTCTTAAATATCTTGAATTTCTCAAAAGCTTCATATTTCTCTCTAAAAAATACAACCCACATCATTCTATTGAGATCATCAGTAAGAAGCATAAAGTACCTTTCTCCACAAAAAGATCTTGTTCTTGTAGGGCTACAAAAATTTGTATGTACAATCTCCAACTTTGTTGTAGTAGTAAACATCTTTCTTAGAGACAAATTCTTCTTCTATTTTTCCAATGCACATTCTTTGCAAATCATATTAGTGGGTTTCACAATATTAGGCAAGTCTCTAATTGCAAATTTAGTATTCACCTTTACAATGATATTAAAGTTTATATGATAAAATGTCTTATTCCATAGCCAACCTCCATCGACTTTTATTACCAAACATGTCATTTTAGTAGGGATCCTAGACCTAAATATAAGAATTTTATTGGAACTAAATGGTCATTCTTGTACTATTACCAATAAAAGTGTCATTCTTATCCTTTATAATAAAAGTCTTATTTATAAATTGCAACTAACATCCCTTGTCAATAATCCATCCAATACTAAAAGATTATGTTTCAATCCATCCACAAAGTAAACATCCTTAGTGTTAATCTTTCCATAAAGTGTAATAAATCATTTTCCTTTTATGTGACAAGATGCATTATTTCCAACACTAGCTACATCACCATCATAAGTATTAAATTTAACAAGTTTGTTCATATGTTTAGTCATATGATGGGAATAATCACTACTTATAATCCAATATGACGTTCTCTTCTCATTTTGTAATAATAATGCATTGTCTCTTTTACTTCTTTTATTTCTTTTTTAGGGTTTTCTTATTTAATAAAAAAACTCCTATTGTTGAAAATATAAGAGGAGTAATTAAGAGGGGAGGGGTGAATCAGTTTCTACTAAAATAAATCTCATATCCCTTAGATGTCAGTACAAAATGCAAACTAAAAACTGAATATTGTTGAAGCTCAGTAAACACATACAGAATGTTGTAACTAGGTTAAAGCTTGACATATAAACTTTAGATGTTATCTATGATTAACACTACTTTAACTTAGTTGCAAACACATGAAATAAAATAGCTTGAACACATTTGACACCAAGATTTAACATGGAAACCCAATTTGGGAAAAACCACCAATTGCAACTAGTTATTGTTTCACTCTTCTGAAGTGAGCCCTATTAGGAGCCAACCCTGTTAAAGGTTACAAACACACTGTTAGGTGTGACCCTATTAAAGGATTTAATCACCCTATTAGGAGTGGCCTTGTTAGAGGTCTTTAGACAATTCAATAGATCTGCCACCTTGTTAGAAGATTTGCAAATAGTTGTTAAGCCAACTTTGTTAAGACATTTAGATCACTACTACAATGGTTAGAGAGTAACAATGAGATGACCAAATCTAAATGTTGCTAATTTGCTAATTATAGATCTCTGTTCTTGCTTGTACTTGAACCTTCCTGACTAAATAGAGCTTTTCTGCTTCACAAGGATATTCTGCTTATCCTTCAAATTCTCTTCCTCTTCTCATCATTTAAATCTTCAATAACATCTTCATGCATTACATCCACCTCATTGAAATCACAATTTGACCTTATACTTATATCTTCCACTTTTCAAGTCAGCTCAAATACAACATAGAATAATTAATATTCATCACCTCAGTCAACTGGAATCAATAGATAAATCAATTAAGTTTACTATGCCAAAATATGAAAATCCTTCATTAGCTAACCCAACTAGGTAGAAACTAACTCAAAAATGATTTCATTTGTTAACCAATAGAAGCTCGATTAATACTGCAAACTCACAAAAATCCTTTGGCAACCGAGTGAGCTCAATTAGCACTAGTTCCATCAAAATTTCCTTCATTAACTGAGTGAGCTCGAATGACACTCATTTTCTACAAACTTTCCTTCGACGCCTGAGTGAACTTGGTAGATACTGCCTTCTGGAGTAGACAATCACAGGAACGCTCTATAGAAATAGAAAATTATCTTTACTACTTGAGTGAACTCAATATATAATGAATGATAATGATATGATATTTGTGTAACATCAAAGACAACTCACAATTAATCAATTGTATCCAACATCTCCCTCTTTGGCATTGATGGCAACACAACATGTCATAGCATAATGAAATTTTGGATTGGATCTTTGAGAACTCTCTTTATTAGTATGAACTCTTTCTTTCACTAGATTCTTTCTCTATCTACAACAACTGCTACCAAGTTCATTCTCAACTTTCTCCCTCTTTTAGCAAACTTCTTCTTCTTTGGAAAACTTATCCCTCTTTCATTCCTTACTTTATTCTAGTTCCAAAAATTTCTCAAAGATGTGATAGTAAACTTATTCCTCTTTGACAACACATGCCAAAGATTAAAAAAAAAATTAATACCAGTGTACCTTAAGTACTGATTCATGTGCAATATGCCCTTGCTAATTCTACACCAACTAATTGATCTTCAGTAGGTTATGGTTGATGCATCACTAAGCTTCATTTAGTGAACTTCAAATAGGGGAATGACCCCTAGCCTACCTCTTAGATATAGAAATGCATCCTTAGGTAATGGCTTTGTAAATATGTTTGCACTCTATTTCTTTGTATTAACATATTCCAATCTGACTTCTTTTTCTTGCACCAATTCTCTTAAGAAGTGATATTTTATTTCAATGTGCTTTGTTTTGGTATGCATCATTGGATTCTTTGATATGTTGATTGCACTGATGTTATCACAGTATATGACTATTGGATCCTTGATCTCTATCTTCATTCCTTCCAACAATTGTTTGGACCAAACAATGTTAGAACAATTAACTACTGGTACCACATATTCTACTTCTATTGTAGATTGAGATGTACAATTTTTCTTCTTTCTTGTCCAAGACACTAGTCTTTTACCAAGAAAGAATGCTCCACCACTAGTGCTTTTTCTATCATCAATACTTCCTACCCAATCGACATAAGTAAATACTTTCAAGTCCAAATTTCCTCCAAGTTTATACCATAAACCATAGTCTTTAGTACCTTTCAGATATCTCATGATTCTTCTAATTGCCATCATATGATTTTCCTTAGGATTTTTTGAGAATATTTCCACTATTCCAACTACTAGAGCAATATCAAGCCTTGTGTGTACTACATATTGCAATTTTCCAATCATTGATCTATATGTGGTCTAATTTAATTCTTTGAAATCATCATTTTTGGAGAGCTTATGTCCAATAGATATAGGGATTCCAACTAGTCTTGAATCTTCCATTCCAAAATTCTTTAGTATTTCCTTGATATACTTAAATTGAGTGATGTAGATACCATTTTTGTTCTATTATATCTACAATCCAACAAATAATTTTATCACCAAACATAGACATCTCAAATTCTTTACTCATTTCTTTTGAAAATGTTTTGCACAAGTCATCGTTTCCTGTAAATAGAGTATCATCAACAAATATTTCTACCAACACAATCTTCTTGCTTGGTCCTTCCTTGATATACAGACTACTGTTATCATTTGTCCTTTGCAAGAAAATTTGTACCAACTAATTATGAAGTCTTTCATACCAAGCCCTATGAGCTTGCTTGAGATCATATAATTCTTTGTGTAACTTGCAAACCATGTCTCTTTTTCTAGGATCTACAAAACCTTATGGTTGTTCTATGTAGACTTCTTCATCAAGAATTCCATTCAAGAATGTAGATTTGACATACATTTGATATGCTTTAAATCCTCTATGTGTTGCATATGCTAGTAAAGTTCTAACACCTTCTAGTCTTGCCATAGGAGTGAAAGTCTCACCATAATCAATACCTTCTTCTTGAGAAGAGCCTTTGCACACCAATCTTGCTTTGTTTCTTGAAACTTTTCCATCTTCATTTAGCTTATTTTTGAATAACCACTTTGTACCAATTATATTTTTATCCTTGGGTCTAGGAACAAGAGTCCAAGTTTAGTTCTTTTATATTTGCTCTATCTCTTCATTCATTGCTTCAATCCAACTTTCATTATCCAGAGCACCTTTAACACTTCTAGGTTCAAATTCAACAAGTAAACATGTATCTTTTTATTTTCTGCTTGTTATTGTTCCATCAGATTTGTCTCCAATGATTTGATCAAGTGCATGATTCCTTCTGACATATCTTGCTAGCATAGGCTCTTTGGGCTTTGAATGAGCTCCACCATCTTCATCTTGAATTTTAGTTTCTAGCTTAGGTCCTTATATCTATGACTCAGGTCCATTAGGCTCAGTTTAAACTAGCTCAATAGTTTTTGATAAAGACTTGGGTCCTTTAGACTATAACTCAGGTTGCATTATCTACAACTTGGTAAGTATTGGCAATTTTGAGGACTTGAGAGATGAAGCTTCCTTTATTTTAGATAGGTTTGGTAGGGTATCAAGTTCACATTAAAAAAAACTATTGTAATCTTCTCACTCCTTGTTTCTTTCTTCTTCACTCTTTTCTACAAACTCATCAATTCTAACATGTGCACTTTCTATAATTTTATGAGTAGACAAGTTCAAACATTTGTATGTTTTACTTCTATAGGAATATCCAAGAAATATGTCTTCATCAAATTTTACATCAAATTTTTATTTTCTAGATTCTTTTAAGGTATATCATTTGCTACCAAATATTTTTAGCTTACATTAGGTTTTAAGCCATACCATAGCTGATAAGGAGTTTTGTTTGAATCTTTCTTCAACTATACTCTATTTAAGGTATGAACTAAAGTGCTAATAGCTTCCTCCAGTATTTGAGAGCAACCTTCTTTTCAATCATTAGGGTTCTTGCACAATCCATGATAAATCTATTTATTCTTTTAGCTATACCATTATGTTGTGGTGTACTAGGGGTTGATACTTGTCTTTTGATTCCTCTTTCATTGGAGATGAATTCACCACCTCTATCTGATCTTACACATTTCAACCTCTTTCCATTTTCCTTTCTACTCTTTCCAAATACCACTTGAATTTTTGAAAGGCTTCTAATTTTTCTTTTAGATACATTATTGTCACCATTGTAGAATAGTCATCAACAAAAAGAATGAAAAAAAAAATTCTCCTCTATAGCTTTCTATTCCAATAGGTACACATAAGTTTGTATGAAAAATTTCCAGGACTTCTTCTAAATAATAGTTTTTTCTTTTGAAACTAGTCTTTCCCATCTTACTGATTTGGCAATTCTTGCATAGACCAATGTCAGGTTTCTTCAAACTAGGAATACATCTCACCCTTTTATGTTTTCTTATCTTAATTAGATTATCAAAGTTTACATGACATACCCTTTTGTACCATAACCAGCTTTCCTCTACTTGAGAAATAAAATATGAACAATCACTAAGATCAAGATAAAATAGATTACCTTTTGTTTGCTTGCCATATCCAACTAGATTTCCTTTTCCATCTACTAGTTTGTCCTATCCATTCATGAATTCTACCTTGAATCTAATGTTATTCAATTGTACCACACTCAGTTGATTATTCTTTAATCCTTCAACCCAATAAGCATTGTCACATTCAAGTTCTTTAGTCAATGAAACACATCCTTTTCTTTTTATGTTATAAGATTCATTATTTTCAAATCTCACACCTCCTCCATAATATTCCATGTGCTCAAATTCTGTTTTGTCTCTAGTCATATAATGTGAACAGCCACTTTCAATAATCCATATATAATTTTTTCTTATATGAGAGATAAGTGAGATCTTATCTCCTTCATCATTAGATTCATCTTTCACAACAATATATACCATTTCATCTTCACTGTTATTAGAATCTTTAGCTATAAAACAAGATTTCTTACCTTTTTCCTTGTAGTTCTTGTAGCTTATGGAATCCTTCTTGCCTTTGTGCTTATTGCTTTTCTTTCATCTTTGATTTTCTTTTTTGGACACCTAGTAGAAATGTGACCAACTTCTTCACAGGAAAAGCTGATCAGAGGAACTTTACTTTTTTACCTTCCTCTACCTTTGGAATACTTCCTTACAAGTAGGGCTTCAAAAAATTCAAGATCACTATCTAAACTATCTTTTGATGTTCCTTCTTCTTCACTTCTTGATTGACTAGATTTTTATTTCTTACCTTTTTCTTTGATTGAGAGTTTAGCTTTACAAGTAGATTCAATAACCTTTGAAGTAGGAACATAGTTATCAAAATTATCTAACTCAAAAGCTGTCAATCTTCCAATTAGAGCATCTAAAGATATCTTATTATTTGGATCACATCTTATTTCTTGAATAGAAGATACTCTAATTGCATAGATAGGAAGAATAGTTCTAAGTACCTTGCTTACAACTATTTTCTCTTCAATGTCTCCTCCAAATTCTTTGATTGCACTTACACTTGCTTTGATCCTTTCCACATATTTGGCAATGTTCTCATCTTCTCTAATTCTCATCTGATCAAAATGACCTCTAAGACTTTCAGCCTTAGCTCTTCTTACATTGTCATCTCATCCATATATATCTTTTGGTTTGGTCCACATCTCATAACTTGTCTTGCAATCTTTGACTTCACCAAATTTAGCATGACTAAGAGTAGATGCAATATCAATCATCATGATGTTACGATTCTTATTTTCAGCAATATCTTCAATAGATTTTGTTCTAGTGGGAGTCTTGTATTCAGTATCAAGATACTTGCATCCTAAGTCACTGATGGTAGCCAAGTGTAACCTCATAATTCCTTGCCATGCTGCAAAGTTGTCTCTGTTCAGCTTGGAGATTTATCTTCTATAAGACATCCTGATCTTTAACTTAGATCCTTGAAACCTTCTCTACAACCACCAAGAGATCTAATACCAATGGTTGGAAATATAAGAGGATTAACTAAGAGAGGAGGGGTGAATCGGTTACTACCAAAATAAATCTCAAATCCTTAGATGTCAGTACAAAATGCGAACTAAAAATTAAATATTGTTGATGCTCGGTAAACACATACAGAATGTTGTAACTTGGTAAATGCTTGACATATAAACTTTATATGTTATCTTTGATTACCACTACTTTAACTTAGTTGCAAACACACGAAAGAAAATAGCTTGAACACATTTGACACCATGATTTAACATGGAAACCCAATTTGGGAAAAATCACAAATTATAACTAATTACTATTTTCACTCTTCTAAAGTGAGCCCTATTAGGATTCAATCCTATTAAAGGTTACAAAACACACTATTAGGTGTGACGCTATTAAAGGATTTAATCACCTTGTTAGGAATGTCCTTGTTAGAGGCCTTTAGACAATTCAATAGAACTACCATCTTGTTAGAGGATTTGCAAAGAGATATTAAGACAACTTTGTTAAGAGAAGAATGCAAATTATTTGATGATTACAAATCTATGTTCTGGCTTGTACTTGATCCTTCCTGGCCGAATATAGCTTTTCTACTTCAGAAGGATTTTCTGGTTATCCTTCAAATTCACTTCCTCTTCTCATCATTAAATCTTCTGTAACATCTTCATACATTACATCCACCTCATTGAAATCAAAACTTAACCTTATATCTTCCACTTTGTAAAGTTGGCTCAAATACAACTTAGAATAGTTAATATGCATCACCTTAGTCGATTAGAATTAGTAGATAAATAAATTAAGCTTACTATGCTAAAATAAGAAAATCCTTCATTAGAAAACCTAGCTCAATAGAAACTACCTCAGAAACAATTTCCTTTGTTAACCAACAGAAGCTTGGTCAACACTGCAAACTCACAAAAATCCTTTGGCAACCAAGTGAGCTCAATTAGCACTAGTTCCATCCATCTTTCCTTCATTAACCGAGTGAGCTTAGTTAACACTCACTTTTTGCAAACTTTCCTTCAACACCTGAGTGAACTTGGTAGACACTACCTTATAGAGTAGGCAATCATAGGAATGCTTGGTAGACACAAAAAATTGTCTTCACTGCCCAAGTGAGCTCAGCATATACTAATTGATAATGATATGGCATTTGTGTAGCATCAAAGACAACACATAATTTATCAATTGTATCCAACACATATATCATCATCATTGTCATCTAGGGCAAATACTATCTTAAAATCAATCTCACCATCCTCATTAAAACATAAGAAATTGTTAGGTTTTCTTAACTTGTAGGGCTTTCTAGGCTTAGATTTATTTTCTCTCTTAGGACATTTAGCAGAATAGTGACCAATTTCTTTACATGTCCAAAAAATAATAGTTGTGTTACATTTAGGTTCTCTCTTAATACATATGAAAATTCTGTCATCAATCTTCTCATCTTCATCTTATTTATCTACTTGGCTACTACTAGCATAATCTCCACTTCTACTTGAAAGTGTGGGTTTTTCCTTTTGTGTGCTGAAAATGATTTCTACTCTAGGAAATCAATTATTTTTTTCATCCATAACTCATTTTTCTACAACATTACAAGAAGAGCCTCTTTTTTTAAAATTATATGTACAAGGAATAACTTCTTCAATCATATGTGTCTTCTAATTATAAGAAGGTGTCAAGGTCTTCAAAATTTTCCATACAATCTCATGTTTTGTCTTATATCCACTACAACTATTAATTCTTGCAACAATCTCATATATTCTACTAAAGTAACCTCTTATAGTCACATCTTCTTATAATATTATCTTGAATCATACATATTCAACTTTGCAATCTAACCTTCTTAGCATGTGCATCACCTTAAAATATCTTATGCAAAGAAGTCCAAATTTCATTTGGAAGCCTTAAAGATTTTACCTCAGTAAATTCTAATTTGGGAAGAGCTAATACCAATGCTTCCTTAGCAAGTGCATTCTACATGTATAGGTCTATTTCACTTTTTTTAGAGGAGTCAAACTTATCTTCTTCTAGTGCAGTCTTCTAATTCAATGTAATTAGCCAAAATTTTAGACCCATGCATAGTTGATGATTCTTCATCTTCTCCTTCCAACTGGCATTATTAATTCCATAAAACTTCCAACTTTATTTTGTAAAATACATCACCATATATGTGTTCAAGTTTTTAACCTTTTCCTTTGTGGACCTAATTCTTTGATACCAATTGTTAGAAAGTAAAGTTGACCAAGATAACTAAGAGAGGGGGGGATTTGGTGGGTGAATCAGTTATGCATTTAAAACAAATCTCAATATCTTTATTGATTTTAAAACATGTAATTAGTAACTTCAATAACTATAGAGAGATAATCATGTATCATAACACCAGATATTTTAACTAAAGAAACCCTGGACTAGACAAAAAAAAACCAATGAGAGTCATGCCCACAAGATGATGTACTAATATAAAATTTCCCTATGAAAGGATGAGCTTTGTTAGGATCCAATGAAATACATTTAGTACATATGAGTCCCTGTTAGTAGACTTTGAATTCTTCTTAGAAAATTCTAACCTTATTAGGAGATATGCCAACCCTATTAGGAGTTGAAAGGAGGAGAACTGAAAACACTATTCAAGTAGCCTCAAACTATCTTCACCCAAAAATCTTCAGGGTAATCTTATCCAAGTCCTAAGCTGACTAAATAATAAATTGTTTTCTAGTAAATTTCTTTTGAAGCTCATATTACATCCTTAACATCATTCTTATCTCTAATCAATTACAATCTCACATCCAAGTTCACATAGCCAACATGAAGGATCTCATTAATTAATACCACACTCTACCACGAGGAAATGACCATTCCTTCATACCAAGTCCTGAAAAAATTATTGATTTGGCCTTGAGGTTTTCTCAATTTACAATAAATAATGTAGGACATCATTAAGATATTATGATACACATTACATTATAATTTACACTTCTCATGATGATTTTCACAATAGTTAGCTCATAGTAAAAAACATGTTGAATAGACTTCATAGGTCATCTCAAACTACATATCTAGTCTTTCTATCTAGAATATACCATCTTGATCATGTTTTTGACATTCTTGGAATCTCACTTAACCAAATTCCATCTTAGCTAAAAGATATAGCTGATTTACCTCTACCTACTTTCTAGAAACTCTCTCTAAAAGATACCTCTAGAAAGCATCACATAACTCTATCATATATTCATATTTCCTATTGTGTTGTTAACTTTAGCATCTATACACATATCTGAATATATTGCCAAGTGTACATGACCCAACTAATTGACTATTGAGCATGCCAAAAAAATCTTCCTATGAAACTCTAATAAACTTCATAGAATAATGAATATGTTAACATCAATGGAAAAATCTATAAGGAATGCAACACATAACCACTCAATCAAATCTCCAGCAACACTAACAAACTCCCCCATTTGAATAACATCAAGATTCATGCTAACACTAATTTTTTTGGAATCAATAAAGATTGGAGATGTGAAAAAGTGAAGTTCCTAAGGTGCCTTTAGGATTTATTCCTAATATATATTCATTGTATGATAACCTCATTTTTTTATTCAAGGGTATCAATAGATATTAACATAGGTGCTTTCTTAGGGTTTTTACTTCATTTTTTATAATAGCTACTATTTCTATTTCTTTATTCTCTTTTTCCATTTCTTGACTACAATCTAAATTTTTTGGTTAAACTTCCTTTTCTAATGGTACATTCTCATTCATATTTTTTGCAAATATATATAACATCTACTTTACTTATAGATACAATGGTCTCTAATATTTTAGATACATTAGAACCCATGATAGTCCTAGTTTCCTCTTTTTCCTCATCAATCTTTCCTTAATGATCTTCTTTAGACACCATATTAAATCCTACTAACAAAGCATTAAGAAAATTGAGATCAAGGGAGTGAAATTAAATTTTGGTGAACTAAGTGATCTTTTTGGTCTTGATGGGAGAGTATTGAGATGGAAGTGGTACCTTGGGTGTATCTTTTTCCATCATATCCAATTGATTTGCAAGAGAATTTATTGTGATGTGGAGCCTAATTAAACTTGGAGGTTTAATCAGTGTAGTTTTCCCTAGATTATTTCTACGAGGCTTTGGGGTAGTTCCCCATGATGGGGTCAAGGGGTAGCACCCCTTGAGGGGTCCTACACCAAAAATGACTATACTATTGTAAAAGGTGTCTGTTGTTATTTTTCTATTAGATGACTTATTCTAGCCCTAATCTTGTAAGTGACAAAACGCTTGTATAAAATGGCTTAAGGTTAGATTTCATAATGTATGATTATATTATAGCTTCTTGCAATAGTATTGAGGTGTAAGGGATTATGGGTTGTAATCATTTGATAATAATAATATTGGACTTGTTGGTGGTGTATATAGTCTAGGGATTGGGTGAACCACATTAAATCTTTGTGTCTTGTGTTCTCTTTTGTGTGATCTATTATTTTCTAATATTGGTTATAGTTTCATGTAATTGTTATTTATATCCATGGTTAATCCTAACAAGTGGTATCAGAGCTAGACTAATTCTTTTTTTTTAATCCCATGCTGTCATCATTTGTTTTTAGTTATCCTCTACAAGAAGGACTCATGGTTGAGTGGGAGTCTCACAATTGAGAGGGAGCAATGGAAGATGAGGATAAGCTAAATGATGAGAAGTTTAATGGGTAGAACTTTCAGTTATGAAAAATGTAAATGGAGGACTACCTTTATCAAAAGAATTTCTAGTGGTCATTGGAAGGAAAAGCTAAGAAAGAGGGAGCTTTGATAGATTAAGAGTGGGAAATTTTGGAAAGAAAGGCACTTGGAATTATTTAATTATGCCTAGCACAATTGGTGACATTTAATATTACAAAATAAAAGATGACTAAAGAGTTGATGCAAACCTTAGCAAGGATGTATGAAAAGCCCTCTACTTCAAATAAGGTATTTCTCATTAAGTGTTTATTTAATATGAAGATGGTAGAAGGTAGATTTGTTGCAAATTATGTAAATGAGTTTAATATAGTTACTAGTCAATTATCTTCACTAAATGTCAATTTTGATGAAGAATTTAGGGTTCTCTTGGTTTTGTGTTCTTTTCCTAAAAGTTGGAATGACATGGTAATGGTTGTGAGTAATTCTATTTCTAGATCTAATACCCTAAAATTTGATGATCTAATTGGTGTTATTCTAAGTGAGGAAACTCATAGGAAATCCTCACATAGGTCTACATCACAAAGTTCTTTGAATGCAGAAAGAAAAGGTAGAATGACTAATAGAGGATGTAATTCTGAAAATCATGAGAAATCAAGAGGAAAATCAAACAAGGAGAGATCTCAATCTAGAGGACCAAGAGATTATTGGTAAATTGGGAAACTAGGGCATAATAAGAAAGATTGTTGGACTCAAAATAACAATGAAGGAGATAAACTAGAAGGGAACAAGGAGGAAAATGTGGTAAGTATGAAATCAAAAGAGGATGCTTTGATTCTTTCTTTAGAAAGTGTTGATGATTCATAGGTTTTAGATTTAGGAGCTTCATTTCATGTTGCCCCCCATAGACATTGTTTCATAGATTACGTCCAAGGGGATTTTGGGCTTATTTACCTAAGGAAAAATGAACCATACTGGATTGTGTGAAAGCAAAAAATTAAGATTAAGTTACAAATGGAAATCATTGGCTACTCCAAGAGGTAAGACATGTTCCAAGGCTATGCAAGAATTTAATTTTAGCATGACAACTAGGTGATAAGGGTTGTGTAGATACTTTTAATGACAAAAATTGGAAGGTTTCAAAAGGCTCCCTTGCAGTAGAAAAAGGTATGAAAGTAGGCGCCTTATATATTTGTATAGGTCATATTGTTCCTTCTACTTTAGTTATTTCAGAGAAAAATGAATGTTGGGAACAATTGATGCATTTGAGTAGGGAGAACAAACACTTGTTGTAAATTTTGATACAACACTATGGCACAAAAGACTTGGGAATGTAAATGAAAGGCTAAAAATTACTTCATTTAATGAAATTTTTACTAGGTATGAAATGTGTCAATATGGATTTATGTGAAAGTTGTGTTTGTGGAAAACAAAAGAGAGTGAGTTTTGTGAAGAGTGAGAAGGAAAATAAAAATGATAAATTAGAGCTTATGCATACAAATGTATGGGGACCAACTCCAGTATCTTCCCTTTTTGGGTCTCATTATCATGTTACATTTATTGATGGTGCAACTAGAAAACTATGGGTTTATTTTCTTAGACATAAATATAATGTATTTCAAACTTTTAAGAAATGGAAATACTTGGTTAAAAATGAGATTGGTAAGAGATTAAAATGTCTTAAATTTGATAATGGTGATGAGTATTATAGATATGAATTTGAAGATTATTTCTCCACTAATGGTATTCGTAGACAAAAAATTGTTCCAAGGACTCCACCTCAAAATAGAGTGGCTAAACACATGAAAAAGACAATAATGGAGTGTTTAAGGAGCATGAGGCTGCATGTTGGGCCTCCCTTAAATATGTGGGTAGAGACTATCAAAATTATTGTATATTTGATTAATAGAGATCCTTCTACTCCTTTGGGATGTGGTATTCTAGAGGAAGCATGGACTAGTAAGAAGGTGAGTTATTATTTTCTCAAAACCTTTGGTTCTGAAGCATTTGTATATATAGAGTCTAAAAATAGAACTAGGATGGAAGCTAAGTCAAAGAAATGTGTATTTATTGGATATGGCATTGATGAATTTAGTTATAGGATTTGGGATTTTGAAAATTATAAAATTGTAAGAAGTGGGGATGCCATATTCAATGAGAACGTGTTGCACAAAGATCTATTGCAACAACATGAGAGGATAGAAAATGATTATGTAGTGTTGGATGATACTAAAAAGGAAGATATTCCATCAGTCCCTCATGCTCTACAACAACCACAAAAAAAATACCACACACCACAGTGAAAGTTAGAAGGTCAACAAGGCTAAGTAGACCTCCAAAAATATTTTCTCCCTCTTTGTACTCTATTTTACCAATTGATGTTGGTGAACCTGAATGTTATGATGAAGATATGCAAGTCGATACTATTTTTTAATGGGAGTTTGTGATGACAAAAGAAATGAACTCCTTGCTGAAAAATTAGACTTGGGACTTATGCAAGTTTCTTACAGGTAAAAGGGCTTTATAGAATAAATTGGTTTAAAAGTTGAAAGAAGAGGATGGAGGTAAGAAAATAATTAAAGCTAGGTTAGTTGTAAAAGGATTTTCATAGAAAAAGGGTATTGATTCTGATGAAATATTTTCCCTTGTTGATAAAATAGCTTCTATTTGTACTTTTTTAAGTAATGTGGCTACTAAAGATTTGTATTTGGAGCAGCTTGATGTTGAAATAGCCTTTCTTCATGGTGATTTGGATGAAGAGATATATATGTCATAGCCACAAGGATTTGAGGTTAAAGTTAAAGAGAACTTAGTGTGTAGATTGAAGAAAAGTTTATATGGCTTGAAGAAAGCACCTCGGAAATGGTATTTGAAATTTGACATTTTTATGCATAAGCATGGTTACACTCAATGTCACTATAATTATAGTGTTTATTTTAAAAAGTTGGATGATGAAAACTTTATTATGTTACGTTTATATGTTGATGATATTCTTATAGATGGTTCTAACATGGATCACATTAAGGGATTAAAAGAACAATTAGCACATTCATTTGATGTGAAATATTTGAGGGTAGCAAAGCAAATCCTTGGTATGAAAATTTGTAGAGATATTAAAAATATAAAATTAACTTTTTCTCAGGCTGATTATATTGTGAAGGTATTGCAATGTTACACTATACAAAATGCTAAAGCTGTTAGTACACACTTATGTGGTCATTTAAATTTGACTAAGGAGATTTATCCCAAGACATAGGAAGAGGGGGACAAAATGTTCAAGGTACTTTATACTTTAGCTATAGGAAGTTTGATGTATGTCATGGTATGTACTAGGCTATATATTGCACATGCAATAGGAGTTGTTAGCAGGTATATGAGTCATCTTGGAATTGAGCATTGGAATGTAATCAAATGGATTCTTGGATAATTAAGAGAAACATACATTAAGTGGTTTACATTTCTAGGGCTCTACTACTAATTTATAGGTCTATGTTGACTCAAATTTGGTAGGGGATATTCATACCAGAAAGAGTACTGTAGGCTATGTATTTACTATTGGTGGGGCAGCAGTGAGTTCGATTTCTCAGTTACAAAAAGTAAATGCTTTATCCACTACAAAGGTAGCCAAGGAGATGATATGACTTTAGTACTTCATAGAAGAATTTGCACACCCATAGAGTGATAATTATTTGTTCATAGATAGCCACAGTTTCATTCATCTTACGAAGGTATATTCAAAGACAAAAAAAATAAAGTTGTGGTACTATTTTAGTTGATCAATTTTGGATAATAAATAGTTAAAGATGGAAAATATACATATGTATAGATAATAATCCAGCATATGTTTACCAACTTGGTAACAAGGGAGAAGTTGAACTCCTCTTCAACTTTGGTTGGTCTTCTAGACTAAATAGAATAAAAGAACAACAGAGTCCAAGGTGGTTTGATATTCTAGTGGGAGCTACAAGTTTAGTAGTGTTGTGATTAGTCTCCAAGTGGGAGGTTATTGTTGTGGAGTCTGATCAGTCTCCAAGTGGGATATTTTTGTAGTGTGGAGCCTAATGAGACTCAAAGGTTTATTCGGTATGGTTTCTCCCCAAATTATTTTTATGGGGGTTTGGGGGAAATTCCTCCAATATGTATCAAGGGGCAATGCACCTTGTAGGGTCCTTAGGGAATGCCCTAGGTGCACTCCCTATTGTAGTACAAGGTGGGGTAAAGGAACAATTCCCTTGTGAGATTTTTCAAGGGTAGCACCCCTAAATCCAAAAATGACTCTACTATTGTAAAAGGTGTCAATTATTTTTCTTTTGGATGACTTATTCTAGCCCTAACTTTGTAATTACAAAAAGCTTGTATAAAGTGGCTTACGGTTAGGGATTTCATAATGTATGTTGATATTTTAGCTTCTTGTAATAGTATTGAGATGTAAGGGATTGTGATTTTAATCACTAGATAATACTAATATTGGACTTATTGTTGGTGAATGTAGCCTAAGGATTGGGTGAACCACATTAAATCTTTGTGTCTTGTGTTCTCTTCTGTGTGATCTATTATTTTCTAATATTGGTTATATTTGTATGTAATTTTTATTTCTATCAGTGGTTAATCCTAAAAAAAAGTGATATACAATATAATGTATTTCTCCATCTTAACAATATTTGACTTATAAAACATAAGTAGTCTTACCCTCTTTTGTGACTTAAGTATGTGACCTTTAAGCATAATTGTGAAAGAATTAACATATTGTTCTAATAATAGTTTTACAAACTTCTTTGATAGAAATATCAATTTTTTTTTTTTATTACTCTTTTCCTCATATCTAATTTCATTCATTTTTTTCTATAATGAGATAGGAACCTCTTTCTTTTAGTCTTCAAGATCTTTGTTGAAATCAAAATTATACTTTACAAAAGCATCAATGATTTATTATTTTTATTATTTATATGTGAGATAAAAATCCTTACCGACACTTTGAATTCCTATAATAGACATATAGCCATAATGAATATGTAATTCGAAGGGATTAGTACCAAGGTTAGAATTTAAAATCTCCTCTAGGTGTTTCTTCTTCTTACTCACTTTCAATCTAAATTGATTTGTATAAGTGTCACTGTACTTATCCAACGAATCATTTTGGAATCATTGTTTGAGATACATCCTCAACAACTTTTTATTTAGATTTATTTTAGTGGTAGTGTCAGATTGAGTGATCTTTCACTTCTTAGAAGAATTTTCCCCTTTATCTTTAGTAATATATAAATTTGAAATTGTAACATTGAAAGGATTACCAAAAATACTTCTAGTGTTTTTTTGAATCATTTTATTTTGTTGCCATTTTGTAATTTCTTCTTCATATCTTGTTTTCCTTATAATATTTCAACCTTCTTATTTGTAACCTTTTTGACTTCTTACCATTGATTTCCATAATTCTCTCTTTTGCAATGTCAAATATTTATTTTGAAAGGTCTAAGGGACTTTCTAACATAACACTAGCTTGACTTTCCACTTGTTTTTTAGGAATATCATAACCTATCAAGGAAAGCCATTTCTTCCTAGGTTAAGCAACATAAATGATGTAGTGGTTTGTGGGAACAATAAAGGTAATTACATCCTTGTACTTTTCTATCATGGAAGGATGGACTTTGTCTCTGTGATGCATTTAACTTTACATAAAAGAGCAAAATTTTGTAAACCTATCATTGATATCTAGTAATCTATCTATTTTCATTTATCTTCTAAAGATTTATTGTGCAATAGGTGTATCATCTAACCATATTACGTTTCCTTATTATAGAATATATTTTGAGAGGTACAATACCAAGTAGATAGAAAGAGAACCAAAATGAGAACTTACATTTTATTGCTAGACACAATTCCTTTAAAATTCTCAATAAATTAATTTGTTATCATAGTCTAGAGATCATGGTATTGTTGAAAATTTGGCTAGGAGTATATGGAAGGATTTTATAGGTTTATCATTTATGGAATCATATACCTTCTATGAAGAGGGAAAAATAATAGATTAATTTTTGGATGATTGAATATAGAAAATTGTCTAAGTATAATGCAAGAAAATAGTGAATAGTCATGCATTTTGGTTTAGCATGTTTTACTAGAAGCAGATGAGGTTATGCATACTTTAGAAAAGAAAGGTTATAATTTAATAAGAATATGTCTAAGAGAACTAAATAATATTTGATGTACAAAAAAAGTTATGGCAAGTTTTACAAGTACAGGTTATATAGGTAGCACAAAAAAGATAACAAAGTAAAGGCACATTGGTTAAGGGATAGTTTTGGTTTACCAAAAAAATAATTTAACAAGGTAGGGATGACATCCTAGATGTTAACCCTCACTAAGAAAAAATTAATCTCAAATTTTGGGACATGTGTGAAGACTTGAAGGCTGACAGGACAAAATTGTTTGGCTAAAGAAAGAGTTTTGTATGCTAAGTATCTGATGCCTTTCAACATTGAAATATAAGTGTTGTATAATGAAAATTTTGTATTAGAGTAGAGAAAAGGTATTCTATGTGAAGTTTTGTAAATAGAGCTACAAAGGAAAAAATTTGATATTGAAGATATCAACATTATCAAAAGTAATATTGTATCTATACCTTTTCTATACATAATATATCACTATATATGCAAGTTTGAGAAGTGGGCTCATCTTGCTACTTTTGTAATTGTAATACTAACTCCTAACATTTTTGAGGCTTCTAACAAGTCCTAGTCCTCTAATAATGATTGATACACTATGCAAATGTAATAGACTCCTAACATGGTCAATATCTTTCACAAGATACTTTTGATTACTGGATCATTTTGTGGGTTCCATCTCTACTAGGGTTTTCTCTTGGAAAGTGTTTCCCTAGTTAAATAATAATGGTATTATGAGTTGCATTGTATTTTTAATATAAAAGAAGCCAAAACATGGGGGCTAGGCCTATACAATTATGGTGTAACTACCAGCAAAAACCAGCAAAGAACTAGCAAAAAACCAAATAGACCCCTTAATGCATTACATCAAGAACAATAGTAGAATAAGGTACTAGAGTTAATGTTCTTAAAACTAACAAATTTTAATAGATTAACAAAAGGCCTGTAGGTGGTTAGCATATTGTACCACCCACAGCCCAAACCCAAGTTCCATAGAAAAACCAAAACCATATAAACTAGATGGAAAGAAACTACCAACAAATAAACAAAAAACACCAGGCACTGGAAAGGTCACTAACTAACATTTTTCTTGTTGCCTTTCCTAGCTAGCAAAACCTTAGGCCTGTCCTCTGTAAGGAAATTTTAGAGCAGCTTCAAATCATCTTTACCTAGGTCTTCCTCCTCATTCTTGTAAGCTAGCACTTGGAGGGTGGTTTCCATCACATGTGTCACCTTTAGGGAGAATTTGAAGAAGAGGGTGAACCTTTCCTCCAGTGCTTGATACTGATCCTTCATTTCCTGGATGTCTTTGGGACTAACAACCGCCTCCTTTCCAGTTCCTATCTTTAGTTTTTTGTTGTAATTCACAAGGGACTTCCTCTTATCCTACACATCTAGATTGTTAGTGGGAGCCCTTAAGATTTCTAGACCATCACGCCTTATAGGAGAATAAATAGTGTCAGGGGAGGATTTTTCAAACTGGGGATCTATCTAGTTAGAAGTAGATAATAGGGTGAATGTGGTAGAAATATGGGTCAGGTCTTGCGAAGGGTCCTTGGTAAGGTTTTCCACCTCAAAGTCCTAGGTGCAATCAACAGTGTCATCTCATTTCTCCTCCTCTTTTTTATCAGTATCCTCCTTCAACTTCTCCTTATCATCCATTGAGGTCTTAAAACTCTCCTCCAAATTAGTCCATTCCTCCTCCTTCTCTTGAGAGTGTTTGGCCATTTGTTTAAATCTATCCTTAGTCTTAGAAAGCTTACCCGATCTTCTATTTTTCCTATGACACTCATCATCCGAGTCCCCAATCTCCACTTCCACCCTCTTTTCAATTTTAAATTTTTTATTGGCAAATGACTCCAAAACTAGGGCTTTTTTTTTCCTTCTCTTGACTAGGGTTTGGCATGGTGAGGGTTATGGAGTAGAGGCACAGCTACCACCCATAATCTCAAGATGAAGGGGTGCACCAGTGGGGAGGAAATTATTAATGGCTATGACTCTGGGAGGGAAAAGGACCAAGTGGAACTAAAATAAATGGTACATGAGCCCTTGGTAAAAAATACTGAAATTAACCCCTTTATTTTTTTTCCTCCCTGACATTCATAACTATCTCTTCTAGGGCATGCATCAAAAAAAAGGAATGCAAACTAACTCCCTATTACGAAAGTGATTAAGCAAAGGGAAATTGTAAAAATAATACACACCATATCTACCTTCCAAGGTGAGATACTTCATTATGACCAAGCACATGTCATCCTAGGGCTCTAGTAAATTATCCCTTCAAAAACTACCATGATACTTGTCTGAGTCTTTGTCACCTCTAAAAAAACTAGACAAACTAGCTTCATTTGTCACCTTCATGATCTTATGCAAGTTATTTCAAGGCTCATTGCCATAGCTATGATCTCCTCACTCACCTTGAAGGTGATACCATTAATTGTGACCCTTTTATCCTTCTAGCTACTAACAAACTATTGAGAATCAATCTCGTCATAGCTAGCTATGGCCTGCATGTATTGGACAAACCCCCTCTTCAAAATTATCTAGGTTTTCTTCCTTTTAGAGAAATCCTCCATCTTCATGGGCTCCAATCTCTTAAGGTCCCCACCCATGAGAACTTTCTCATCAATAATATCACTTTCCATGAGCTTGATAATTTTCATTTGCAAGAAAAAAAAACCACCCATGAAATTGCAGAAGTAGGGCTAAAAATGGTGTGTCTGGTGGTTAAATGGCTTATGCCTTACTCTTCATGGGGATGTAATATTTAGAATCTTCAAACCATCTTAAAACATCATTAAAAAGAGTGTAAATGATTTGAGCATAATACCTTAATGAACTGATAGTAGTAATAATGATAAATTTTTTTGTAACCATCCCATACAACAAAAAACGGATGTCTCTTTTTTTGAAGTCAGGGTTATTAATTTCCTTTCTTTAAATGTGCCCTTGTGTGATGAAATCCACATAATTGATCCTTTCTAAATGTCTTGTCATATTTAAGATGATCTACACCATCATTTTATTAGGAATTCCACCAAAAATGAAAGTTCTCCATATTTGGGTAATCATCAAACATAGTTAGAGGAGTCCTTTCCCTATTTATGAGGGAATTTATGTAATTTGGTAGAATTTTAGTACTTGTCCAGCTTTTTAGGCTATCCAATTCAAATCCCAAGTCTGTCATAGCATCTGCCACCATATTTCCTTCCCTAAAATTGTGTTGTAACTCATATTGATCAAGGGTCATTAGGAATAGCCAAATGTCCCCCACTATGCAATGTAAAGCCCAACCTAGTTGACCATGCCCTTGGACAGAGTCAATGATAAGTTTAGAATCACCTTCTATGATTAATTTCCTAACCTTCTTCTCCATGGAGAATTTAAGACCCCAAATTAAGGTAGTGCCCTCCACCATGTTATTAGTTCCATGTCCTAGATTCCTTGAGTAGGCTAACAACACTTCTCCCCTAGCATTTTATAGCACACCTCTAGTGACTACCAAACCATCTCTTGCCACCCCATCAAATTTGAGCTTGATAGTATACATTGTTTGAG
Organism: Cupressus sempervirens; assembly: GCA_028749045.1. NCBI lineage: Eukaryota > Viridiplantae > Streptophyta > Pinopsida > Cupressales > Cupressaceae > Cupressus > Cupressus sempervirens. The sequence goes on from CM053787.1 coordinate 580,644,431, forward strand.
GGATCCAATGGGTAATTCTTCTTGCTAAAATTTTTGAGTTGTCAAAGTGCTATAAGTTTGGGAGAATTTTCCAATTTCTAGCAATCCCCCCATTCTTCATGTTTGGGGGTTCCTGTGGGGCTTTGTATTTGGCCACCATAACATTCTTCATAACAAGCTTTCTCAATATCTCTCCCACTACCTCCTCCCCCCTTTCTTCATCCCTAAAGGCTTGATTATTCCTCTCCTTCTAGATACCCCAACAAACATGTGGGGGGAGGATATTCCAAAGGATTTTGAGTTGAGTGTGGTAGAAGGGACAATTCTAGTTCTCCACAAATTGTTCCATTCCTCTATTCATGACCCAATCCAATGGGAATTTTCTCAAAATGTAGGACCATACCCTTAAAGTATAGGGGTATTCAAGAAAGAGGTGCACTATGATTTCCTCTTTCTCCTTACAGAGATAGCATCTATTAGTAATCGGTATGCTTCCCCTCCTTAGGTTGTTAGTTGTTAAGATCCTACCATGCATGACCATCCACCAGAAGAAATTGACTTTTAGCAGCAAGTGACTATTCTAGATCTTTGTCCAACTAATGGGGATCTAATCCTTTTCAAATATAAGGTGGTAGGTAGAATTAACTAAGAACTAACTATTAGTCCTCCTATCCCAAACCATTGTATCAGGCTGAGCATGCAAGGGCAGTTTGTGATAGCTTATTAGTTCCTCCAATTCTTTAACTAGGGGGTCCTCTCTATTAGGAAAATTAAAAGTGGATATGCATTTCCATTTCCTTTGGACATCAATATAGTCAACCACCTTCTCTCCCACCCTTCTTTTTAAAGGTTCATGTAAGCTACTGAACTTGCTAGAGACTAGTCATTTCCCCCCTAGCTAATTGTCTTCCCAAAATCTTATTCTTTTAGCATTTCACACCAACCATCTCACCCCTTTCCTCAAAAGGGACCTATTCTTAAGGATATTATTCCAAACCTTAGAGCCACTCAGGAGGTCATTATTGAGGAGATTATACCTGAAATGGGTGTTGACAAGGTATTTATCCCTCATGATTCTCCCCCCATTGGTCCTATTTTCCAATAATCTCCCTCCATTTTGTTGAGTAGTACTTTATTTAGATCAACAATTCTTCTTATTCCTAACCCCCCATCTCTTTGGGTTTACAAATAGTCTCCTAATTAATAAGGTTCAACTTGTTTCTCTCCTCTGTACCAAATCATAGGAAGTTCCTTTGTAATTTTTTGAGTTTTTCAATCATACTCTTATTAATCTTGAAAATGGAAAGAAAGTAGATAGGCATACCATGTAGATCCACCACCAGTAGTTGGATTTTTCCTACATTGATCAGTATTTTACCTCTCCACCCAAAAAGCTTCTTTTGCATCATTTCTAGAACAATGTTCCAAAAAGTGTTGGAAACATCTTTGATCATTAGGGGGAGACCTAGGTATTTGTCTGGAAAGTTCACAGAGTGACATTCTCGGATATTTTTAATCTTAACCTGCAAGACTTTAGGAGTGTTAAAAAAATAGACCTTACTTTTTACCAAGTTAATTTTTTGACATGAGCAATCCTCATAGTTAGTGAGTAGATTCCCCCAAGCTTTATCCTCCTAGATAGAGGATTTTCCAATAGGAAAGTACCATCCATAAATTGTTGTTTAACCTCAGGAGGTAGTGCAATGGCAGATTGGATACCTTTAATGGTGCCTAACTTTTCCAACTTGCAAACTGACGTTCCCAATACTTTAGCCACCATAATGAAAAGGTAAGGGGATAGAGGGTCACCTTGTCTCAGGCCTCTATCAACTTGAAAGTTACCCCAAGGGATCTGATTGAGTAGCAACTCATATTGTGTGGTTTCCACCATATTTCTTATGACATTCACTACATCCTTTCTGAACTCCACCTATTCAAAAACATCATTAAGGAAGGTCCAATTGACTTTTTCATAGGCCTTTGAAATATCTAATTTAAGGGCCATACCTGATCATCTACTTTTTTTCATGGAGTGAATGATTTCATGGGTGGTAATGGCAGTATCCAAGATTTTTCAATCCAAGACAAATCCCTTCTATGGGCCCTTGATAACCATTTCTAGAAAGGGTGTAATCCTATTGGCCAACACCTTGGAGAAGACTTTATAAATGGTATTGCAAAGGATGATTGGTCTAAAATCCCTTATGTTTCTAGGTGTTTGGTTCTTGGGTATGAGAACAATAAAGGTTTAATTGATCCTTCTTAGCATTTTCCCAATTTTGATCATGTCTCTAGTGGCCTAGACTATCTGATCTATGACTTCCTAGGAATGTTGAAAGAAGGGTGGCAAGAAGCCATCAGAGCCTGAAGCCTTGAAGACCTTCATAGAAACATAGCTTTCTTCACCTCTTATTTCAAAAATTTCTCCCTTAGCTTAGCATTTTCCAACACATTTGGGATGGTATTGAGCATACTTCTCCTAATTATATAGTTGTTCCTCCTATCCTCCCTTTGGTATGCATCCATGAAGAACTCAACCACATGTTTTCCCATATCCTCCTGCTCCTTCCAAGCCCTTCCTCCCTTCTCTTCAAGGGAGGTAATGGTGTTTCTTTTTTTGTGTTTTGAAGTTGATCTATAGAAGAAAGAGGTATTCATATCACCTTTATAAAGCTAAGAAATACAAGATCTTTTCTTCCAAAAGGCCTCCTCATTGTTAGTAGTTTCCTTCCATCTCCCCCTGCAATGCTCCTCCTCTTGGGTGGCAGTATTTGTATCATCCCCAGTTACATAGCCTCTTAAGTTCCTCTTCAATATCTCTTTTTATTTTAAACACATCCCCAAAAGATGTATTTTCCCATTCCTTTACGTTCCACTTAACATTATCTATTTTTTGGGTAAGCCTTAACATTGCAGTCCCATCCACATAATTTCATATCTAAAATGTGTAGGCTCATTCACCATAAAATTCTCCTAATTGAACATAATCGAGTGGTCAGAGATGGCTCTTGAAATGTTAACAAGGGAGGAAGGGATGAGGTGTGGCTATTCCCCTAAAACCAAGAATCTATCCAATCTCACTTGGATATAATCCTTACCCTTCCTATTATCTGTCCAAGTGCAGGGGTTACCTTGTATTTCAACATCCATGAGATCATAGTCATTCACAAAATCTAAGAAATCATGCATGCTTTCTAAGAAATAATTGTTCCCCCCATCTTTTTTGAAGGGTATAGGGGGGTGTTAAAGTACCCCATGCACATAATATTTTTATCCTTCATATTTCCCAATATTCCTCCCACCCTTCCCTAAGATTCACTTATGTATGTTGTGATATTCAAGGCATAAATTTTTAGTAGGTTCCATAGTATTTTTCCATTGTTGAACTATATAATCATAAAGTTCTTTTCTTTATGGACCTCTCTACCAGTCAAGACATTAGGATTCCACATAGTTGCTATACCTCCTGAGGCTCCTTCCACTTCCAAATGATAAAAGGCAGCCCCAGGCCATAACTTATCAGCCAACTTAGTAAAATTTTGGTCAGACATCTTAGTTTCTTGAATGAGAATATAATCTACCTTTTCAACAAGAATACATTGCCTAAGAGCATACTATTTCTAGGAGTTATTCAACCCCCTAATACTCCAACAAAGGAAATTCATTTCTTACCTTTCTTGATTGTCTCCAGTATAAGTTGTCTCCACTAGCCACTTTCCTTATTGCTTGCTTTGTGTTGGTTTGATTTTCCATTGCCCAAAGATTTTTAAAATGTAAGTGATAATCATGAAAGAACTGCAGTTAGTTTGCTTTAAAGAATTTTTAAATTTTTTTGAACCTTATGAAAAACCCTTGGTCAAAATATTCCATCTTTGTGATCAATATAAACCCTTTTTCAAAATTGATTTTAAAAGCTCAAAATAGAGATATGCAAAATCTCTTGATATATCTTATATCCTTATGTTTTACGAAAAGATTTCACATAATTATATTATGAATTTCTATATGATTAAGTTGTGGTGTTGCAAAGTCTTCATTATTGCAACATCACATATCTTTGCTCACTAACTATTCCAAAGGTAGTGAAGGAGAAAAGTTGCTTGTTTTAAGCTTTGTGTGGCTTCACAATAGTAGGTGACAACTTCTATTTTTAAGTTGTGAAGAGGCAAAAAGAGTATAAGCACAAGGTCATGTGTCTTTCTAACTTCAATTAATCCAAATTGGTGACCATGTGAACAAAGAAGAATATTACACAGGTGCATCCTCATAATTGAGTTAAGATAATCATGGGTTAAAGGAGAAAATCAGTGAAAGCTTTAGATTGCATCATCGTTGTGTTACATGTTGAGTTAATTTTTTAAGTGGCAAGGATGTGAAACAAAGATAAAACAATCAATATTAAGGTTAATCACATGTTCTTATATAAAATCCAACAAGAGATTTTCAATGTTGTGAAGCAGCAAAGGGATGACATGTATGCAAATACATTTAGACAATGAAGCCAAATCATGGACATGTGGATTGGTATACGACACATGGTAGAAAATTTTGACAATAAGCACATGATTACATGTTTAAGCGGCCAGGACAGTTTTCAAGTTGCAAAATTGTCAAGGATACATGGCAGTCAAAAGAAATGTTCATCACTTTTTCGCAAATGTTTAAGCACATTTAAAGTTTCAAGTTGTGATGAAGTGATCAAAGTGATTAGTAGTCAGATTTTATACCATCACACTATCACTAGATTTAGTGTTTAAGTCATGGAGAAGGTAGCAAAGTGGCAGATGCAGCGCATCACACTATCGCAAGTTTTTAACCCCATTTAGTAAGTTGTCATTGTGAATGAGCAAAAAAAAAGGATCAAATGGTTAAGGTTATAGAGCATCACATGTTTGCAAGGAGTTGTGTAATAGATAAAATTTAACTCACGATGCTACAATGAAGGAAAAATGGCAAGATAAAACAATGAGCACAACATCAAATGATTAATTTAAGTGTCTTGATTAATCATTGCAAAGAGATGATAGTATTAAAATATGAAATAGTGCAGTATCCCAAGCTTTGAAGGTGTTAAGTTGATAAATGAGTGTGAAGTTGTGAAGTACTAAGAAGTGAAGCCCTAATCGCATGGTCATGGATGTGAATATAAAAGACAATATTCTAGAGTGAGACATTGAAAAGTTTGTTCATAATGTCACACTTGTTAGTTTTAAATCATAAAATGGCTTTTCAATGGAAAAGTCTAAGCCGGATAAGGATATGATGAGCAGGATGTACAAAAATCTAAAAAAGCATAGATTGGGCCAGTTTTTTGAGAATTGATAGGTTTTCAAACGTGTCACTCTTAAATGAAAATTAAAGCCACACTCTTATTATAGAAACTAATAAATTATGAAGAGTGGGATAATTTCATTAGCATTTTCTTCATTGTCTAAATTTTTCTGAGTGATTTTCAAGTGCGGAGTGATATCTAAGTGATTTTTTAGCTTTCAACATACAAAATTAGCCAAATTTCTTGCAAAAATGGCTCAAGAGGAAGGATAGCTAATTGTGCAAGCAATATTTGAGAAACCAAATGCACCACCAAATGTTCCTAGCACATTTATAGAGGAGTGGATTCACATTTTTATTGGTTCAACTAATGCACAAAAATTAGATGATTTGCCATTCAAAGACTCATATGCATTGTGTAGAGATGCAGAAGTCCCTGATAGAAATGGGCATGAATTGTTTTGGTTTTTCTACAAGAACAGAGCATCACAAGTTCCAATTTGTAACCCATGGGTAAGAAACTTAGGAAAATTAATGATGCTTAAAGTATTTGTGGATGTTGACATAGTAAAATCCCTAATCAAATGTTATAATCCTATCAACAAGACTTTTCATAGAAAGGATAGACGTGTTTTCCTATCCCTGGATAAAGAGACATTTATAGAAAATTTTGGCTTGGGAGGACCTATGTCAATGCCCATAGAAGTGGAGAAATTTACTAAGAATTTCAAGAATCATAAGAACTTCTACATGGGCTGGAATATGACCAGACATATTCCATCTATAAAGAAGAATGTGGAAGACATTCCAGAGAAGAAGGACCTTGACAAATATATGCCATTAGAATTCTTCCAAAGGTATTTTTAGAATGTTGTGTTTGGAATCAACAAAACCCTAGGTTAGATGGAACTATGGAAGCACTAGGAGGATGTTATATTATGGACTTGAATATCCAAGACCCAAATCATAATGTTGGTTATGATTTTGTGGAGTATATCATTGAGAGTATCCATAAGGAGATCACTGTTGCTGAGCAAGAAGACTTGAAGAATTCAAATTCCATCACTATTATTTAATCATGTACTTGATCCTATTCAAGAATGTAGACATATTTGATTAGAGCTTCTTCAATTCTACTCAAGAATGGGGGGAGAGATTGCCAATACAAAGATGGACAAGGGTATGGAAAATGTTTTGTCCTTACTCTAATGTAATTTCTTTTTATAATGATTTTATTTATCTAGTCTTGAAAATGATAGGGTTGTTAATTGAAAGGATCCCTAGGAGTGTAAGAAAGGTTGTTAAACCTAAATTGTGCTTTGATGTTGCGAAGCAATTAACACATGATTGGGGTAGTGTCTTTTTATTGGAAGAATATACTATTATTAGGGTTTTTGGGTGCCCCCAACCACCCCATATTTTACCTAAGTATGAACTTGAAAGGTTAGGGTTTGTGGAAGTATTTTGGCAACTAATTTCTTTAAATAGAGAATACTTAGGAAAAGATGTTAAGAAGGGAAATTTCCTTTTTAGATGTACCAAAGTGGGAGATTTTGAGATTGTCAAGAATGTCATTAAGGCAACAAATTATTTTTTGAGAAAATATAAATTACCAATTGGGTCAACTAGGACTTATGATCCTTACAATGTAGTTAGACATGCCCTAAAAATATATATGAGGGGATATAATTTCCCTCCTACCAAGCCTATGTGGGAAGAGGATGGCATTGCTGATGAGCTAAATGAAAATGTATATAGAGAAAGAATGATTAAGAATAGAGATATTGTCAATTTTGAGTATGAGCTGAAAAAATCATATTTAAATTTCAAAGGTTTCTATCCTAATGAGAAATATTCATCAAAATTGGATAAATTTGTGGAAATTTTTGATGAATTGGAAAAAAAGGTCCTTGAGGAAATTAGGAAGATTGACCCTGAGTACTCAAATGACAAGATTATTGTTGAAGTCTCTGATGACAAGGAAAGAACAATCTTAGTTCATCCTTTTTGCTAGATCAAATGAGAAGATAGGAAAGAACAATCTCATTTGAAGGTGAGAAACAATATGGAGAACTAATAGGCTCAGGCTACAATATAGATGCTTAAACAATGGCAATTTGCATTTTAGCTCCTGAGCATGATAAGCCTACCCTGATGGAAATCAAAGAATCTCCTAGTGGAAATGTTATTTTCTAGCATGTTCAATTGACTTCTAGTGATTAGATATTTGGGTTGCATACTTTTGTTGGATTGATGAGGAAAAACAAAATGGACACCCTCCAAGCTCAACTAGAAAAAATTTATGACAGATATCTACGAACCAAAAGGAGCTATGGAGAGGAAATGAAGAAAACATATGTTCTAGAATAGAGGACCATCAAACTTAAAATGGACATAGCTAATTTGAGAAAAAATGTCAAAAAAATTACACAAGTCCATAACAAGGGTGTGTAAATAGAGGGCCAAACATTTGAAATAGGGGAAACATTAGGCCAAGCTATGGAAAGTGATGAAGATAAGCTAGAAGCTAGCAAAGATGCAAGGATCAAAACTATGAAGAATTTGTTAATTCATAAGATCAATAAACTGAAGGTAGTTCCTCAGATTGTGCATGGCTACTACCTTGCATTAGAAGGGGTGGAATATAAATGAGTAGAGGAAATTGCTCTACTATCTCCACTATTCAGTACATGGGTCCTTTATGTTCAATTCTTTGACAATATAGCTACTATACTTCCACAAAAAACGGATTTGCCAAAGACAACCATTGTGAGCACAAGGAAAGCAATTCATAAGGTGAGAGATTTAAATGGTTTCTTTGGAGGAGGGATGTAACTACTTCAAAACAAGATGAAAAAAATTAATGTAGGGACACCAAATTTTATACCTACAATTTTGGATAGTGAAGGTAAAATAAAGGACTAGGTAGAATGGTCATCATCTTTTGAAAATATTTTTGGTCACCCCAAGTTTTTGTCTTTTTGTAATAATGAAGCAAGTTCTACTAGTGTTTATGATATGGTTGATATACTCTATAAGCTGGAGACAGAAATGTCTAAGGTGATTGCTAAGGTCAAAGCCATAACTGATGCCAAGTAGACCAAGTGCTTAGAAGATTTGGATATAAATAGAAATGCCACCTAGCCTGATATTGATACAAACATCTACATATGGGAACTAATTGCAGATATCAAGGCCTTGCCATCTGGTGACAGTGATTAGTACAGTTAAAGAAGGCAATTAGGATTGCAGTTAAAAGGGTAAAGAATAGAGAAAAGGCATGGATAGTGACAAGAGCTAAAAGACATTGAATTTTCTGAGGAGATATTTGCTAACAAATGTCACCTCCCAGTATTATAACTGCATCTCATAATTTTGGCCAAGTACAAAGAATGTGTTGTTTGAAATAGAAAAAGAATATATTTGTATTTGGTTTTGAATAGTTTTTTGACAAGTGTCCTCCCATCTAAATCTTGTTGCAATCCGTTCTATAAAAGGATTTCCAAGATGTGGAGTTAAGGTTTGATTTTTATGTAATTTTTAGTATTATGCTAGGCTTGCATTTGGTCCAGATTTCTTGATGTTAATTTTGTGATGTATTTTTCTCTACAAATCTGACAATACATTAACATTGAAGGATCACTTTGTCTTGTCCAAAATTGTTTTGACTTTTACATCAGTGTTGTGTGATTTTCAATGAAAGTTAATACACAGGAAAGTTACAACCATAACTATTTTCTCTAAATCTTGTCTCCATTGTTATTAGTTGGTTCTCTTGAGATTGTATGAGCAAGGCTTATTCAGTTTAGTGCAACTAGGATAGGTTGTATATCAGTTTTCTACTACTATCAATTCAAGGAATTAAGTAAATGCTTTGGTAAGGTGATAAGTTTTCTAGTCGATATGAAGGATATGCATAAGAATGGGACTTAGGGTAAATTATTGATAATATTGATTATAATGCAATTAATTAGGTCAAGATTTCTAGGTAGACTTTGAATGCCAATGGATGAGGTACTGATCATTTATTTAGTTTGTATGTGAAGAGATCATAGAGTTCCATCAAGAAATTTTTTTAAAAATCAAATCAATTTTATGTTAATGTATGAAGAATTTAATAGTTGGTCAACACTTGTTTGCATTTAATCCCTATGTGTTGTTGTTAGCTGTTATAACCCAAAATTATTTGTAAATTTGAGAAGAATTGTGGCCAAAATATCTACTACAAGGGATAAATATTATGAAAGAATATCAGTGAGTGAATGGAGTGTGAAGATAACACCAAGTTTTGAGCCCTTTTATCCCTTAGGTGCACCCAGCTTGGTTTTCAAGAACCTAAAGAGTAGAAAATCCTTGTGATTTTGTTGAAGTTGGGTCTAGATCTAAAGATTTCTTAGTTAAACATAGGAAATAGCTAACTCTTAGACTAAGTTTTTCTTCGTTATCGTAGTATCAAGTATTTTTTTGCTTGGTAGTGTTGAAACACCAACACTTCATTCTTGTTGTTCTATTGTTAGGATGTCCCATAGTATTTATTACCCCCACATCCACTTTCTTTCCACCCCTAGCCTTTTTTTTAGGGAATTCCCAATCTCTCGTAACACTTATCTGAGGAGAGTAAGGGGTTGAGAGAACCATCATACCCTTAGCCACCTCAATACTTCTCATAACTTTGGCATTGGCTTCCTCTGGAGTCACCAATTTGGGCCTTTTTGAGGTTACATTCCCTCAATGGGGACTATTAGCAATATATCCAGTTTCTCTATTGTGGGAAACTCCTACAAGCTCCTTTAGCAGTAAGGAGTTCTTAACAAGTGTTACCAATACTGTGGTCTATTTTTGGGCTAAAATGATTTAGGACCCCATAAGAGTCCTAACTAAGTTCACTTAGCTCTCAATTATAACATTTCCTATAATATCTTCTACTATTGGAACTCCCTGGGGGTCCCAGTCTCACCTTTTTCCAAGGTCTAGTTTGCAATTTACCCTCCTACAACTAGGGATTTCAAGAGGTCATCAATCTCCCTCCTAAAAGGATATTCCTCCATGCTAGTCCCAATTTTCACTACACTATTTGGCAGCACATCCAAATGGTCATCTTCTACATCCTTATTGTTCTCATCTCTTTTCTCTATGATATGGCCTTCTGGGTTAGCCTCCTTCCTCTCAACTTTCACCCCTACAGAAGTAGTCAAAGATTCTCCTACCACTGTGTTAGGCTTCACAATACCCGATGAGCCCATCTTTTGGTTATCCTTTTGTAATAGGTCATTGCCATCTATTGACATGACCAAAATGACCACATTTTTGGCATTAGAGACCAGTATTTTTGTACTCAATAGTCTAGAATTTTTTACCCCACTTACTAGACAACATGATAGTGGTCAAGAGTGTCTTCTGAATGGTAACATTCACATCAAATCTAGCAAAAACTAATCTAGATTTTTGTAGGTTTACCTAGTCCGTGGCAACAAAATGAACAATAGTATTTCCTATTCATCTCAAAATATTTTCATCCCAGAATTCTAGTGGTAGGTCTGGCAGATGTACCCACACTAGGGCCACGCTTTGGAGCTCTTGGTAAGCATCAAAACTGGGGTGCTATTTAGCCAGGGATAAATAGTGTTTTTCATTGTACCAAGTCCTAGAAAGGATGGCCACCAAGTCCTCAGTAGTCACGAAGCAAAAGTAAAAAAGACCTTTGGGCATAGCTGAGATGCTCACACTACATTTCATGGACCACTTTTATACCACCCACTTCTAGGTCATCTCAATCATAGGCTGGAAGGAGATGAATCTACCTGATAGCCCTTATTTTCACTAAGCTAAATTTTCAAATTTTATTGTGAGAATGTTCGAGAAAGAGAGTTGTGTTGTTACGGGTTAAGTCTTATTTGCTTTCATTTTCAAAAGATGGCCCTAACATGATATATTTTCCCTAATCCAATATTATATTCTTGCCCTAGTGTGGTAAAATGATGCCCTAGGATTATGTTTTCATCCTTCTCATAAAAATTTCATAAAATTTCACAATCTAGCCCTTACCCTAGGTTTTAGTTATAAGTAGAAGATTGTTTGTAATTTGAATCATCTCTTACAATCTTACAATCAAAGGGGTTGGAGAGTGATCATAGGGTTAAAATCTCAGTCTCCCTATCTTAGGATATGTTGTGGTCATAGTATCACAAATGTAAAGGATGAGATTTTGAATCTTATGATCCCTTTGTGTCATGTCAGCATAAGTTCTAATGAAAAGTTTTTAAAACCATGGTGTGCAATGCTATGACAAATAGGAAATCATGGGATCATAAAGGCATAAAACTAGGATCATGACCATGTGATAAGTAGTTTATCATAGGATCATAGAAGTATGAAAATACAAGGAAATGGATAAAGAGTTCTAATCCTATGATAAAGGAGTGATCGAGGCATCATAACAGTCTTCGTAAAGTTTTTTGATGTTACGCTAAGGCCCTAGTCATAATATTGTGGGAGAAGAATTATGAAGCCTACAATGCTACGAGGGATGATGATCGGAAGGTAACAAATGAGAAAGCAAGGTGGTAGTTCAATGTTAGAGATATGACATGTGTTCTATCCTGATTAGTCAAAACTACATCGCATAAAAGGTGGATGCCATGTCAGGTTGGTGGCACCAAAAATGTCTTCACATAAGTTTTATGGCAATATGATAGATCTCGTTCTCTGATCTTACAACAAACATTGTTTTGTAAGATCTCAAGGGCAGTGACAAAGAGTTACGATGCTATGATGAAGAAAGGTAATAGTTTCTTGTAACATCATAGGGGTGAGAAGGATGATTACCAAATTTACAAAATGGTCCACTAAATCACAATCATAAGATCGTAAGGCAAAGGAAAGTAAGATAAGATACTATGCTAGTGAATGTAAGCCACCTCTTGTAAGATCGTAAAGAATTTAAAGGTAAGCTTTGATGTCATGGTAACTAGTGCATCATGAGATCGTAAAAGATTTTCTCAAGGTTTATGATAGTGTGATAAGGGTTTGATTTCAAAGGATCATAAGATCGTAAAATAATTGTTCCCCACCTAAGATGTTATGAAGGGTTTGACTTCTAAGTCGATCATAAGATCATAGGCCCTAAGCTTGACATGAAAGTATGCTTTCCACTCTTTTGAGATGGAAACGACAAAGGACTCTTGACTAATGGGATTCAAGTAATATACAGAAAGTGTAAAACTATATAGTAATGACAACGCTCCCTTAAGGTGATAGAAGAAATTGAGTTTAATGTTCATTTTAGCATGGTTAGTGACCATCTTCCTAATCCTATGAGGATAGGGGATATCCTCATATCCCCTATTCTCATAGGATTAGGAAGATGGTTACTAACCATGCTCATATCCCCTATCCTTGTAGGATTAGGAAGATGGTCACTAACAATGCTAAAATTATGGCCCAAAAGCTAGAGGGACCAATAGGAGAAGAAGAGAGGGTATTTCCTAACAACCTTGAACATGACATGACTTTAGAAATAGAGAAAGAAGAGCCTGTTGAGGCTTCATGGGTTACAAAGGGAAAAAAGAGATAAAAAGTTGTCCATATCCCTGCAGTGGTTAAATAGAGGACATTGCAAATCCTACCTGGTAAGAGTTAGTACTTACCTAACTTGAGGCAAAGTTATATACAAGGCATGGTTATTTCTACTAAGAACACACTCACTGACTTAGAACTAGTTATAGCAAGGTTGGATGATAGGATCATCCAAGCCCAATAGTTTATAGAAGATGATGAATTCATCAAATTGGCAGAGTTCAAAAGTTTCTTGTACAAATTAAAATAGAGTGAGTTGGTGCTAAAGATGAAACCAAGAGAATCAAATGAACATAAGCTAGAATTGGTTGAGAAATTGTAATCCTATGATCCTATGAGTGAAGTCATGACTTTGGAGGATGCAAGAGACCTTGTGCAGAGGAGCGGGATGTTGTTGGTGCTCATGTAGGATTTGGAGCAAGCATTTATGCTTGATCATATTAGAAAATAGGAAAATGCCATCTCATATGAGGCATATGGTGCTGGTGGAATACAGAGAGGGTCAGGATTTAATATTGACACCAAGTCTCTAGCAGTATGGAGCATGGCTCCTTCATCAAACAAACCAAAACTAATGGATGTGCAGAACATAGAATAGGATAACATGATTGTATGGACTTTGCAAGGTACTTTAGGTATATAAATTTCAAAGGCTTTGAAATATTTCTAATTTATGAATGAGGCCAAGGTAGAGGAGATAGAAACAAGATTTTCCAATTATGTGCATGATTACATTGATGTAAGGAAGCTCTATGAGGATGAGCTCAAGAAGAAAGGATTGAGGAGCTTGAAGACAAGGATGTCCATGGTTTGGAAGTTGAAGTTGCATCTCTCAGAGAGAAACTAGAAAATGTAGAGCAGGTGGCTACTATAGAGTATAACAGAGAATAGGATAGTCAAGAGCATCCCTCCAAGGTCACAGTAGAGACAACACAAATAGATGAGCTGGAGGCAAAGGATGCAATAGAGCCCAAGATAATGAGCATTGATGCTCCACCAACTCAACAAGGAGATGAGGTAAGGACAGTTATCCTCAGTTGTATGATTGTTCATAAGGTGGAGATTCTAAAGAACATATCACAACAAGCCCATACATTGTATGTTTTTTAACAAGATGGTAAGCAATTTTGCAATGAAGCACTTTCATGGTTATCACCTATATTCAATCTATGGGGCCCATATAATTAGTTCTTAGAGAAGATTATTATGTTGATGGCTAAAAATCTAGATTTTTCCAATAAGATAATCATCATGAAGGAGAGCCTACAGATAGTTAAGGAATTAATTAGTTTATTCACTGGAAAATTTTAGATCATACAAGGAAAACTAAAATTTTATCTCAGGGAATTGAACCTTGCATACCACCATTTTTTTTACAATAGAAACATATTGAGAGAATGACATGAATGGTCTAATGCATTTAGTGCAATATTGACTCAAGAGACCACAGTGGCAATTTTTGAAGACAGTAATGACACCCCTTTCCATAATTTGATTGACTCCCTATTTAGAGCTAAAATAGATTTGAATAAGTTCTCAATGGAGTCTAAAGCCATAACAGATGCCAGGTGGGAAAAATTCATGAAGGACCTAGAAGAGGTTAAAACCACAGTGGCCCACCAAGTGAGAAATCTATGTTTGGGAAGTGGTGGGAGAAATAAAGGCTCTACCAATAAGAAGCAATTGAGAAGTAATTAAGATTAAAGGAAATGGGAGATGAAGGATAAGATTAGATACACTAAGAAATCAATCAAAAGGATAAATCCCTCATAAATATTCGTTTCAAATTTTGAGACTTTTGAGGAAAAGGAGAGCACAAGAAGACAAAGTGGATTAAAGTTAAAGTTGTTGCAATAAAGTGCCACCTGCTGACTTTTCAACTACCTTCCTAATTTTGGATCAAGCGCAAGAGAATGTTTTGAATGTATTTGTGTATATGTCTTGCCTTTTTCTTTTCCATTAAGGTGTTGACATGTGTCCTCCTCCCATATGTAGCTTGTTGCAATCCTTTATAAGGATTTCCAAGATGTGGAAAGAACAGTGAATATGAATTATCAAATTGCCAAGTTTTAGGTTATCCTATGAGTCTATATCAAGTATTGTATGTATTTCAAATGAAATTAATATAAAAGGAAATTTTTCATATCTATCTATCTAGATTGTGTCTCCTTCCTTGCATATCTGTGATCTTGGGATTGAAATGAGCAATGTTCTTTTAGTTTAATACAATTCAGATCAATTGTATATCTCTTACTGATTGCTTTTAGTTCAAAGAATTAAGTAATTGCTTTCAATAAGTGGTAGGGGTTTGGTTATATAAGGGGGATATGATAAGAATGAGATTTAGAGTTCATTGTTAACAAATTTAATTGCAAGTCAATTAAATAGGTCTAAGATTGTTGGTTTTGACTCTATATAACAATGGATAAGGCACCAATTAATTAATTCTAGAGTTGCAAGTTGATGGTTTATATGATTGCAAAATGTATACAACAATCAAAATTAATTTTTCATTTTATGTAATGAAGAACTAAAGTTGTTGGTCAGCCCTTATTTCTAATCGCTTTCCTCTTGATTATAAGTAGCCATTGTGACCAAGAAGCTTACTACAAATCTAAGAAGAAATTGTGACCAATATTTTCTATAAGGGATAGGTTTGAGGGAAAAGGTATTAACAAGTAAGTGTATGAAGAGAAAATCCAAATCACCAATCACCTTCATATCCCTGAGGTTTAACCACCTTGGACCTACAAAGCCAAAAGAGTAGGGAGTATTTTTTACTTTTTTGAAGTTGATCTAGAGCTGAGACTGATCATATTGAATATAGGATCTAGCTAATCCTTAGGTTTTTTTATGTCTTATGCATTTTTGTATTAGGTTTAAAGTACCTAGTAGTCTAAAAAACAACCAACACTACCCACCACACAATGTTTTAGGGAGGTAGTGGAACTTTCTACAACACTATTTGAGAAGGGGATTTCTAGTCTAGTAGAATCGTGGGTAACCTTGGGATCCACCAACATGCAAATCCCCTCCTTTTCCATGAAAAGTGCATTTTTCCACTCTCCATTTGAGATTGGGGGGGAGAAACAATGTTCCCATCCTATTTTCGAGCAGAGTCAACTTCAAATTCCAAAAAAAGGAGCTCATGTATGTTGTCTAGATTAGAAGCATTACCCAAAAAAGAAAGGGAATCTTCCCTCTAAAGTGCCAACACCATGTGCAGGTCTAGGCACTCTGGAATCCCCTGTAGGCTCGAACCCTCCGAGACCATGTCGATTCAAAGTTTAAACCATCTATGGGCGGGAAGTTTTAGAGCAAGAAGTTATAGAGTGCTTATTGTTAAGAACATCATAGCTTGTTAAGTATAGCTACATTGTGTTAGTGTTAGTGTTATGTTTACTTTTCAATTTAATCACGTATGCATGTTTAACATATTGTTAATGATATCCATAGTCAAGAAAAATTTTGTGAAATATTAATTCAACCCTGCCCCACCCCTCCTCTTAGGATTTCCTATTTCAAACAAGTTTGTACCTTTCACCATATTATAGGAAACACAAATCCCAATGGACAATGCAGAGTTATCCTAGTTTGTGTGATATTCTTTGTAGCCAATGAATATTTCCACATACCTTCCAAAAATTTCTTCGATGGTATTTATTTTCATAGACCTACCATTAGGTGTAGTTGTAGTTAGGGAAATAACTCCATTAGTTATGAAGCTCTCGATTTTTGGTACTTCATTGATTTCAAAAAAAATGATCACTCTCTTCATCACTTCCTTTGTAATTAATTGATAGCCATCTTTGATCCATCATAAAACAACATGAAACCTATTCATATATTATCTTACCTAGGCATCTTCACTAAGGTTAGGGACGACATTGAATACATGTGATTTATTTCTAACCAAAACCCTAAATTTGAGTTTTGCATCACATTGTCAAGGCACAATTTCTTCATCCACAAATTTGTAATCCCATACATACTAAATTATTCTAGTTTACATTTAAGATGAATATGAACATCTTCTTCATGAATAATTTCATGAGGTGTTCTTGATGGATAACCCAAAATATCATTCTCAGTCGAGATGTTAGGGTATGGATAAAAAATAGGACAAGAATCTTGGGACTCATTAATAAATATAAGAGTGATATATCTTTACAAATCCATTATAGATGAAGAAATTTTCAAGGTAAACCTTCAAAATTTGTAAAATGATTCATAGAACCCTAATTTAGCTTCAAATCACACAAAAAATCTTTACTCTTATTTTTTGCGATGTGGAAAATGAGTTATATTAGAAGAATGTTTTCTTTTCATTTCAAGTATTGATACCTCCAAAAAGGAGTTGAAACATTATTATTTTCACTTGACAAGATGAGAAATAGATAAGATAATTTTCTCTCCATTCCTAAAAGTCATAAGGTTGTTTTAACTTTTGGTAGAAAATTGTGTAACAATGTTAGTATTAGCAACATATTTCTTGACCTAAATATTATTCATTTCTTCTCTAACCTCTTCTTTATTTATGATCTTTGTTGGTTCTTCCCTCTTATTATGCATTGATCTACAATACTTTGAAATTTGTTCAATCTTGATGCAATTGTAGCTTTTATTGGTTTCTTTCTTCTATCTTGATTTACATTTGTTAGATTCGTTACCAAACAAAAAAAAATGTATAGTAGTATCCAATAAAATTCTTAATATCATTACTTTGTTTCCTACATTAACTAGATTTGTGACCAAAAATATTGTAATTAAAGCATCTATAAGTAGAATTTATAACATTAGATTTAGTGCTACTTCTATAGTTTGTAACCTTGTGGCTAGATCTATTACACTCAAATAATCTACCATCTAAAGAGTGAACATTCATACTTATCTTAAAGGGTTTTCCATAGTCTTACCTTTAGTTGAATAATCATGAGTGATCTTACCTTTAGTTGAATAATCATGAGTGGCCTCTTCTTGAATTATCATAACAACTTTATCTTCCATAAGGATATGCCTATGCAATCATTCATTGGTGTCATGTCCAAGTCCTTCCTTATCTTTTAGTGATCTTTGACCATTCATAATTTCATCTAGTTTCTTGGAAATAGGCTTCACCCTTTATTATCTCTATAGAATTAAATTTGAGATACAAGATCTCAAGTTCAAGATTTTCCAAATCATCAATTTTTTTCTCAATTATATTGTTCAAAAATCTCTTGGACTGATCACTTTCTTCAAGTTTATATCTTAGATCAATGATAGTCTCATTTCCCATTTTTAGTTCATTACTAACTTCTTTGTGTCTAGATTTGAATTTTTGAATTTTTTCTTTCAACTTTTGAATACAACCATTTTCCAATTGAAGTTTTATTGATAAAGTCTTATTTTTATCTTCAACCAATTTCATATCTTCATATAGCAATAGAAAATTATTTTCATCCATAGCAGATGTTGGTGTCAAATTTTCACTTCCCAAGATATCCTTCGAGTGGTTAGACTCTTCCAAAGGAACTAGCCCTTACACCAATGGTTGAACCCTTGATATACTTGTAATCACCTAAAAATGGTCATCTAGACTATTAGCCCCCTTCTCAGCATTTTGGCTAATTTAATTTAATCACTTACCTAGGCCAAATTGCTAATAATCAATTTATTTGATTATAACCTATAGTTTGACTATGCTATCCTAAGTTCATTATTTGATTAAAATAACATGTCCCCTTTTAATTAAATAAAAGACCCCATTCTTCTAACCCACTTAAAGTGCACACATAAAGTCCTTTTTCTATTTTGCAATTAAAAGAAAAGGCTTTGTGACTTTTGTCTTATATGACAAGTCAACTTATATTCTATTGGTTGACTTGTGTGTGCACATGGATCACTCCTCTTTTTGAATTCCACCGTTGATCATCCACCATCTTCATCTTGATCTCTACCATCCGTACATCTTTAAAAGGGAGAGAGCTTTCCCCCTCAATCCATCCATCTTTTGAATATTGTTATGCTGCAGGTTTTCTAACAGGTTTCTTGGGAGCTTTGTGGAGAACTTCTCACTCCTTGTCTAAATTCTCTCATTCCATCATATTAGCATAGGATCATATGGTATTCTTAGCATAGTTGCATGTTAGTTTAGCTTTCATTCTTACAATAATCTCACATAGCTTAATATTTGGTTTTGTAATACTCTCATTCATGCTTAGAATAGTTGTACTTTGCATATTCATTTTAGTGTAGTCTTCATATTCACATTTGTATCCTTGAGGGATTCATTGTAGACACTTGCATTCTTGCTCTTGTCTCAAAGAACCTCCCATTTCATGGTTTACTAGCAAGAAGCTTATCTCTAAGGCTCGGCTGAGAGCCTTCAAACTTGAAACAATACCTTCTTGCACTCCATGGATAGGGAGCTCTAAGCCGGCATCCAAGCATTCCAACTCGTGGAATCGTTTGGATAGAATGGTTTAGAGCGTGACACATTTCTAGTGTACAATACTAAGAGGGAAGGGGTGAATAAGTGTATATTTAAAACTATTTAAGTACCTAATTAATTTACCAAATAAAACATTTCACTTTCAAAAATGGAAATAACTAAAAGTAAAAATCACATGTAACACCAATATTTTTTGTGGAAACTTTAGATGTCAAAAGCCATGTGAGAGTTTAGCTCTCAAGAATTATGTAACCAATTAAATAATACATTAAGGTGACTCACTTTTGGAGTGGCTTACTACCTAAATACAAAATTACCATTGATGACTTGATTAACAAAAGTTGAACTGATGAGCATGCAACAATGCATAGATTACAATGCACAATGTATTGCAGTTTGTCTTCTTTTCACCAATACGATATCATATATATATATATATGGAGAGAGAGAGAGAGAGAGAGAGAGAGAGAGAGAGAGAGAGAGAGAGAGAGAGAGAGAGAGAGAGAGAGAGAGAGAGAGAGAGAGAGAGAGAGTCAAATCCTTGTTGTGGGTTGAGTATCAAACATGTAGATATGTTATTTTCTCTAACCATCTATCAACTAACCAAATAATGAATATGAGTTATTTGTGTTGAGTAGACATATTTAGAAATCTTCTTGATGGTGTCACACTCATATGCTTTTGGTGAATAAAAGTGATATGCATTGTTAGTGACCATTAGCACCAAAACTTATAGGACTAGCATAATAGGTAATACTGATAGACTTGCATCGATACTAATATATCCAAAATGTTGACATCAATGACAACCAAAACTAGGAAGGCTAATAGAATTGTGAACCTCAATGGGTATTAAGGTTCAAAAAAATTCAAATTTCAAGGCGTGTGGTGATTAAATAGAACATGACCTCTTTCTTTGGTTAGGCCTCTTTAATTGATTTGATGAATTTTAAAATTGGGAAGAAACATAAACAAAAAATGTAATTGGCTATGATGAAGCTATGATAATGAGAAGGTGACATTTAAACAATGTACAATACATGACATAGTGACCAAGCATGAAGACTAGAATTTTGGCACTTTCTTATATAAAATTTGATACAATCAAAATGGTTTATGTGAGGTACAATTATGAAAAATATATGAGAAAATTTAGACATGCTTGGTGATAGTAATTATTTATTAGATTATTATTTACAGTAATAAAAATGACCTAGAGGTGGTCCTTTTTATACATATTTGCAAAAAGAGGGGTAAAAATTTATTAAGACAGAAAGGAATACAACAAGGAGAGCTCAACAAGGAGCTCGATCCTGAGCAACAAGATCATCAAATTCTTGCACCATCTCAAAGGACAGTTGCCCCCTATCCCTAATATTCCAACCTAGATCATGACTAGAAGCCCATTTGGCTAAACAACCAGCAGTTCTATTCCATTCATGAGGAATATACATGAACCTAATGAACTGAAAAGAGGAAGAGAAGAAAAGAATTTGCTTAACAACAGTGGCCAGCTGCCAACTAACATCCTCAAGCTCTTGCGAAGAAAGCATGTTCACCACCACTTGGGAATCAGACTCACAAATAATCTTACTCCATCCCCGCAAGCAACACTGTTCCACAGCATATAAAATAGCCCGAGCTTCCATGAGATTGTTAGTATAATCACCCTTATGAACTGAGAAGAAAAATTTAACATCCCCAGAACTACAACGAGCCACTCCGCCAATACCAGCCGGACCAGGATTCCCACGGGAAGAACCATCAGTGTTAATTTTCAGAACTCCACAGGGAGGAGGAGTCCAGTGCCCAACTCGGTTAACCCGACCCTTCCTTTGATGGTGAAGCTGCTTGGACATAGAAGGAAACCTATGAGCTGCAAACCCATCCTGCAGATGAAAATTGAGGCGATTACAGATAGCAAGATCAACCGGATCCATACCCCCATCAAGCTCACACTTCACAAGAATAGTTTCCTGAAGAGAATGTGATATTTTCCACCAAAGATGCAAAACACCAAGCCGAACATCTTGGAATATGCAACGATTCCTCTCCAACCAGATATGCCAAAGCATGAAAGATGGGCCAGCAATCCAAGCAGCATGGAGAGAAGAAGACTTGGAGGGAGCACTACCCAAGCGGGCCCAGAACTCAGGCAAAGAGGAAGCATGCCGAAAAGAGCAACCCCAAGCGCTCCACCAAAGGTGCCATATCTGAGTAGAATAGGAGCAATGGAAGAACAGATGGGAGACAGAGTCCTCTCCATTACCACATAAAACACAATCAGAGGGGCCCTGAAATCCACGTTTACAAAGATTATCCCAGGTAAGACAACGGTTGTGAGCCACTAGCCACATGAAAAAATTGCACTTGGACCAAGAAACTTTATTCCAAACTTGCTTCCACCAAGGGACCTCAACATCCCCAAATAATTGTCTAGTTATCTCCTGATACCCAACAGAGACATGATATTTACTAGACAAGGTACCGCCCGAAGCCAAAACATCTGGACCAAGCAAAGGAGAACACTCTCTAGAGGCCAGAATTTGAGAAAGCTCCTGACGATCCATGTCTGTAGCTCCAGGAGGCCAATCAGAGGAATGCTTCCATCTGTAACCAAAAATAGATCCCAATTGATAAGGAGTCTTGTAATGAGTCACTTTATCCCATCCAGCGGAAAGAAAAGAGTCACAAAGAGGCTGAAGATGAGGGTATATGGATAAAATGGAAGGGAATCCATCCCAAGCATCAGACCAAAACAAAGCCTGAGAACCTCCTTTACATAACCAGAACAGACCCCTCTTCACCAACATCGCACCTGTCTTCAAAGTATGCCAAACCATCGAGCCACGACCTTCAAGAGGAAGTGCAGAAACAGAGCAAGGATCAGCACCATGAAAATATTTATGAGTGATAATACAAGCCCAAAGTTGATGTTGTCCCCCAATAAAGTTTAGCAGCCAAAGCTTGACTACTCAATAGAGCAGATCAAAGACCAAGACCACCCTCCTTTTTAGTCCTACAAACAGTTGCCCAATTAACCAAGCTCCATTTAGTACTACGCAAATTACCACTCCAAAGGAATTTTCGAGAAAGAGCATCAAACTCCTTGAGAAAGTAAATAGGTGCAGCATGAACCATGCTTCTATAAGTAGGAAGAGCTTGGATAACAGCTCTAAGAAGAGTAACCCGGGCAGCAGTAGAAAGCCATCTATGAGTCCAATGATTTACCTTATCCTGAAGCTTGGTAATCAAGTTTTGCCAGAAGAGGCGTGGCTGCCTAGAAACAGTAATACGAATGCCAAGATAAGTCAAAGGAAGTGAACCTATCTGAAACCGTAGGATACCAACAATCCTGTGCTGAATAGAATCAGGAGTGTTAAAAAAGTAAATGAAAGATTTGTGCTCATTAACTTTCTGGCCTGAAGCTGCCAAATAAACGTCCAAAGCATGTCGAAAGGCTTCAGCTTCCTTGATCCTAGCAAGACTGGAAAGAGCAGAATCATCAACAAATTGAAGATGGGAAAGAGAAGGTAAGCCATTACCCCACCGCCAGCCTTGAATAGAATTCTGGGACACCTGATGCTTAATGAATCTGCCCAAGCCTTCAGCCATGATGATGAATAGATATGGGGAGAGAGGGTCACCTTGGCGGAGGCCTCTAGAAGTAGCAAATAGTTGTGAAGGTTGACCATTAATAAGAACAGAAAAAGAGGCAGAAGTAACACAACTCATAATCCAACTCACCCAGTCAGAGCTAAATCCAAAAGAAAGAAGAATACTCCTTAGGAAGCTCCATTTAACTCTATCGTAGGCCTTAGCCATATCCAGCTTAACAAACATGGCTCTCTCCCTTGAAGTAGCCATAGAGTGAATAGCCTCAGTAGCAATAAACACCCCATCCAAAATTTGTCTGCCAGCAACAAAACCACCTTGTTCTTCTGAGATAATAATGGGAAGCCACCTTTTCAGTCTCTCAACAATCAGCTTAGTAATAACTTTGTAAACCACATTACATAAGGCAATTGGTCTAAAAAACTCCAATTGATTAGCACCCTCTCTCTTAGGAATAAGAGTCAAGAATGTAGAGTTCAAAGCTCGAAGCATCTGCTTGCTAGCATAGGATTCTTTAACCACCTCCAACAAATCACGATTAATGATGTGCCAAAATTCCTGAAAGAATTCAACTGGAAATCCATCAGGACCAGGAGCCTTCCCCTTAGGCATGCCAAAGACCACCTCCTCCAGCTCTTCCAAAGAGATAGGACGCATGAGATAATCATTCATTTCCTGAGTGATAAGGGAAGGAATACAGGACAAAATAATATTTTCTTCATTATCAGCAGGAGGAGAGTCCTCAGAGAAGAGGGTAGAGAAGTACGAAATAGCCTCCTGGAACAAAGCTGGCAAGGAATTCAGTTGGATACCTTGAGAATTAACCAAAGAAGAGATAGTGCTCTGATTCCGACGAGAGTGCACTGTTTTATGGAAAAAGGCAGTGTTTCGATCACCTTCCTGGAGCCAATCAACTCGAGCCTTTTGCTTCCAAAAAATTTCCTCTCGAAGTTCCCATTCTTCTAGAGCTCTAGAAGCAAGGGATTCAGCCTGGCCAAGATCCTCTGAGAAACCTCGATCTCTAATCTCCCTTGTGATGACATCAAGATTTTCTTGAGCAAGCCTCTTCATAAAGTGAAGATT
This sequence comes from Cupressus sempervirens, assembly GCA_028749045.1. Classification (NCBI taxonomy): domain Eukaryota; kingdom Viridiplantae; phylum Streptophyta; class Pinopsida; order Cupressales; family Cupressaceae; genus Cupressus; species Cupressus sempervirens. The sequence continues at coordinate 580,668,387 of CM053787.1, forward strand.
CCCAAAGCATTCCCTATTCCATATCTTGAGCTGCCTTTTAACATATTGAAGCCTTTTAGAAAATGAGAACATTGCAGTACCATATGCAGGAGCACCATCTTTCCACCAACAAAAAATAAAATCATGAAGAGAGGAGTCACGAAGCCACATCAACTAAAACTTAAAAGGAGGATGCTTCGGAACATAAGCCCCTATAGAGGAAAATTTAATTGGCCAATGATCTGAACCCCTCCAATCAAGGATTTCTGAAGAGATAGTAAGGGTGCCACTAAGCCAGAAGCAAGAAACAAGAAATCTATCCAAGCGTTCTGAGATAGCAGCAACACCAGTCCTGCGATTATTCCAGGTATAGAGGCCATTAGAAGGCTTAACATCAGAGAGATGCAAAAGAGATATGTGTTGCCGAAGAAGAGCAGAAGAAGGCCCCAATCTAGCCAAACCACCATGCTTCTCTTCCAGACTTAAAACTGAATTGAAGTCCCCTGCTAACACCCAAGGATGATAAGGATGACAATTTCTAACATATTGAATATGTTCCCAAAGTTCCTCCTTTCCCACAAGATCAACAGGTGCATACACATTAGTAACCATGATTACCTCTCCCGAGTCTAGAGCAGAAGCTACCATAGAGAGAGTTGAGTGAGAAGACATCCAGCCAAGAGGAGAAATTTTTTGAGGATCCCAAAATACAGCTAAACCACCAGCACTGCCTATTGCCCCAACACACTGGCATTGGCCACGAGACCAAATACTAGAGGCATGTTGGACCATAGACTCCACAGAGAGCTTAGTCTCTTGGATACAAAAAACATCAGGACTATGATCAACCACCAAGTTATGAATAGCCTTTTTTCTAGGGATGCTATTCAACCCCCTTACATTCCATGAGAGAATAATTATCATTGGGTAGAATTGGGAAAATGAGAATCCAAAGGTTTCACTGAACCAGACTCAATCAATATATCTCTTGTGAGTTTAATCTTCTCTTGGTCTGTTTTGCGCCCACTCCTTAGAGGGGGAGTAGAAGAAGCCCGCTTGAAGGGTCGAGGCAACAACCCCAAGGGGAGAGGAGATCCCTTGCCCTTACCTGATGGTAGCACATCCTTAACCATGTTAGCCAAAACAACATCATCATCTTCCAACACTGCAGGAGTCACCAGAGCCGCTGTCACAGGAGCTACAGGAACCTCACAGTTCTGATATACTACAACTTGAGATGCCCCACAAGCATCATTAGGAATAGATCTCTCATCTGGGAAAACTGGATCAGAAGAGATAGGAGGAGGAATACCCTCCTCTAGAACCATACTATCCATCACCTCAAAGCGGTTAAAACCTGAATCAGATAATCTTTCTTTCAAAGGCCTCTTTTGACCACGTCCCTTAGCTCGAGGGCGAACAGGGGTAAATCCATCCTTATCCTGCATTTAAAGGGTTTGTGGTAAACCTAGTGTGACTCGAACCGGAGTTGATGCGTAGCACCGGGATCATTAGCCTAACACTACGCCTCACGACTCACCTTCACACCAACTCGGCTACTCACTCACCCTTAAAAGGGTTTGTGGTAAACCTAGTGTGACTCGAACTGGAGTTGATGCGTAGCACCGGGATCATTAGCCTAACACTACGCCTCACGACTCGCCTTCACACCAACTCGGCTACTACATTTTTTTTTCATTTTTTACCTTTAAAATTTGTCAAATTACAATTAATTGAAACCAAGTCAATTTAAGACCATAACTAATTTTGAATTTTAAAAAGTATATCAAAATTACTTTTATTTAAACCTACCAAAAAACTTAAGTTCTATTTCTAGAATTTAATCAAAATACAATGTATGACATGGTGACCAAGCACGAAAACTAGAATTTTGGCACTTGCTAATTATATAAATTTGATACAATCAAAATGGTTTATGTGAGGTACAATTGTGACAAATATATGAGCAAATTCAAACATGCTTGGTGATAGTAATTATTAATTAGATATTATTTGTAGTAATAAAAATGACCTAGAGGTGGTCCTTTTTATACATATTTGGATTGAACAATTTTTGTAATTTTTACCTTTAAAATTTGTCAAATTACAATTAATTGAAACCAAGTCAATTTAAGACCATAACTAATTTTGAATTTTGAAAAGTAAATCAAAATTACTTTTATTTAAACCTTAAAAAAGGTAAACTTATATTTCTAAACACATCCTAAACAAAAATAAAACATTATATCTACATATAAGTACAATCTAAAAATATATGTAAAACATGTACTACAATTTAAAAATAACTATAAAATAATATCAAGCAATAAAATTATATAAAATATATACTTTTCATCATTAGGAAACAAGTGCCATGTAGTGGCTTGTATTTCTGGAAGTTATAATAGTTTAAGATTTTAAATTTAGTAGTTAGAAAATAGTGAGTTGAGGTAAGTTATAATAGTTTAACAATAAAAATTTAATAGTAAGATGTTATGATGTTAATTAAATTTAATTTTATCAATATTTGTTTTGTTTAAGATTAAAAAACTATTTTCATACATATTAAAATATTTGAAGAATAATAATTTCTTTTTAAAAATTAAAATTATCATATAAGTGTAATGTTAGAATTCACTTATTCTCTTTAAATTATTAATATTAAAAACAATTATCATTCAAACTACACATATTTCTAACATTACAATCTTTTTAAATTTATAATATGTAACTATTATAGCTAAAAAATTCTTTGATAAGTTTTATGAGTTTGATATAAGTTTCTGTGTTTCATATTTTATATATATTTCATAGTGGTTCATGGAAATCCGCTCCTATAAGAGCCAATCAAACTAAAGTAAAACGTTTTTCATTATTTTATAAGTTAAGATTTGACATATGAACATTAGAAAGAAGCAAAAGATTAAATTAATTATAAAAATACTTACATTTCATTGGTTGAAGTAGGTAAAATTAATCGCTCGTTATGTACAAATGATTGCAATAGTATGTACCTCCAACAAATACAATAACTTGACAAATTGATAACCTCCAACCATATGTGACCCCACAATAATGAAGTTCACAGTGACCAAGCCAATACCAAACATTAAACCACTCTCTTACAAAGCATGGCCCGCCAAAAATACACAACATCAACTCTTACATTTCCTTTTTCCTATCCCCCTTTTATGATGCTTATAACCGACACCATGGGGCCCAAATTGCATTAGATAAATATACCCACATATCAAACATTTTTAATGCTAACCTTTGATTTTGTCTCTGCCGTATAATGCTTTCCTTTCTCTATTTTTAAATACCTTTCTACGGATTTCAATGGAATATATGATTTGCTTTTATTATCAACCGCTTCACGGGCAATTCATAGCGCAAAAATCCAATTGAAAATTACTCGATTTGCGAGCAAAAATGATTTGGTTTGATTATGGTTTGTTTCCCGAGGGCGCAAGCTTCTCGCCTTATTATTATTATTATTATTATTATTATTATAGACCCCTGCGTCTTCCTACCACTATTTGAGAAATTAACTTTTCGTGGGGACAACTGAAAAGTTATGACAAAATAATTGAAGTAAAAACAATTTGGAATTGTACGAGTACTTTTTTGTTCGTTTTGTAGATTTTGAGTATTTTGATTAAGAAATCCGTTCATGGATAATAACCTCTCATATTTAATTAGGAACTTAAATTGTAACAATGTTTCATAAGGGTGCTAACATCTCCATTTTAAAAATTCATCTAAGAAAGCATATAGGACATGGTTATTTGTGCCTCGCGATGGTTCTAAGTGAGAAGAGGAGCAGGGATGAATTTTCAAATTCTAAGTTTTCTTATGAGGAAGATGTTGAAAAGGAAGATTTGGGAAGGAGTTTATGCAGTGGGTGATTTGTTCCTCCCCTTCTCTGTTGCATTTGGAGTTTTCCACGAAGATTTATATTTATGAAGTTCCTTTAGCATTTAGGGCTACTTATGGGTGGTTCATTGATCTTTTGGCGCACTTGGGCCACTTTTTCCTTGTCTGAATGCTTGGTTCCATGTCTAGAAGGATTTCTCAAGTTGTGTGTCCTTTGTTATAGGTTCCTCTTCTCTTTGGTCACATGCATATTGGTCTAGACCCATCTAGGGCTATCTTTCCTATGTTGGGATTTGCATTTGGAGGGGTTTGTTCCCATAGCTATATATGTTTTCAATGATGGTGTGGGAGCTTCTAGTTCTTGGTGGCTTCCTAAGATTTTTATAGGTTGGGGATTTGGTGATGTGGGCCCTTGTACTTCTCATGTCTGGTTTCTATGAACCAATTGGTGGTGTTTTGTGGTGAATGACTTGTAAAGTCTAGGTTGGGAATTGCGACTATGCTTCTCAATCTCTTTTTGCGATGTCTTCAATATGCTATGACACCATTGGGTGTTCTTTCATCATGTCCTTGTTGTCATGGCACATTCTCCCCTTGGCCTCCAACCGCTATGGAGTATCTTGGTTGGGGCTTCTTCTATAGAACAGTCGATGTGGAGTGCTTTGGTAGGGGGATTCATGCGAGGTTTTTGCACTTGTTTCTTTTACTCCCCCTTTCACTCTTTTCTATAGTTATTGGAGTTGGGTAGAGAAAACACCTACAGATGTTATTGGGGTTTCAACCCAGATCTTTGTCGATGACTCAGGTATGGCTATAGGTGACATCTCTTTGCAGAGGATTGTGGTGATTGATCGGTAGGTGTTCAATTATCCCACAATGAGGCATTCTCAAGGTATGTTGTTGGAAATTTCTCTAGTGAGGTTTGGCATGTGCCTTACCCTTTGGAGGGCCATTGCATTGCTTTATTCAAGTGACTTTTATACTATTTGGGGTAAGCAAAGATGGATGCCAACAAAGGAATTTTATCCCTTTGTTGTTGATGTGAGGCATATTGGGATTCACTTATTGATCAAGATTTGGTGGCAATAGTGTTGTGTTGTTGTCTTGTTGATTTTCTATGTGTCCATTATGGGAAGATCTAAGAGTGTCCAAGTTTTTTTGGACTATTTTTATGGGATTTCTAATTTTGAAGAAGTTGGATAGAAGTGGATATTTGATCTCCTTTCTTCTTTGTGTGTTGTCAAGAATAGTATGAGCCCCTACTCCATATTTGGGGTTGGTCAATGGCTCTCTTGCACTAAGTCTGATGGGACTATTTGTGTCATTGGTGTCCCCACAATGTTGGGGGATAAAGTCCCAATGTGTTTAGGTACCTTGGTGAATTTCTATTACAGTCTGTGTGGTCTAGATGTGTGGCCAAGTAATGAGAAGAAACCCACATAGTTGATGAGAAAGGATATTGAGTTGTCTAAAAAGTGTTTATGTACCTTTGAGCCTTTGGCTCAGTCTTGCTTTCCCCTTTTACTGGGAATCTTATTCATTTTTCAAAGGGCTTCCCTTTGCCTTTTCTTTATGAGAAATATGTGTTTACCCAGGAGGTGGAATTGGAGTTTTTGTTCGCCCACTTCATGGCTTGTTTGACAATGTGGTCATCTCCTATAGAGGTAGAGTTTAAGCCTGTGATTTTGGAGGTGGAATGGATCCATATTGATGTAAAGGGTAGTTGGGCTACCATTAGTGGTAGTGATGATGTTCTAAAGTACCACTTCCCATCATTGATTTTGTGATTTTTCCTCTCTTTGCTTCTATTGGGGTGGATCCCTTCAATGTTGAGACGGAAAGGGAGTTTACACTAGGGTGGAAAATCTTGAGAATGTTGATCCGACCTGGTGGTCTAGTTGGCTTTGGATGAGTTTGTCTCCCCACATGTTTCTTTTCTTCTTGTGAATGAGTGGTGGTTGTCAATATTAAAGGGCTCACTTGGACCCCTTGCTATTGTTTTTGGTTTTAATATGTAGTTGATATGGGAAGTTGTCCCATAATGATCTTTGACAATGTTGACTATAGATGGTGGTTATGTCACATTCAAACCTTTGTTTTTGACAAAGGTAGGGCTACAAAATTGTTTTTACTCGATGATAGACACTCGATGTTGTTAATGTGTTGTTTAACAAAGTTTAGTGTATGATGTTTGTACCATGAGCCAACACCCTCTTGCTTTTATTTTATCAATAAATCCTCAAATTTAAATAGGAACTTTTGTAATGGAGATGAAATTTCAAGTGATGTGTTATTTTTTTTTTTTTTTTTTTTAAATTTAAAAGTTTACTATTTTTATTTAAAAAGTTACTCTTAAATAAATTAAAATAAGATGTGTAAACTATGAATACAACTAACATAAAATAAAGATTTACACATTACATACTTTGAAAATTTCTTTACAAAAAAAGACCTACCAACAAGAAGAGATCCAATAATGTATTTGTCTAGTAAAAAGATACAAAAATATAATTATATTATTTGGCAAAAATCTCTATAAAACTTAAGAAGAAAATGAGCACAATCTTGCTTAGAGGTGGTGAAGAAAAATACTAAGGTGTCCTTTGATTCGTAAGGATTGTTAAAGATTGAAAATTTATTTGATTTTCAAAAATATTTTTCTTTTTAAAGAGAACATCCAAGTAATGATCAAAGTCATCCTATGATTTCATGAACAAACTCTCCCTCACGTAAATGTAGCTCTTGTTCAAAAGATGTCTTGATTAGAATCAACCTGATTAAACAATGATCCCAAATATGACTCTTGAAGAAGAGCACCATTCTTGGAAAGACCAAGTTCACTTTTTAACTCTAATGGTGAATAATTTTTTATTGAACATATTACACATTGGAATTATTAATTATTAATGTTAATTAAAAATACTCTGGATATATTAAACATGGTAATTGAGTATTTTGACATGTATGATGTCTTGATTGTTTACTAAGGTGAACAACACACGTAGTCCTAACACTCACCCACTAGTTGTACACAATAATAAAGAATAAATAGAAAATAAAGGAATGCAGAAAAGTGCTAAAGGGAGAGATTCAATAGCATAGGTAAATTAATCAGTTTTCACTAGTTTAGTAAGATAATCAACTACAATCAATAAAGTATCAAGTTTTTCTAACATTACCTTCCTATCATTAATCATATAGTGAAAAAAAAGTAATTGATCGATATATTTTTTATGAGCATAAAAAGTAGGATTCTTTCACTAACTAATGAAACTTTGACTGCCATAATTCATCCTGTCCATCATTTTTTTTAAAATAGTATGTAAATATGCTCTCTATGTACAAGAATATGGTGAGATCCTATATGGTATTCTTTATCAATGTCAAGAAAAATGATTGGTTGTCTCCTCCACGTCTAATTAGAAACATCTCCAATTAGAGAAAATGCATAGCAACTCATCAATCTTCTATTATCCAAGTTACTAGCCCAATTGACATCTAAAACTCCTTATATGGTCAATGGCCACCATATTTACTTGTGCCATGCTAAAAAATACAATAATTAGTTGTTTTGAACAAATATTTGGAAACCATTAACATATGTCTAGTGTTAGTTACTCAAATTAGATAGACCTACTCATAAATCTCACTAGGTGGGCAATATCCAATCTCATACAAGTCATTTGCATATACATACTTTTTTACATTAACTTAACACATATAACTTTATATGTGTCTTCAAAATCCTTGTAAGAGTGCATACATTACTTCAAGGTTAGTTTTATGTGAGTTTGAAGAGGTACACTATTTGGCTTACTATCATAAATATTAAAACTTTTGAAATTATTTTTAAAAAATTCCCTCTAACTCAAGCACAACATCCTAATATTATAATATGTTTTGGTTTCCATGCCTAAGAGGTATTTACTAGACTTTAAATATTTCACATATAATTTCATGATCAATTGAGTTTTTAGTTTCCTAATCATTTGTTGGAAGTTTCTCATTAGAGATTTTGTTGAAGAATAATGTTAGTGATTGTTGTTCAAGTTAGATAGACCCTACTCATAAATCTTACTAGGTAGACAATATCCAATCTCATACAACTCATTTGCATACATATATTTTTCAACATTAACATAACACATATAACATTACAGGTCTTCAAAATTCTTATAAGAGTTAATATATTATTCCAATGTTAGTTTTACAAGAGCTTGAAGAGGTACATTATTTGGTTTACTGTCTAAGAATATTAAAACTTTAGAAATTATTTAAATAATTTTCCTTTAACTCAAGTACAACATAATATTAGTGTAATATGTTTTAATTTCCATGCCTAAGATGTATTTACTATACTTTAAATATTTCACATATAATTTCATGATCAACTTGAGACTTTAGTTTTCTAATCATTGTTGGAAGTTTGTTATTAGAGATTTTTGTTGAAGGATAATGTTGTACATACATTATTTTGGTTTTCATTGATGTGAACATACCTATGTTGACATTCTATAATTTCTTTAGAAATGTAATGAATATATCCATCTTGTCTTGGTCTAAATTGCTCAACAAATACTAATATGGGTGTGTGGTTTGCATAGTATGTTTGATATATGTGATACTTCTACATTCAAGTTTGTATATGTTTTGGATCTTCAGATAGAGATATATATGGTTTGGGAGTTTGGCTTTCCAAATTTCTTTATTTGTCCAAAATATAATGATTTACCAAAGTATCCATATTTCATCAATTGGGTATTTTTGGTCCTATGATTTTGAGATTAAATCAACCATTGGATGTAATGTGTGAATTCTAGTTGGTGGTAGTATTTTTTATATTTTGGTTGACCATGTTCAATTGTGTGTTTTCTTTGATGTTACACAAATGTCATATCAATTATCAGACAGAGTCTATTGAGCTTAGTTCGTCAACAAAGAAAAAGACAAAGTCTATTGAGCTTAGATGGTTGGCAAAGTGAATTATAGAGCCTACCGAGTGTTTCTGAAAGTCACACTGTGAAGACAATTTCTACCGAGCTCACTTGGGCACTAAAGGATTTTATGGTAGAAGATAGTTTCTACCGAGCTCACAAGGTCAGCGAAGGAAAGTTAGTGTTTATCGAGTTCACTCAGTCTCCAAAGGATTTTGTAGAGTTTGCAGTGTTTACTGAGCTTCACTTGGTTAACACTGGAAATCATTTCTACAGCAGTGTTTACCGAGCAGGGTCGGCCAATGAAGGATTTCATTATTTTGGGAAATAATGTTTAATTCTTTCATGTAGTGATTGTAGCCGACTAATGCATGGTTTATTGGTAAATGTAACTTGTAAATGAGTTGACTTGACAATTTGTAAGGTATATATAAAAGGTCAAGTTGTGAATTCTAAATTATGAATGGATGTATGAATGAGTGAGTATGCAAGTGAGTTGATTGTGTAAAGAGGAAGTGTGAGCAAATTTTGAAGAAAGATCAGATATCCTTGAGGAGCAGCAAAGGTGTATTTGATCAGTGAGGATCTATTGAAGCAGAATAGAGATTTGTAACAACAAAGTTTAGTTGCATCTCATTTAGGTCACTCATTGTTACTTTTTCATCATTTTAGCAATGATTTGTAAATCTCTTAACAGAGTTGGTTTAACAACCATTTTGTAAGAGATTTGGTTTAACGACCATTTTGTAAATCCTCTAACAAGGTGGATAGTTCTACTGAATTGTTCTAAAGTCCTCTAGCAAGGCCACTCCTAGCAGGGTGATTAAATCCTCTAATAAGATCACACCTAACAGTGTGCTTTGTAACCTTTAATAGGGTTGGCCCTAATAGGGCTCACTTCAGAAGAGTGAAAATTGGTAGCTAGTTACTTGATGGTTTTTCCCATATTGGGTTTCCACATTAAATCTGGTGTCTCTTGTGTTCATGTTATTTCCTTTGCATGCATGTTAATAATTGTGAATGCTTAAAGATCAATAATAAGTTAATACACAATTCATCTACCGAGTTACAACATTTTTCTGTGTGGCTACTGAGTGACAACAGTAACTAGTTATTTAAGACATCTAAGGGATCTGTGGATTTATTTTTGTGGTAATTGATTCACCCCCCCCCCCGCTCAGTTACTCCATCTATAATTCCAAAAAAAATATTTGGAGTATTGTTTGTGGAAACCTATAAGAACTTTTATAGTTGACTACTTATAGTAGCATATTTAACCAACTAGAATATGTTTGAATACTTAAATACTTTTGGTGTACTTAATTTGAGTGGCATGGAAACAAAATGTGAAGATAGAGAAGTAATATTTAGTGATATATAATTGATTCAAATGTGAATTACAAAATAGATATGAAGTGGACAAAGCCATTTTAGTGAGCTCTCAAAGGAACTACAATCAGATACACATAAGATGTATTTTCAATAGTTCATTTTTTCTTATTAAACCTTTTGGCCAATGAGTTCATATTTTGGGTAGTAAGTCATTTGTAGGTGAGTCTTAAAATGAGTATTTTTGTAATATAATATAACTATTTTTAATATATTGACAATTAATCCTCTCTATGTGATGTAAGGACAAGTCTTGCTCCTTAACCTTAAATTATCTTAGGGTCTCCTCTAAACTACTTCTCTATCCTATTAGGGTTCTTACACTAACCCTAATTTAGAAGGATTACATTCCCAATCCTCTCTTCTTTCAACTTGTCCACACCAACATAGAATTCAACTCCATCTAATCAATACTAATTAGATGCCTTGCTGGGTTTTCCACACCAAATGAGCACACATGATCACAACCTACCAAAAATGGAAAGAGAGGATTGTTACTAGGGCATTGGGGCTATTACAATTATCATCAACCAAAAATTCATGGAAACCTCTATCAATTTCAAGACATTGCTCCAAACTAGGCCTAATAGGGCTACAAGGAATTAGGCCTCCAAACTCACCTTTTGGCACACAACTTAGAAAAAGGCTTAATAAGGTGGCAAAAAAACTTCATATCTTGATACTCTTTTGGAAGACCTTTTATATTCACTTGATCTTATTTCCCCAACCTATTCATATAGTGGGTTGTTATTTTTGAGCCTAAAATTAAGGGTTCCGCCAAGGTGCTGACAACATTCACAAGTGTTTTCTCAAACCCCTATTAAAAATATCACTAGTACTTCTCCTTGGGAATAGGAATTATCCAACTCCATATCCTCTACTTCATCCACTTGTATTGAAGCAACCAATGCATTCAATCCCATCAAATTCTATTTCAATCATTGTGATCCCTAACCATGCTCACTTGGCTTGCTTAGGGAATTACTGTAAAAATGCCAAATTTTCTTTCTAGGGCCCAAGCTCTTGTAGACTTATGGTTCAAGGAGTAATCTCACACATTCCAAGAGACCATACAAATTCCATGGTGGAAAGGTGGGCTATGACTCCATCTTCCAAAACTATCTGGTTCAGACCTGACAATGCAAAAACTAAAATATTTACAAAAGTGCAATGAAATGGAATCATCAACATGTCTAATCAACATAGAATTAAGTACTTATGTCTACCAACTTAGAAAACAAGTTATAGTACAAGGTTCAAGCTATTGAATATCCTAATGAAACAAAAGTCTTTGACTATGGTAAAACAACTTAGTAAAGATGCTTGCTAATTAACCAAAATTTCATCAAAGTGCCATCCAACCTTTGTCATAGGTCGATGGAGGCCTTATATAGGTGAGTGTGGAAATTGAAATAATGTCAAACTATTTTAATCATTTTTGTGGATTAATAAAGAAGGATAATAATTCTTTGGATGTTTTTGTTGATCAACTAAAAGATGTTATATCTGTGGGAAGAAATATTTAGAATTTATGTATCGAGAAGCTTATTCATTTAATATGCATTGATAAAATAATTAAGGAATTTAAATCCCAGTTAGTTGGTATATCCAATAAATTTGGTCCATTGAATGGGCATACTTCAGTTCATGCAACAAATGTTGTGAAAATGACAAGATCACTACTCTTTAAATTTAGAGGATAAGGATGGAGGGAAGGTTCAATTGTTTGAGCGGCCCCATTGTACCTAAACTTTACATCATGCAGAGAGGTTTGCAAGAAATAATGCAAGTATATGATCATCTCAATTCATCAAATTTGATTGAGGCCAAGAAATTAGCATATTTAGTTTGTAGGTAGATTTAGATAACATAGAGTATTAGGAAGACTTAGGACGTTGATATTTAAGATCTTGGGAGAATTTATTTTGACATTATTAAATTTTTTAGGTACGATTGGTATACTTTTGTACATATGCAAAGTTATAGGATTTTGGTAGTCAAAATTTGTTTGATATCCCTTCCTTTTCCATTATTTTCTAGGGGAGAGTTTTGCGTAAAAATGAGTTAGTAATCTGAGGGAGGTTACTCACTATAACATTTGGGGTCAATTTGCAATGGTCATGTAATTTGTGGTACTTTTCATTTTTTAAAAAATTTTCCTCAATGTCATTCAAATATCGACATTGGCATCATAATTGCAACGCTTGCATGAGTATAAACAAAAAAAAAAAAAAAAAAACACGACATAAATCATTCCCCATTTTCTTTGATTATGGAAAGTTCCACATGAAAGAGTGTGGAGAGCTCTAAACGTTGTCTTGCCCTTGTGATCAGTACATTTTTTTGTTGTGATCTCTACATTTCATTGTCATGCCCTTGCTCTACAATTTCATTGTTGTAATCTTTACATTTCATTGTCGTGCCTTTTCTCTATGATTTTGTTACCATGCCCTTGTGATCTCTGTATTTTTTCATCATGCCCTTACTTTGTGATTTCATTGTTGTGCCCTTGCTCTGCAATTTTGTTTCCATGTCATGCCCTTGTGATCTTTGTGCCCTTTATCTACAATTTTCTTCAAGAGCTATGTAAATGTTCAATTCTTTTCCTTCTAAGCATGCATCTCTTTATATCTCCTTCTAAATATGTATATCTCAGAGATATTTTTTAAGGTGCTTATTACATCTTAGCACAACAAAAAAATTGATCCAATTGCATACATATTCCATAATTAAAATAATAAAACAATAAAACTCACTCAATCCATGCTAAGTGACTTACCTCAAGACCCTACACAAAAATAATGCAAACCAGGAAAAATGGGCAGAGTTTGCAAGAAATTTTACAAAAATATATCATAGCAAATATTTTAAGAAAGAAACTAGCCATAACCCAGTTAAATGGTTCTAGTTGTTGATTAGCTAGGTTGATTACAAATTCCTACAGAACTATCATCAAATAAGAAACAATAAAATAACAATTAGTTGTTCCTAGCTAGCAGGATCAAATATAGTTTTCCAAGGTGATAAAATTGCATATGTAAGGAATTGAAGAATAACTTCAGTGAAGATGATGAGGCTAAATATTGCATCTATTTCATGATAGTTTTAAAACACTTTGTTAATACTCTATTTCATTTTCATCAAGACATTTGTGGATCTATGTTTACCTAAACCAATGATTAACCTATGGGTAGATAGTATGCCATCTTTTGCCAATATCATATATATGATGGAATAGTTCATATAATTGTCAAAATGTGTGTTCTTATATTTGAATTTAATTTGAAAATGCTTATTTGCAATTATCTCTATATTATAACTAACCTGTTAGCAATGAAGTTGAAAGATGATTGGAAGAATTCAAAGACGAGCGCCAACAACATTCAAGGAGAAAAGAATGCTAAGGTGTAGCCATGATGGAGGAAATTTTTAATGGTTCCAAAGGACATGGCAGTAAGTATGGAGGAGCTATCAAGACTTATTGCATTCTCTGCATTTATTCCTATGGTGAGTGGATGTTTAGACTTTATTATTCCTACCTTAAGCCGTTATCTCTTCTTCCTGCCTTGAGTTGTTATTTTCCTTCTTTCTCTCCTATGGATTTATAGCTAGGTTATTTACTTTTTTGTTTCGAAATAAGTGTCAACCTCCTATATATAGAAATCAGACCAAGTGTGTTAGTTTAGTTAGAAGAAAGGGTTTATGAGAATAGATTGTTAACTTTTGCAGTTGTGTTTTTATAGTTTCTACGTATTGTTCCCATGTAATGAATTTATGAAATGTAATGAGATAGTTTTTGGCTTCTATCCTGTGTTAGTAGTTTAGTTGAAGCTAACCAAGGGGGACCACTTGGAAGGTGGACTAGATTAGGATAGTATAGATATATTTCCAAGCATTTTTAGTATTGTAAGTAGAAGTTGTAAGTTCCTTCTTGTAGCATCACACTTTGTGAATGTTCTTGTAGCATATGTGAGAACAGTTATAGTGGATGAACTAAGTTGGAATATTTGTTAGCCTTTCATTGTATTTCCAATATTCATAGAGTTAGCTGTGTTAGCTTCTTGCAGCAATAGTGTAAGTTCTTTTCCTTGCATTTCATTTTCCTGCAGCATAAGCTTAGTGACTCACTAAGAGACCTAGTGCACATATTGTGCCAACCATTTCAAGTATATGTCCCTGGGATGACAAGATTAAATGCAACTCATAGTGGGAAAAATAGTCCTTAGTTTGAATATATTATTCCTAAGCATGGCCCAGAGCATGACTATGATACACCTATTGTGAGGCGGACTAGAAGAATTGAGTGTAAGGAGTTGTGAAGAAAGTTTTTATTCTATGTAAATTCCATCATCATAAGGCTCATACCCTTGCAGAAGCCTCTACGACAATGACATTACCTCTAAACCATGCAAATGATGTTTTTAGTGCCTATTGTGTTTGCAGTCTATACCTTGTCATATTTTGATCTGAGAGATACTTGTTACTCATGTTATTTTTACATTTGAGATGACCTAAGGGTTAGATGTTATACATTGATTTCAATCTCATAGATGTTAGATTACTATGCTATTCAATTGATCATATTTGCATGATGATGCCATTTTGAGATGATAGTATGTTTTATGATGATATCTGGTTATCTGATATTTGGACATATCTCTAATTATGTTATATGTTGGATTTAATGTTATAGTTATTTACTTCATTCTTGCTTGGTTACACTTTATGCAAACATGAGTGATGTAAATGGATTATTTCAGTATAATTGAATAAATGATTAAATTAGGTTATTTAATGCATTTATTGCTTTGGCTATGTTATTATATACGATTGCACTTGATCATGTATTTTAGTGTGCAAGAATTATATCCCTAATAGTGGCACATGGAGTTAGTGATTCAGCTGTTCATATTTTACCAATGTCATCTGTGTATGGTCAACGTATCTTATTTAATTATTTAAATTAAACCTTCTAGTGATTTGATAAATCTGGACTCATTTGCATTATGTGATTAGACCTATGAACATGTTTGTGCATTTTGAGGTTTGCATTGTGGCAAAATTTGTTAAGGAAATTTCAATGATTTTGGGTTTTTAGGCTTATTTCCATTTATTTTAATTTCTGGCATCTTTGCCATAGATGAATTCCAATTACATGGAATAGCCTATTTTCATTTGGGTTGATTCTGGATTTAACTAGGTGTCTTGGTTATTTACCCTAATCGATTATTCACTCAAAAAGTGAATAAGTATCCAAAGAGGAAATTAATTCCTCACTTCTCACTTTTCAAAATTATAAATTTGAGAGCTTTTTCCTAAATTCTCTTTTGGAGGATTTTGTTTTTGTTTGTTGTGAGAGCTACCGGTGTGGGATCATTGCGATATTGGTCTCATTAGATCTAGCTTAGGGATAACTTTTGGTAGCTTCTACAGGATATTTATTTTATCTCGATGATTCATGTTTTAGCCCTTTTAGCTGTTAGGTAGGGATCTCCTGTTTCTTTGTTTCAGCTCCATTTTTGCTTTCATTTTTGGTAGCTATTTTTTAGGAGACTAAGAACTAGCGTTTCCCTCTATTTTTTATTGTTGGTTCTGCCCGGTTGGTCGGGTATGAACATTTTCCTAGTTTTTAAGATCAAGGTTTGGGGTTTCACACCGTTATGTTGGTCATTTTTGCATATGGTGTTCAAACATAAATTTTATTGGATTTTCATGGCTTTTTTACCCTAAGACCAAATGGATTTTAATTTCAAAGTTTTGGGTTTTGGGTTTTTTACCTCGATTTATGTGTCATCCAATTTTCTTGGGTTTTATTGGCATGATATTGGTCGTGGACCTGGAGCATCTATAGGATGTCAGTCAGACCATTGTTGCACTTTTATGTTGCATTGGGATGCATGCTACATCCGTCCTCCCAAGTCTATTTTAGGTTGAGTGTTATTTATGATTGTGTTTTCATCTAGTCCTTGTGGTATGATCTTCGTGATGGTGGTGCACCACACACGAGCACGCATGCATGCATTCATTGGGTGACTTGCAAGGCTCAATCTCCTATTTGTATTTCAGTTGAGTTACGATCATTTTGGGTTGGGTTAGGAATATGCATGCCTATGAGAACTCATCATTGGATGAGCATGGGTAGGGTAGGGTAGCACCATGGAGGGGGCTTCTATCTCATAGCCTAGTGTTTATGACACCATAGGGTTGATGTGAAGAATTTTCAATTAAGTGATAACTAAATAAAATACTGGGTAATAAAACCAAGATAATAAAATGACATAGTGTGAGAACCTTCTATTGGGAAGTTGAGTCCACACGATGCCGAGCTTGGGCTTTTTGATTCCAAGCAACTCTCCATGCAACAAGTCCCTACACAATTATCCATTGAGTGTCTAGCTAGGATGTGTAGAACTTGCATTGTTTTAGATCTTGGTGTTAGTCATCTTTTATTGTCTGGCATGAGTGTTAGCCATGGACATTTTCTTTATGTGTGTTTGTGGTTGATTCATTATCTCCATTAGCACAATGAGAGTGGACCTACGAGGTTCATGTGGTTGGGAGGTGTAGCTACCTTTACCACTATTGGGGACAAGTGTACAGAGACATTCTATTACTCCAGTGTGATCGGTGCTCAATATTTCACTTGGTATATTTAGGATTCCAAAGTATGCTTCCTTGTGATTTATGCTTTCATTGGAATGCTTGGATATCATGTTTAGATGATGTTAGTTATTTTATGCATTCCCTCATTATGATGTTTAGCATATGATTAGATGATGTGATTTGATTAGTTGGAGTATCTATTGCTTATTGGATTAGCATGATTAGATTTTCTTATTCTTATGATGTTATTACATTTTAGTAGTGATGTCATCATAAGACAACTTTGACTATCTGGTTGGCAGTTTGGGATGTTATGTGCGGGGGATGGCTAGGACCTTCAAGGACTCATGATGCTATTATGGTTGGAAGGAACTACGCAAGTGTTTATTTGATTGTGTACATTGTGATATTGCTTTTAGTACGTTTCCTTTACTGCTTTGGTTTAGATGGTTAGATGTAGTTTCTATCTTGCAATTATTGTGTTCGAGTGTCTATGCCTTGATTTGTGGATCTGATACTCCCTGGTGTGGAGGAATTTTTTTCCCTATCTTCTCATCTTGTGTTTACCTTGCGTGTTGTTGTGAATCTGCACACAAGATTGTACTCTCTCCTACGTGAGATTGTACACTCTCCTATGTGAGACTTGGAATTTCCTTGCACATAAGCTTTCACATTTCTTCACATGGTGTCTTGTACTTCCTTGCACAAACCTCAGCATCAGTGTAGTGTTTTAGGCTACTGGGCCAAGCAACTCTTCATGCAAGAGGGTAGTTTCTCATGTGGCATGTTGTACTTCCTCGTGTGAAATTGTCTATTGGGATTTTCTCACGAAAAAAATAGGGGGCATATTTTCTATTTCTTATGGAACCTAATTGGGTAATTTGAGTACCCTTTTGAGTTGCTTGTATTTCTATGCTTTGACAAATAAGATATTTTGTGTTCTATTTTCATCTTTTCTCTCGTCTTTCAATTTGAGCATGTCAATTGGTAGTGGCATTTAGAGATTTTTTAGTAAATGGGATTGTTGGTTAAGTCTTCTATTACAATCTTTGTGATCCTTGTATGTTGATTGTTGTGTGCATCCATACTTTTTTTTTAAAAATGGCTTTTATTTATCCTTTTTCCAAGGATCTTTGGGCAGGACACTTTGAAACACTCTTATAAGCATTTGATTCTTTGGATCATTGTAGGGAAACTATGGCAATACTTGAAACACTCTTGTAAGAAAATGCAAATGCAATACATGAAAAATTACGCAACTTGTAGTCCTTTCAATATTTGGACTATAAATTCTCAAAGACACTTGCAAGTGATTCCAATGTCATAGTACCTACTACAACACTTTCCTGTATTCTATCTAGTGACTCCCATAATATCCTCTATGTTGTCTAGTTGTTATTTTCGTCATACAAACTCTTTCTAAAGATGCTCCTTTTCCTTCTCTTTTTAAAGTCGTTCCTCCTTCACTCTCATGCCTTAAATTTTTATTATCAAACTTCTAAATATCTGCCTCTACCCTATCTAAAACCAAATTCACATTGTGCTGTATCTCTGGTATCAGAATTTGATCATCGATAGCTTTCATTTCAACATTCAAGTTTTCAAGATTGGTCAACATCCTCACTTGTAGACCTCTCATGTCAAACAGTTTTTGTACTATTTTAATGTCATGTTCTTTCTTCTGAGCTAACAGTTCTTCAGGTACATTTTCTTGTAAAACATTAATTTTGTTGAACAATTGTAAACTCTTAGAAAGTGCATTGTTATTTTTGTGTATACATGTATATATGTATGTATGTTTGTGTATATACATATATATGTATATATGTATGCATATATGTATGTATATATATGTATGTATGCATATATATGTATATATATATGTATGTATATATATATATGTATGTATATATATATATGTATATATATATATATATGTATATATATATGTATGTATATGTATATATATATGTATGTATATATATATATATATATGTATGTATGTATATACATATATATACATATGTATATGTGTGTGTGTGTGTACACATACATAAACACATATATGTGTGTGTCTATGTATGTATGTATGTATGTATGTATACAAAGAGATCTTGTGGATTGTGGATTATGGATTATAAATAAAAGAGAAAAGAAAACATGAAACTAATCATTCCCAATTTGTTTTGATTGATTGTGAAGAGTTGTGCACGAAAGAGGGTGGAGAGTTTCGAATGAGGGTGGAGAGATTTGAACTTTGGTGGAGATCAATGGAGATCTAGGATTTTGTTGTTGTTCCCTCATGTTCACTATATTTCATTTCCATGCCATCCCCTTGTGATCTATGTGCCTTTTCTTTGTGATTTTCTTCAAGAGGAGAAGAGGTACCTATGTAAATGTTCTTTTGTTCCCCTTCTAAACATGTATCTCTTGTTCATTTATAATAGCTTTGGTCAAATTCAAGGATAACTGATTATGATAATTGTATGCATATGTGTATGTATGTATGTATATCAGTTCACTATGTGAACTACTTTAGATGCATACCTACACACTTGCATAGTACTTGTGCTAAATTAAATTAATCATTCATGTCATGAATTCACACAAGCAATTATTGTTGTATTCAATTGAAACTATTCATACCAAACTAAGTATGCAAAAATCTATACTTATAGATTATATTATCTCTTGGAGATTGAGTAAAGATCTCATGCATAGTATCATCCAAGTAATGATTAGATGCATTCGCATTAAGTCATAATAGGATTGAACAAATGATTCATTTATGTTACTTCAAACTTGTTTTATTGAACATTTTGTTTAACATAATCAACAATACTAGAATTATACAACTACAACTAGTACTCTTGTTTATTTTATTTAATCATATACATTTAAGACTATTATTTTTCTTAAAGTTAGACTGTATGTAACAAACCATATGGAGGACTGTGCAAAGTAAAGGACCATATTTAGGTCAAAAAATAATGCCTATGTAATTCATGTCTATATTTGATCATATGCACATTAGAGAACAAGGGTTGCATGCAAATTTAGTCCCTACTTATAGTGGGGTAGAAGGAAGGTGTATGTTGGTTCCTGATTTGGAAAAAATTAAACAACCTTTTATGATGCAAAAAAACTTAGGAATTAGCTAAAAACCATTGTGGGCATTCTGTAAAATTAAAATAAAAGGACCAACTAACAAGACATTAGAGTCTTGTCCACTTTGAACTTTGCAAGATTCAGGTGGGCTTACCTCAAGAATTCAACTTTTACCTAATTTTAAAATCAAGGTTCTTAACATGAACTCCAATAACAATAGATTATTGAGCCTTTTTCTTCTAATTCAATGGTCATGAAGAGATGATAACTAGCTATTTCATCAAACCCTAAACATCATGAATCAGTATAAGATGACATTTCATACTTGCATAATAGAATTGTAAAAGATTGATTGATTATAATATTTCTACATTGTGCAAAACATTCTATTCATTTTAACTCACAAGGATGGCTAGTGCCTTATCTATTGGGCTATAACTAATAGAGATCAGACCTGCTTTTGGATCTTATCTCAACACTTTGTGCAAAGATCTATTTATATTCATTTCTAGACCACTTATCATATGTCTACTAGGAACCATAGTGTTCTTTCAATTTTTCATTAACTCTTTACATGATCCATTAGATTATTAGCAAAAGGAACTTGAAATATAGTTCAAGGTGAATTACAACTAAAGTCTAATAAACTTTGCTATCAGATCTTAGATAAAAAAATAGACACAAGGAAAAAGACAAGGTTTGGAATGAAACAAAATTTCAATATTTGTATTCATTTCTTTGAACTATATACAACTCACTATTCATCTCTATCAGAAGGATAACACAATAGGCCAACCACTGTAACTTTTGTATTCAATTTTGGAATTAATTTGTACAATATACATGGACCGACTCCAAATTTACATAGACTCATGCAAAATGAAATAAAACTTGGACCCTCCTCTAGCCTTGGAAACCCACTTATATAGTGTGAGTTACAACAAGCTTTAGGCATAGAGGGAAAACAATAGCTATCCTTAGAACAAAAAGACTTACAACATGACAAAAAAACTGTCACTAACAAAAAAATCACAAGAAAAGGAAAAAACTATTGGTCATTTACCTTTAACAACATAATGGATTCTTCATTGGTTACTTTTTGGTGGGGCTAGTTCTGTTGTAGTAGGTTCTTGTACATCCACTACAACTGATGATTGGTGTTTCTTAGGTTGTGGGACCACTTGAATTTCACATGATGTATCACACTTTGATATCTCAATATTTATTGCAATTGGTTGCTCATCCACTAGATCATCAGTTTGTGTGGCCATGTCCACCATTGCAGTTTGTTGATCTTTTTATCTATCTTTTGTTTGAATTACTTTGTTAGTCAATTGTAATATTTTTGTGGCAATTTCTTTGTCCACACCATTTTCTTCAACTTCCACTTGCAACAACTATGTTGCTAGAGAATATTCTACCATCCACTTGTCAAAAAGTTTATCATCTAGCCAATTAAAGCTCAATATTTGTTTCTCCCTCTTCACAATATCATTTCCCAATTTCAATAAACCAATAAAATCTTCTTTGAAAGAATCCAAAAAAATTGAACTTGCACAACCTCTTTAGTGATTCTTTCAAACCAAATATAGTTCTCTTTATTTACTACTTTATTTAACGTAATACTCATTAATTTCTTCAACTCATTTGCCCATTCTTCTTTTATTCTTTATTATATCTATACCTTTGAGTGCATGGGGGAAATGATCAAAATTATTATCGAGGTATCTAAAGAAACATTGACTCAATCTTCTTTGTAGCATGTCCCTCTTATGATCAAAACTCAAGACATCATTGGCTTGATCAAAGGTTTTTTCTATTTGATCATTAGAGTGATTAATAATTGAGCAACATAGGGCTATGAGATCATCATCCTTGCTAATCCACTTATTCAAAATTGACCTCAGGGTGGCTTCACTATTATTCAATTCATTCCATATCTCCTCCAGCCTTGACAATTCCAAGTAGAAAAGGGGCCAACCTACCCTATCCACTAGATACAAAATTGTATCTCTAATCCTATCCTCATGTTGGATGCCTAGTTCAATGTGCAGTGATTGGATCTTAGTTTTCTCCTCATTTAGCTCATCAGCTATGTAGAGTTTTGGTTGTTGGGTAGTGCTTGGAATTTCCACAATTGGAATAGTATTAAAAGGTGGCACATGGGGAGGACCAACTATAATTATGAGCTTTCTAGATTGTCTTCCTACTTTACCTTTTCCAGATTTTTCCATGTTTGCAATTTTGTTCTCTAATTGGTAGATTTGTCTACCCCTTTCATCATAGGCTTCTAGTACCTTCTCAAACTTTTCATTCAACTCCAAGAATTTACTTTTCTCTTTATCTATGACCACCAACCCAAAATCTACTACCTATTTATTCATCTAGGCCACATTTTCACTATCCATTTCCTCTACTCTATAGACCATGAGACTATATGTATGCTTAGAATTTGAGACTTCCTAAATTCTGGCCTTGTCTCTTTTCTAGATGGACCACATAACTAAGGCTCTATGGTCATCACTATATTTGACCCATTTATGGGCTTGTATCACTTCATCCTTTCCTAAACCTGGTCTCTTTCTCTCTCCTTACTGCATCAAAGACCATTGCATTAGCAATGTCCCATTTTGGCAATATCAAAACTCCTAAATCCTTTAATAATTACCTTCCCCGCAGGGGTTATTTGATTGCACTCTTCCATGAGGCTAGCCTTTACCTCCTCTTCAATCTCTAAGTCTTGTTTAGAAGGTTTCTCAACTTTTATTTTCTTGCATCTTGCTTCAAAATTTTCAATATTGTTACACCAAAAAAATTGGATGAGTTCCCTAGATTTGACAAAATCTTCATCCTCCAAAAATATCCTTGTTGCTTGCTCCACAATAGGATCAATTTCCTTTCCTCTAAAATCCTCCACAGTGAGGGCTAGGAGAGGCATGGAAGGCTCTACAAGTTCTCCTTCCTCCATTTATGTAGTAGTTATTACAATTTCTCCTTGACCACCCATTTGTTTCAGTTGATCCCTCAAGGTCTCTTCATCATCAATGCAGATGGGGGTCTATGAGGGGGAGTACTCCTCAACTTTAGAAGAAGAGCCCTGCTCTAATTCTTGTCTCTTAGAAATGGGTGTTGAAGGAGGGCTCTTTGATTGTTGTCTTTTGTACAGGGGAATAGGTTGTACATTTACACTTTTAGCAACAACATACCCTATTTTCTTCAGCAGTGTGTATTGACCTAGGCTTATGATGGCTCTACTTGCTAGCCTCTTCTCAATTTCAATGGCCCCGATTTGGATAGGCTTGAACCAAAATTTCCTTCTTTTCATTTAGGGTTTGCATAAATCCATCAAAAAATTTCATAAGCTTATTAATTTTTAGGTTTTCTCCATCTCGACATTTCCAGTCCAAAATAGGTTACAGAATTCCTCGAAACTATCTACAAACATCAAAAATACCACTTTCTAGATTGAAGGTTAGTATTTTTCTTTTATCTATTTCAAGATTAAAGCACATACTCCTCAAAATAGAAATACCGTAGAACCTATTTTCTCCCTATTCTCCATTACATGATTCATTTATTCATTGATCACTTTCATGTGCTTAATCAATTTGGATAATTCCTTTAGGAAATTAGGGTTGAGAAGATAGTCTATTTTTCTTCTATTTAGTATGAAGTAGAGATAATGTATATGAAAATGTGAAACAAGGAAGAGTGACTAAGTATGCAAGAATTGTAGTGAAGTGTAGAGTAAAGTATAGATCAAATTAGACTAGTGATCAATCAATGAACATAGAAGATCTATAACTAGCATCTTAGTGAAAACCAAAGTATCAGGTACCGATTTACTTTAGTAGGTGATTAGGGTGTAAATATATTTACAGAGGGGTCCTGATAGGCCTTTTCAAATCTCCTAACATAGTCCTTACTTAGTTTTAAGTTTTAAATCATTTAATCAAGGTAGACTAAATAAGTCGTGTAAGATCTTAACATGGAAAATCCCTCATAGGATAGATCATTAGAAGTGATCAAAATTTTATCCCTAACAGGAAAAATTTATTGTTGCAATAGTGAAGATTTGTGGGTGCCATCCCACCCGAGTTTTACCTTGATCTTGGAGGGTTTCTAGGTAATCAAAATCATTGTGTTATGTTTTGATCATTTGTTTAAACATTAATGGATGTAATTATTTGTTATAAATAATATATCATTTTAGTAAATGTTCATTGTATTTATGGAATTGTTAAGATAAGGATTAGAGGTGTAACTATCTGTAGACACTCAAAAATGGTTCGCATCTATGATTTCATCACTTCTTCAGACTAATTTGTCCCATTTTCTCATTTTACTAACTCTGATCTTTTGGCCAGATTGACCATATTTCGTCATTTTTATCCTCTTTCAGATCAATTTCATGTCAACTCAGAATCATATCAAATCAACTCAAAACCATTTCAAATCAACTCAAAATCACCCCAAATCAACTCGGAATCACTCAAAATTAGTCTTAATCAACCCAAAACATATAAAACATCTCAAATCAATAATCCTAGGTATTGTTGTGGGTTTCAGTGCCTTGGAAACCTATCAACCTATCAATCTTGTCAATCTGACCTTAGTACTGTCATGGCTCTCAGTGCTAGGTCAAACTATCATTCATGTCATCCAATCTTTGACATTGTTGAGGCTTTCAATGTTAGGTCACAACATCATCAACCATTTTAATAATGTTGACAATATTCATCGATGTTATTATGATCAAACCTTATCAATCAATTTCAATCCTGTAGGATTTACAATGTCGGTTAAATGTTACATATCAACCAATTCATGTCATGTGTCCTTGGCATGTTATCAATTTCAATCTATCAATAAATTTGACCATGATTTTGGTCTATCTATCATCATTTTATTTGATATCCATCATCATCACATTTTCATCAAAGGATACGGTCCCATTCATTTAATCAATTTGACCAATTATCTGCTAATTTTCTTTATAGGATTAAATAACCCATAATTTAATCGTATTATTATTTCTAATTATTCTTCCTGATTATCATCCTCAATTAATTAATTTTATTAATTAATTTATTGATCATTTTCAAACCATGGAAATTCTCAATTTCCTAAGTCCCATTTTCCATCATTAATTACATTTTCTACTAATTCTTATTTTGTGGAATTAAAGGATTTTTAATTTGAATATTCCATAAAATATTGCATCATCATGAAACTTGGATATGACACCTCGTGGATTCTCCTTTGACACTTTTATGGGATATATCATAATCAAATATTCTTATCTCTTACGCATGTCCCTATTTGTCTTATTCATCATAGATTCTTGGCTTTAAGTGGGTTGAGGTGTCTTATGACACATCATAGATTCTCTTCAACATTTAGCCAAGTTTGACTTTCATGTGTCATAGAATCTTACAATTGGCATATTTTGTCATACGTGTCATGGATTTTCAAAGGAATCTCTTGCCACATCACATATCTATGGGTGAAAAATCCAATGCTCTCACCCTCCATGTCAATTATGAAATGGACACCCTTTCTCTCATTTCGGATCTTAATGCTTAAGTCTTGAAAATCCAAACTCTTGAGTCTTTGAGTCCCCACTTCTTTGCATTTACACTTCTTTCTCTCACACTAAAATCACACTTGTAGTATTCTCATGGCATTATCCATATCATAGGCTTTTTCTTCAATCTTGTGTGCACTATAGGCAAATTGGAGCTACAATCATTTGGAGAAGAAAGAAGGACATCAGAGCTACAAACGAAAAAGGGGGTTTCTATTGCTTTCTTTATTAGTTTGGCTTTCATGGTAGACTAGTGGGTGCTAATATATCATTATTGAGTTTTGTGATTTTCTCATATTATGTTATGCATTTAAACCATTTTCTAGTCCTGCATTTGGTGAACCCGACATGAACATGCATATCTAACTTGCATTTTCTTGTTTTGTGCTTGTAGATGCAAGGAAGGAGCTCACTTGGAAGGGTATAATGACTATCTACTATTCATTTTCACACCTAGATTAATTATGGGGTTCAGTAAAATGTTTGTATCCTCTTGTTTCATGCATTCTGTTAGCTTGTTGTCCTAGGGTGCACTCTGCTCTGTCAGGGTGCACTTGGGACCCCTAGGAGCAGTTTTAGGAGTCCAGAAGCCACCAAAACCTCTTTTTGTTGTTTCTAAGTTACCAAATGTGCCCAAATAGGCCCTAACTACATCATTGATGCAATCTACACTGTTTGGGAGCACTTGGGAGTGTAGCTTTGAAAATTTTAGTTTTTGGGTCTTGTCTAGGCACCATTTCCCCACACTTTGCACCTGACTTCCCAACTGCACCCTAAAACTACCAACTACACCCAACTAGGCCCCAACTACATCATTTATGTAGTTGTCACTATCTGGGTGCACTTGGGGGTGTTCAGAGCCATTTTGGCCTTCTAGGGAGAAATCTGCTCTATCAGAGCATACCTAGGTTCACAGTGAGCACATGCATCAATTAGGATCTGTATCTAAGGTTCCTATCACTCTCTAGGATAGATATTAGGTGATTTTTTGTTATCGATGGTCTATTTTTAGCATGTGGAAATCATTGGATGAAGACGTGATCATAAGAAACTACTAATATGTGCTTTGCAAGACGTTGTCAAAGACTTTGTGTGTCTTTCCAAACTATGTGTGTGGATTTCCTAGATTAGATAACATTTTGTTTGGTGCTTAAAATGAACCTTTTTCTTTTCTGCCTGGTGTGTCTATAGTGTTAAATCCCTAGGAGTTGCATTGGACGTATCATCTCCCCTTGCCATTCGTGGATCTTGGGTGTAAGAGAAATTTGTGTAACTTCTATAGGAAGCCTACCTTGGACCAAGATACTCGATATTGGGTATGCCAGGGGATGACCTCAGATCGGTAACGTGCCAAAAGCTAGGTCAACATTCTAGCTGCTATATAAAATTTGATTACGGTGAAAGCTATGTCGATGGTATTGCTATGTGATAGCTCTCCTCCAGTACCCTTGTGGTGCGTCAAACCTCAGTTCTCGGGGCTGGGAGACCTTCTGTAGAAGTTTATCATTCACTTGCCAAATGGAATTCCCTTACTAAAAATCATGTTTTAGTGGCCAAAATACTTTCTATCCATTGGCTCAAGGGGTCACCCATGCCCGTGAACATATCCTACATTCTCGTGGTCCTTAGTAGAGGCAACAGTCCCTTGGGAAGTGGATCTTGGTAGCCCCGAGAAGTGAGTGCACTATAAGGGGGAGTCTATGGTGCCAAGATCCTAGGTTTTATACTCTAGATAAGCAAGGCTAAACTTTGGTTCAAGTAGGAATCCAATGGATATAGTCCTAAAAGCCTAGGTTGTGGTGTGTTTGTTAACTTTTAACAACAACTATTCTTGTCTTAATGTGTCTTGCGTGTGTGTAAAACATAATCAAGATAAAAGCCATACTTTTAAATTTACACCTTGGATATCATTTGAACTTGTCAAAACATCACATATTGCAAAAAAATTTCAACCTTTATCAAACTTTGCAAACTTTGGTTCAACACACTCAAACCTTGAAAAACATGGCGACTTGTGCTCTTAAATGTGCTTGGCAAAACGTAGATCTCACACTTGCATAGACATCACTTGCATTCACCCTAGTATAGGACTCATTCATAAATCATATAGACTTCATTTTTAACCTTTTATTCCTCATTTAGTATCTATTACCTTTCATATTGCATCCTTTTAGGTTCAGTTTACCTCAGTTTTTTGCATTCCCATCTCAAAATCAGCACTTTGCATTCACCACCTTGCATCTTTGCATACCTATTCATCATCTTGACTACTTTAACCATAATTTTAGGTGTCCTAAGCATCATTTTGAGAATTCATACTGGTCTTAACACTCTCCCCTATTGTTTACCTCTCTGTGATATCAATCTGAAAACCAGAGCTCCCAAAATTGCTTTAGTTTCAGCCCAGTTTACCAACTGTGCCCTGAAACTACCAAATGCATCATAAAACTACCAAATATTTCATTGAGATAGTCTTCACTATCTAGGTGTACTTGGTGGTCTTGAGATCTAGTTTTGGGATACAGATAACATTTTGGGGCTTCAATAGTGTCCTTAGGTACCTGGTTAGCTCCCCTTGCACTAGCTTGCCCAGATCTGCATTCTAAATCACCTAGTCTTCATCACCTTCACTTAAGACATAATTTTTTAGATCATAACCTCCATTTTGCATCCCAAAAACCATTCTAACATCAACCCCATCATCTTAGCTTCCTGGCATATCAATTTGGTAACCATACCCTTCAGAATCAACGAACATTCTTCCTAGCTTACCAACTATGCCCAAACTGGCTCCAAGTGCATCAATGATGTAGTTGGTACTATTAGGGTGCACTTGGAACTGTTAGTATGCACTTGGGTACCTACATGACCATTTTGGGCCTCCGAACTACACTTTAGGACCCCAAAACTACATCTAGGAGCCTCTACACCTCCCTGTTCTGCACTTGACCGAAAACTGCATCTTGCACCCAAAATCCCATTTTTCATCATAGGAATTGTCCATATCACACATATTCTCAGAATAACCACCATTTTGAGTTCCCAAAACATCATTTTGAACCCCCAAAATCTTTGGATTTAGTCAAAAATCTAGACAAAGTATGAGTCTTAGAGTATCTCCTAGTGTTGATGGATAATGGATCTTGACTAGTCTTTTTATCTTTTCTTATCATTTTCTTGGGTCAAAATCTATCTATGTCTTGATATATTTGACCTTTTCATCTTTTATCAATTTGATCTTTTCATCTTTTGTCACTTTTTGGTCAAAATCCAAAGTCCTTTATCACAAGGTTAAACTCCTAGACAAAATACTTTCTAAAGGTTTTATCTAAGTTCAAAACTTTCCATATACCTTTGTCACAGCATAATCATATCCCTAGCATCCCCAAACATCATTTTGACTTACCCTAGTGGTATATCCCCTTCATCTTTCATGGTCCAAACCTTAGTATCATTCTCACTACCAAACCCTATCAGATTACTCATCAACCAAATTGCCCTCTTGATCATTTACCCTCATTTTGCATATCCTAAACGTCATTATCAACACTTGGAAACCATCCTTTTGCATAGTCTACATTGCATACACCTACCTTTAGTGTCATTACCAAGTCCAAAGCATAATCCTAATTGTCATCTTGCATACCTTAGAGTCATTTTCATCCCCTCTAGTCAAACTTCAAAACATCACCTTGCATTTTGCATTTGCATAACATCCCTAGGACATTTGCACTTTTCACATCAAAACCCTAATTCATTTAGCATTTCCTCACATTGCATAACATTCCTAAACACTTAAAAATCCCAAAAATATTCATATCTTGCATACCCACCACTCTAAATCACCCAAAACACTCAAAATTTCTATTGTATTTGCATTCTTAGGTATCATGCCAACACTTGCTAGGACACAATCAACTTAGAGACCCAAAGAACTCTATCAACCTTTTTTTTCTGAGGCACAAGCACAACCAAAACCTTGTCCAAGACAAAGAAAGAGCAAGAAAACCCAACAAACCTTTGACGAAGACCAAATCGATTCATCACAACCATTACTAGCAGACCCCTTGAACATGTATCTGCAAGATCCTCATAATCAAGCTATGGAACAACAAAACTTGAACAATGCACCTACCATGAGATTTCCTCCAAACACTTCCCCCACACATGGGATGATTCAATGGAGTCCTGACTTTGAACCTATATTCGTGCCAATACCACCACGAGGAGGAAGTGTACCAACCACACCCAAAGATGAACAATCACATTCCTTTGAATTCAGCCAACCTAACACATCAAACATACAACAAGGTATTGTACACCTAAGTGGTGACTCTGACACTGATTATGGAATCACTGATGAAGAAATGGCTAGGGCATGTCAAGACAAAAGTTTTTGCAAGAACTTCAAACGTTTGGCAGCCCAAGAAATTGTCAAATTTAACCCAAACTTGGAAGGTCCTAAGTCCAAAAATCAAACCAACACAACAATTGAAAATATCCAACCCATAATAAATTTGGACTTAGAAAAGGGAAAACAACCTTTGGAGTCTTCAAATGCAATAATGGTACCTATAAGGTCCCATCAAGAACCAACAATTGAAATCCTCCAAAGTACATTTGAACACATCAATGTTAATCCCTTGTTCGATGAAATACCACCAATTCCTAAACACCCCAAAAGGACATTGAGACTTGATTTTAGTCACCTGATTCAACAAAAAGATGCACCTTAAGGGACTTGTGCTCTAGGGATGCCATAAATACCTTCTCTAGAGGTAAATCAACAAAGTACACCTTTGCTCCTAACTTTACCAAGTGCTATGACATCAAATGCTATGGAGCCTCTCATAAGTACAACATGTGAAACATCAAGTGCAACCATCCCTATGGACACACAAAGGAAATGTCTTATTGACATTACGCCCATTCCCAACAGGGACACATCTCATAGTCAAGTCAATATGATATCACAAGTAGGAACATCTAACACACAAAGGTACCAAAACAACAATCCAAACATGATGTTCAATTCTCAAGGACATAGTCAACTCCCACGATAACAACAATCTACAGTGGTACAAAGACTCAACACTTCCAAGTTGCAACCAAGTCTACATCCACTTAACACACATCCCACATATCAACAACAACATCAACCACAATGACAACAACCTCAAGTGGGGCAAACATCCAACATTCCTAATATGCAGTCCCATGTGAACCCACTTGACTTACACACAATTTATCAACAACAATTTCATCAGCAATTCCAACAGCAATAAGCAATGTTTTCTAAACAACAAGATCAACTCAAGCAACAGTTGGAATACCAAAGATTCCTTGAGCAACAAATTGCATACCAACAACATTTGTTACAACAACAACATGTGCCACAACAACCTCTACAACAACAAGCACGCACATGGTCTCACATACAACCAATAGAGATATCCCAAAAACAACCACAACACATGGTACAACAATCATAATCAATCCCACAACAAGTGCCACATCAAATATCACAACGAGTTCCCCCACAACATGGACCATTCTGTCTTCTTGGTACCAACATACCGCCAGCACCTAGTGACACTTTACCATACTCATCAAATACATAAATGTCATAGCCAAGTAGACATAGCTCTCGCCACAAAAAATGATCTACTCATAGACACAAAGGACTTCAAGGAAAGACTATCATACAAAATCCCAATGAAGAACTATTACAACAATTCAAACAACTTTCCAAACAAGTGGAGGCATTGGGAGTCCAAAAGAAACAAGCTCTATATATGGAAAGGGACCTACGTCCTAACCCATTCGATAAAAGTCTATATATGCCTCCATTTCCAAAACATTTTGAGGCTCCAAGGTTTGAAAAATACCAAGGAAAAGGAAACCCTATTGATCACATCAGAGAATTTTGTACTTCATGTACTAAACTCAGTGATGAACCCACTTACCTTATGAGATTGTTCCCCTGTTCTCTAGGTGGGCCCACACTTGAATGGTACTCCAAACTTCCTGGCAATGTCAAATCTTGGTCAGAGCTAGTAGACAAGTTTAGCTCCCATTTTTCCTTCAACATTACAAATGAGGTGACACTTTCTGATTTGTGCTCAACTAAACAGAAGATGAGAGAATCATTCATCACATTCTTACTATGTTGGAGAAGCTTAGTTAGTCAATGCTCACTAGACATTCCTGAAGAACAACAAGTAAACTTGTGCATTGAAAAATTAGTCCCAGACTTAATGTATGAACTCAAATCAAGAGCCCAAGCACCATTTCTAAACTAATGGAAAAAGGGGCTAGTATTGAAGATGCTCTTATCTGCAAGGAAATCCTCAAGACAAACAAGGACAACACCAATACCAACTTGTCTAATGACAAGGAAAAAATTTTCTCCAAAAATAAGAATGTGACTAATGATGGCATTGTGGATGCCCACACAATTAGCATAACACAACCTCAACTGACTTTGAAAGGTGCAAAACCTACAAATTCACAAACTCCTAATCAAACAACACCTCAACAACAAAAAAATGAGACTTCCACGCAAGACAAAAGACATCCTAGAACCAAGGACAAAAAATTCACACCATTGGGGATACCTCTTGAGATTGCATTGCAATAGTTAGTCAGTAATAACTTCGTTCAGCTACCCCCAATCAAAGATGAACCATTAACTAAAGCAAATTGGTGGGATGACAAAAAATATTGTGATTACCATCACACCAAAGGACACAAGACTTCATCTTGCTTCCAATTGAAACATGCAATAGAAGACCTTATTTATGATGGTGTAATCACAGTTGATCCATCACTGTTAGCATCCAACTCTGATCACACTATTTTCAAAGATCCTTTTGGTAATCATGACAGAGAGAAACCCTCAAGTTCAAACTCAAACTCATAAGGTAATGTGAATTACACATGCACCAGATATGACTACACCATCAATTACTTTAATGAGTTTGATTTCCACATATCCACATTCATATTGAAGGCTGAAGACCTTCGTTGTGCTATCACTACACACCGTAGCAAGATCACCCTACCTGGAGCCCATCTAGACCTACTGCTTCTCCTGGACCTACACCCCCAAGTAGACCTACAACTCCTACTTCATCTGATTATAGCCTTGTTGAACAACTCAGAAAAACCCCTACACAAATATCCATTTTGGACCTACTATGTGCATCTCCCCAACACCAGAAGATCTTGGAGCAAGCCCTTAAAGAGTCAGTGGTCCTAGATAACATTGATGTTGCCCAATTCCAAGCCATGGTTGGGAAGCTATCCACGTCACAACATATCACTTTTTCCCTTCGAGATATTCCTAAAGACAAACCCAACCACAACGATCCCCTTCATCTTGAAGTCTTCATCTATAATGCCAAAGTCAGACTTGTCTTAATAGATGGAGGAGCAGGACTGAACATCTATACTCTTAAGGTTGTCAACAGTTTGAGTTATTCTGAAGATGATGTGGATCCCTCTCAAAGAATCACAATAAAAGCTTATGATGACGGTGAATGATTCTCCAAGGGTGTCATCACATTACCTGTCAGAGTTGGTCCAGCTACTAAAGACACATTATTCCATGTCCTAAATATAGAAATGAACTGCAACATGATACTAGGACGCCCTTGGCTTCATGCTATGAAAGCAGTTCCTTCTACATATCATCAATGTTTGAAGTTTTCCTATCACAATGTAGAGGTTACCATCCCCGGTGATCCAGATCCTTTCCAGTTTTGTACTAATCTAAGAGATGCTACTACATTCCAAATCCCAACAAACAATGAAGCACAACCCACAAATTCCTCTAAGTATGTGGATGTTGATATACTACTCAGTAAAGCCAAGGAACAGATGAAGATTGAAGACAATGGGTGTGGAGAGTACTTTTGTCTCATGTATCCCAGATTAGGGAGTCACTAGTTTCTCCCCAATCTCATGGTAAATCACAACCACTTCAAGCACAACATTCAGAGATCAATACAAAGAATGATACTTCTATCAATGAGAATACATCCATATGTATTGAGAAAGAAAAAGCAAAATGAGAACCCACTTTGATATCTCCTAGCAAGTATGGACTTGGGTTTACTATCATGCAAAAACAAGGCTATGATGGCTATAGCAGTCTTGGATCTTAGAAACAAGGTATAATTTAACCCATCACTACAAAAGGAAAACCTCCTAGTTTGGGGCTTGGATTTAAACCATTACGAATAGGTCCTTCTAGTACCATAGTACCTAAATGTAAGACTATGGATGTTTTGAACAATGAAAAGGCATCTAAGGATATCCCACTTGAAACCAACAATCCTCTCCCTTTTGATCATAACCCCAATGATACAACAGAATCTAATGCCCATATCTATAGCTTTAACCAAAGCCCATTCAACACTGATGATGACATCTCCTCAAGTTATCCTGAACCTTTGCATTGGGACCAACATGGACCACCAATTTTTGATCTATTGGATAATGATGACACTCTTATAATAGACTTTGAAGGCATTATGACTAAAGATCATAAAGAGGAAATTCCTTCTGAAGAGAACATATTGGCATATTTTGGGGAGCCAACTCCACCTTCTAGTTACAAAGCAAAAAGAGAGAAAGATAGCAAGCATAGGTCTCTTGGTGAAAATTGAAAGGAACCATTAGACTATAAAAAATCAAAAGCTAAGAATCTCCCAAGGATACACAATGAAAAAGATGATGCCATGAATATCAATGTTCCAACATTCAACATGCCACAAAGTCTTTTGGAGCTCTCTCGATCAACATTCATATGGAAGGTCATTGGTCTCAACCCTCCCTTATATCCATTTGTTTATCCCCAAATCTAGCTACCTAATTTGTCCAATAACCAAGATCAAATCCTTCTCCAATAAGCCTTTTCATATGTCATCATCAGTGACATCCCACATGAAATTTCTATTGACCCAATTATCCTTAGATGCCTTGATTTGAAAGAGATAGACATTGTCTTACATACGGTACACGATGGTATATCTCAAGGCCTTTCTAGTGGTTTGATTTTAGCTATAGACTCAGAAAAAATCCTACATAGTTATGGTCAGTCATGGATTCAGAGCTCATCAGCTAGTAGCACCAACAACAGATATCTTCTTAGCATTTGTCAGTGACATTCTTGATTCCATCTAAAAGTCCTGAAAAAATATCAAAAAAAAAAGAAAAAAGTCATGAAAAAAAGAAAAGAAAAAAGTGAAAAAAGTCATGAAAAATGGATGCCTTGATGAAAACCTAGCAAATAGGCATCTTGGCACGAAAATTTGAGTCAAGAGAAAAATTCTATCCAAAAGTGAAAACTTGGCAAACAGGCACTTTGGGCAAGTACCATGGTGAAAACCTAGCAAATAGGCGCCATGTGTAATCAGTTATTACTCCTCCATCTATCAGGATTCCATCTAGACTTTTCCCCCTCTATCATTCCTTGATCATATCCTTCATATTACAAGACATCCTTGGTCTCTTATCATGGCGCACGAACTGGTTAATGTTCTTTGTTATCTTTCCTACGCATCACCAGTCTACACACACACTTTGCCATTAGCCTTTGTACATAGTTTGCATCTTGTCTAGGGGCATATTACCTACATGGTGCATGAGTTTGAACTTGAACTGGGGGCATATCCCTAAGCACTCTTTATCCATTGGACCTATCGCATAATGGATTGGAGCTAACACTTGTATATGTTTTTACGATCCTGAAAAAATCACTAAAAATAACATAATGTCCTGAAAAAATCCTAAACATTCAAATACGATCCTGAAAAAATCACTAAAAATCATAAAATGTCTTGAAAAAACCCTAAAAATCATAAAATGTCTTGAAGAAACTAGTCACACAAAAACATCAAATATCCTCAAAAACCCTAAAAATCACAAAACCTATAAAAAATATGCAATAAACCTTATACATGTTCATTGTGGATAACCACCCTTTTTCCATAAACACTTGCACTTTGTAGACTGAAACTCAAAGCACTACACTTCAATGCCAATCACAATATTTGAGCAACATGAACCAACAATCAATCCAACATGTCACTATGAACTTATCAACTAAATCCACAACCAGAACTGTCACATTATCAACATATCAAACACTATCTACACACCTAAAACATTAACAAGAACGTAATAATGGACAAGAATAGCTGTTGGCTCATGCTGTTTAGTGAGTGATTTATTTTTGCTTTGTTTTTTGATCATGTCCCTATGCTACTCGATGATATAAATTGATCTATGAGAGTGGCCGAGATGGTTCATGATCATCTTCTTCTATTTCTATCTATTAAAATGTACCTTTAAGAGTCTGGGGCATGTACATATGCCTCAGGAAGGACAAGGTCATTCTCTATCTGCATTGTGCTTGTTTATGCAAAAGGCTTGCATTTGCACTCTAGCCCTTTATGCCATGATGTGTTGCATTCTATTTGCCATATCAAAATAAAGCTCCATTTGATATATAGTGCACTTTCTAGAAGCAAAAGTCTTTCCATCATACTAACATCTCCTCATCTTATCTTTCTTCTTCATCTCATTCTCTATCACCATAATCATGTCTTCTGATTCACCAAATCATCTTCATCTTGCATTCATGCATTCCTGCATCATCCTGCACTGTCATTCAACTTTCTCTAGCTTTCCACCTAGTTCAACCTTAGTTTGACATTTTTATCATCATCTTTGACCAAATATGACCATTTTTGATGATTTTAGTCATGCTCTGCCATCTTTCCATCATTTTGGGCATGCTTGCACAGTTTTGGGTCATTCCGAGTCCAATCAGGCTGATTTTGGGCCCTGGAGCCTTTTAGGGCACAATCTGCACTATCAGGGTGAAATTGGGGTTCCCAAGAGCTTAATTGATGCACTTGGTCATACCAACTATGTCATTGACGCACTTGGTAGAGTTTGGGTGCACTTGGGGACCTAGGTTATCCAGAATTGCTCCCAGAACCCCTAGGTTGCACTCCAAAGGCCATAACTTTTGCATTTCAACTCTAATTTATGAACCGTCAATTGCATTAGACTCATATCTTTCTTGTGAACATAATGAGCTATCACTTTAATTATTTGGTCATTTTATGGACTGGTAATCGTTGAGATTACTCTTGGCCTCCTATTTTTCCCTTGTCATGGTGATTTTGGCCCCCGGAGCCTTCTTGGGCACATTTTGCACATTTTGAAACCACTTGGGCTTCCCAAATGCATCATTGACACACTTGGTACTATCATGGAGAATTTTGGATTACCAACTACGTCAATGATGCACTTGTTTGAGTTTTGGGTGCAGTTGGGGACCTAGGATACCCATAACTGCTTCCGGAGCCTCTAGGTTGCACTCCAGAGCCCATAACTTTTGCATTTTATCTTAGATTTGCAATCTATAAATTGTGTTGGATTTTTATCTTTGTTATGGACAAAATGAACTATCATTTTCATCATTTTGTGTCTTTCTTGAGTGGTAACCCATGCAATCACTCTAGGGCTCCTAGTTGATCCTATTCTACACTCTAGGCCTCATAACTTTCACATCTTAGCTCTAATTTGTGATCCATCAATTGCTATGGTTTTGTCTTCTTGTTGTCAAAAAATTGACTCATCATATGCTTATCTTAGTCAGTTTCTCAAGGGGACACCCACATATATCATCCCTACTGGGGCATGTTGTGGCTTTCTCATCAGTTATTCTTTGATACAATGCTCTAAATCACATTGTATCAAAGAGGGGAAAAATTTAGATGCTAAAAAATGGTTCACATCTATGATTTAATCACTTCTTTAGACTAATTTGTCCCATTTTCTCATTTTACTAACTCTGATCTTTTGGCCAGATTGACCATATTTCATCATTTGTATCCTCTTTCACATCAATTTCATGTCAACTCAGAATCATATCAAATCAACTCAAAACCATTTTAAATCAACTCAAAATCACCCCAAATCAACTTGGAATCACTCAAAATCAGTCTTAATCAACCCAAAACATGTCAAACATCTCAAATCAATCATCCTAGGTATTTTTGTGGGTTTCAGTGCCTTGGAAACCTATCAACCTATCAATCTTGTCAATCTGGCCTTAGTACTGTCATGGCTCTCAGTGCTAGGTCAAACTATCATTCATGTCATCCAATCTTTGAAATTGTTGAGGCTTTCAATGTATGGTCAAAACATCATCAACCATTTTAATAATGTTGATAGTATCTGCCGATGTTATTATGATCAAACCTTATCAATCAATTTCAATCCTGTAGCATTTACAATTTCGGTTAAATGTTACATATCAACCAATTCATGTCATGTGCCCTTGGCATGTTATCAATTTCAATCTATCAATAAATTTGACCATGGCTTTGGTCTATCTATCATCATGTTATTTGATATCCATCATCGTCACATTGTCATCAAAGGATATGATCGCATTCATTTAATCAATTTGGCCAATTATCTACTAATTTTCTCTATAGGATTAAATAACCCATAATTTAATCCTATTATTATTTCTAATTATTCTTCCTAATTATCATCCTCAATTAATTAATTAATTGATTGATCATTTGCAAACCATGGAAATTCTCAATTTCCTAAGTCCCATTTTCCATCATTAATTCCATTTTCTACTAATTCTTATTTTGTGGAATAAAAGGATTTTTAATTCAGATATTCCATAAAATATTGCATCATCATGACACTTGGATATGACACCTCATGGATTCTCCTTTGACACTTGGATGGGATATATCATAATCAAATATTCTTATCTCTTACGCATGTCCCTATTTGTCTTATTCATCATAGATTCTTGGCTTTAAGTGGGTTGAGGTGTCTTATGACGTGTCATAGATTCTCTTCAACATTTAGCCAAGTTTGACTTTCATGTGTCATAGAATCTTACAATTGGCATTTTTTGTCATATGCATCATGGATTCTCAAAGGAATCTCTTGCCACATCGCATATCTATGGGTGAAAAATCCAATGCTCTCACCCTCCATGTCAATTATAAAATGGACACCCTTTCTCTCATTTCGGATCTTAATGCTTAAGTCTTGAAAATCCAAATTCTTGAGTCTTTGAGTCCCCACTTCTTTGCATTTACACTTCTTTCTCTCACACTAAAATCACACTTCTAGTATTGTCATGGCATTATCCATATCATAGGATTTTGCTTCAATCTTGTGTGTACTATAGGAAAATTAGAGCTACAATCATTTGGAGAAGAAAGAAGGACATGGGAGCTACAAACGAAAAAGGGGGTTTCTATTGCTTTCTTTATTAGTTTGGCTTTCATGGTAGACTAGTGGGTGGTAATATATGATTATTGAGTTTTGCGATTTGCTCATAGTATGTTATGCATTTAACCCATTTTTTGGTCCTACACTATCATATTTGAAAATTGTTAGAAAGGTGTTAGAGTTTTAAAGATCCTAATTCACCCCCACCCCTCACATTAATATCTTACTTTTCCATTAGACTTCCAACAATTGGTATTAGAGCATAGTTCTCTTAGAAGAAGTATAATCACTTGAGAGTTAAGACCTTGGAGATGGAGGCCTATAAGTTGGGAAAGATCATTAAAAATAAGAAGCTTGATATACAACTTGCATTGAAACATCTTGAAAGAGCAAGAGAAGAATTGAAGAAATCATTAAAGAGAAGGAAGGATATGGCAATCTATAAGAAATCTAGCAACACTATGAGAAACTTTCACTACATTTAAAATAT
The DNA here is from genome assembly GCA_028749045.1 of Cupressus sempervirens. Classification (NCBI taxonomy): domain Eukaryota; kingdom Viridiplantae; phylum Streptophyta; class Pinopsida; order Cupressales; family Cupressaceae; genus Cupressus; species Cupressus sempervirens. The sequence continues at coordinate 580,707,640 of CM053787.1, forward strand.
ATCAAGGGTAGTTTACCTTTCATCTTTCCTTTACCTCTTGATAGCCTCCTAGCCAACAATTCTTCAAGATCATTCATCTCTTTGTCATCTTAAATAGAATCACTATCATCCTTACTACACTTATCTCTCTTTGAAATCCTAATAGTAGTAATGATCTTAAAGCATTCACAACTTTAGGTACACTATGATCAAAGTTACTCAACTCAAATATAGTCAATCTATTGACCAAGCCATCAATAGTAAGGACATTACTAGACATAGGTATGAATTATTGAATAGATGATACTTTAATAGCATAAATATAAAGTAAGGTTCTTAGTACTTTACTTACAACTTCTTCATCACTTATGACTCCTCAAAAAACTTTGATGGTACTAATAGCTTCCTTGATCTATTTACTATATTGGATAAATTTTTCTTCTTATTTCATCTTCATGTCATCATATTTTCCTCTTAGACTTTCAGCTTTGGATCTCAACACATTCTGATCTCCTCCATGAATAGTTCTTAGCTTAGCGGTAGCATAGTATTTGACATCATCAAATTCAAAATAATTTAGGAGAGAAGCAATATATATCATTGGGCTATTGTGTTCATTATTTTGTTTCATTTTCTCTACTCTCATAGGAGGATTTGGAGTTGTTTACTAGTTATCCAAATAATATAATGCATAGTCTCTGATTCCTAGCAAGTGCAATCTCATTCATATTTTACATGAAGACAAGTTATCCTTGTTCATATTAGATACCTCTCTCTTATACATCTTTAAATCTTTAGCTTGAGTCCCTTCAAAATTTATCCTTCAAGTACTTGGTTAAATACTAATTATTAGATAACATAGATAGGGGGTGTAAATCAGTTATAACTAGTTATGCTTGGTTATCATCTAGCTATCAATCTTCTTATTCAAGTTGATCAACAAAAATGAACAATGTGTTCATCCCTTAAATAGAAAATTATTTCTCTCTTGACCATACTCTTTCATATTTTTTTTCTTAATCACAATCATTTTATCTTCATCCATCTTATCTTCATTGAATCTAGACACTTGGGTATCATGCCTTCACCTTGAAGGTTGTGCTTCAATTCCAATCATCAAATTTCCTTCATCACATTTTCTTTGAATTTATCCATTCATTGATCTCATAACTAACTTCATTCTTATCATTTCAACTTCTTGAACAATCTCAATTTTCATCAAAAGTCAACTACAAATTCTTTTCTAAATTGTTCTTCCTTCCCTTGGTTGGTTAACACTACACTTCATTCAATCAATAATATGATTGACTAACACTCTTCTTTCTTGGTTAATATTTATTTCTTCATTCACTTTACATGTTCTTAGTGATGACTATACTAGCTCAGTTAGTACTAAGGTTCTTCATTCACTAAACAAATTGTCTTATATATGATCTCAACACTTAATTAAATAATGTAGAATAATAAAACCCGTTGGAATTCTTTAGAATAACTGAGAGGTGGGGAGTGAATCAGTTATCCAAGGTCAACATGTACAAATAAATCTTTTCACAGCTTACTGAACCCATATCCATAAAACATATTCATGCATGCATCCATTAAATCATACAATCACTTAAACTTTGTAGGTTACTATCAAATCAACTTTGCAGAAACATAAGCATGAAACATAATAGAATCAATAACACATTTGAAACAATGATTTTATGTGGAAACCCAATTTGGGAAAAACCACTAGCAACATGCTACTCATTCTCACTCTTCTGAAGTGATGTCCTGTGAAAGGCCAACCTTGTTAGAGGTTACAATACACACTATTAAATGTGACCTTGTTAGAGGATTTCAATCACCCTATTAGGAGTGATCCTTGTTAGAGCGCTTTAGATCATTCACTTGGAATGTCACCCAGTTAAAAGGATTTGCAAATGACTGCTAGCTCAGCCTTAATCCAAAGGATTTATCCTAGACTTGTACAATGATTAGAAAGTAACAATAATGCTCAATCCAATAATAAATTATAACTCACTTGTAGATTACAAAATCTCTATTTCAATCCTCCATTCTTCTTGTCTTTCACACACTTTAGCTCTAATAGCTTGTCCACCTTTCAAACATTCATACTCTTAAGACTTCTTTCTTTGATTGCCAATAGCAGTCTCTTATGTTCAATCTCTAAATGAATCAATACCCTAGACCTCTTGTCTAACTTAGGTTCTCGAACATTGACCAACCTTGCTTCTGACCAATCATCTCTATAAATAAAAAATTAAGATCTTTTTTTGTTCATCCTCTATCATCCATTTTAGGGTTAGGTAGGATTAGGCAAGAATCAATTAATCTACCCATCTTTTCATTTTATTCCCTTCTAGAAACTTCTCTTTCAATCCTCTTTGAATTTGCCTCAAAATGGTTTACCATGAATTCTATGCCACCAACTCATCATAGTTATCTTCCACTAGCTTCACAAAATTAAAGAAAATAAAATACTCAGCTTAGATTCATCAAATCCATGACTTAACATGAATACTGGCACTTAGCATTAGTATGTTTTCATTTAGCTTCCACACCATTCTTCCACTCATCTTCAACTAGATCACTTGACAAACACTAAAGTTTATTGGTGTTCGACATCAACTAAACTTTACTTGGCTTACACTATATCATTCAACATACACTAAAATTTGACTTTGCTCAACTCCAACCGATTTTTTGCTTGGCTTGCAATAACTTTTCTTAGCACCTACTATACACTCAGTCTAGCTTGGAAAACTCAATTATTCTTACATCTTCTTCTAGAATTTTTTAGTGTATCTAGCCTTTTCAATGTTAAGTAGATAATCAACACACTATATCATCGCTATCTTAACTTATCTTTGTACTCCTTTTTTACATACCATAACATTTTCTCTAGGTGCTTTTGTTATCTCATTTGATCAAAACCTCCTCATCAATCAAAAAAATGATAGTACTCAAATCAACTAAGCAATTGTCTTATCAGTAAGTAGCAGGTTTGACATCAGTTGAAAAATAATGATTGAAACACATTCTCATACTTGTATCAATCTATTTTTAGCAATCTCCCTCTTTGGCATTGATGGCAAACCAATACCAACAACAATACCAAAAAGAAAATAATTCCTTGTATTGAAATCTCTCCCTCTATCATCTTTCATCTTCTGTATAGGTTACAAAATTCTATTATGATCAACAGATAATCAACTCATCCTTATGACTCCCTCTTGATCACTTCATTTTTCTAATATTTAGGTATCTGTCTCTATCTATTTTGTTCGTATATCTCCCTCACCACTATCTCCCTTTTACTAGGTAGATTTAATCATTTATCTCTCTATAGTAATCATCAAGTACATGATCTCCATCTAAGTAGATATTTCATGTTTCTCCCTTTCTATATTTCTCCCTTTTCTTTCTATTTCTTTCTTTCTATTTCTCCCTCTTTGACAACAATGCCAAAGACTTGTCATCTTAATATGAAAATATGAACATTTTTAGTTTCTCCCTTGGTCACCTAGCTTATGACTAATCTATTTGCCAACTCTTTGATTACTTTAGGAAGCCCCTAAAGTAAGATCTAGTGCATCAATGTGTAACATATGTCAATCATCTCATTTGATGTAGGGAACTTCTCACGCTTCTTAAATAGCCTTTGATATGGGTATCACCCCTAGTTTACCTTTGAAATGCTCATGAGAATCCTTAGGTAATTCTTTTGTGAAGATATCAACTATTTGCTCTTTTGTATTCGCATATTCCATCTTCACCTTTTTGTCTTAAACTAACTCTCTCAAGTAATGATACTTGATTCTAATGTGCTTAGTATTTGTATGCATCACATGATTTTTTGATATATTTATAGAACTTGTATTATCACAATAAAGTATCATAGGTTCAATGATTTCCTCCTTCAGACCTTTGAGTAGTTGTTTGGTCCATACAATGTTTGTGCAATTCACTACAACAACAACATATTCAGCTTCAGCAGTAGATTGAGATATGCAATTTTTTTCTTGCTAGTCCTTGTAACCAACCTTTTTCCTAAGAAAAATGCTCCTCTACTAGTTTTCCTTTTGTCATCAATATTTCTAGCCCAATCAGCATAGTGTAGGATCTCAACTCAAATTTCTTATTTGTCTTGTAGTATAGGCCATAGTCTTATGCACCTTTTAGATATCTCATTATTCTCTTAACAACCATCAAATTATTCTCCCTGGGATTAGGAGAGAATCTTGCAACTATCCTAATAGATAATGCAATATCAGGTATGCTATACACTACATATTGTAATTTTCTAATCATAGACATGTACAATGTTTGATTCACCTTAGTTGAATCATCATTCTTTGACAATTTGTGTCTTGTCACCATAAGTGTCCTTACTGGAATAGAATCTTCCATTCCAGAAGTTTTCATTATCTCCTTTAAATATTTTGATTGAGTGATGTGTATACCATATTTCATATGATGTACTTGCAAACCCATAAAGAACATGATCTCTCCAAACATAGAAATCTCAAATTCTTTCTTCATTTCAATTGCAAAAGCTTTACATAAAGTATCCTAACCTCCAAGTATGATATCATCAACAAAAATTTTAGATAGTAAAATACCTTTGCCTTTTTTTGTCTTCAAGTACATATTTCTATTAGCATCAATCCTCTCAAATCCAATCTTGACAAGGTAATTGTGAATCCTTTCATACCATGCTCTTGGTGCTTTCTTCAAACCATATAAATCTTTGTGTAGTCTACATACCATGTTTTTGTTGTTAGTATCAAAAAATCCTTCAAGTTGTTCTATATAGACCTCTTCTTCCAATATGCCATTTAGAAATGCAGATTTAACATCCATTTGATAAACTTTGAAACCTTTGTATGCAAAGTAAGAAAGCAAAGTTCTTACTCCTTCCAATCTTGCAATAGGAGTGAATGTTTCTCCATAGTCTATCCCTTCTTCTTGTGCATATCCCTTGCAAACTAATTGTCTTATTCCTTGTCACTTCTCCATTTTCATTTAACTTGTTTCTGTACACCTACCTTGTGCTAATCACATTTTTATCTTCTTTCATGGCTTTACTCCAATCAAAATCTTCTAAGGAATCTTTTACTATCTTAGGTTCATGCATGCTAAGAAAACATGTACCATTTCTCAACCTATTTCTTGTCATTGGTCTTGCATCTTTATCTCTAATAGTTTGTGCAACAGGGTGATCTTTTTTGACATACTTTGACAATCTTGGTTCTACTTTGTTTTCCTCATTTGGTCTATCAACTTCTAAGTTACTATGTACTTCTCTATCAGGTAATTCAACATCTCTTTCATGTACACTAATCTCAGAATCAAAATGTGCCTTAACTTCATTCTTAACTCAACACCTAATTATAGCTTGGTTACTAAATGCAACTTGGGATTCATTGTGTATGACTCGACAATCATTGAAACTTGTTATTGATTTGCAACTTGACTTTTATCATGCATACCTTCATAAAAGTATACAAATGATTTTTATTCCTATAATTCCTTCATAGGTTCAGCCTCATGTGCTTTTGTAGATTCATCAAATTTCACATTTGTACTTTTCATAACTTTGTCAGTGTTAGTATTTAACACTTATAAGCTTTACTTCTTGTGGAGTAGCCAAGGAATATACCTTCTTCACTTTTTGTATCTAATTTACCATTCTTGAAATCTTTGAGAATATAACACTTGCTTCCAAATACCTTATAATATTTTACATTGGGTGAGTATCTATACCATAGTTCAATAGGTGTCTCTGTAATCTTTGTTGTCCTCATCTCTTCTACTTTTGTACTTGTCTCCACCTCTACATTTTTTCTTCTCTTGACATCTAGTAGCAATATGACTAATGTCATTTCAACTAAAACACATGATTGGTAACTTAGCTTTGAATTTTCCTTTACATCTGTGAAATCTCCTTGCTAGTAGTGCTTCAAGTTGTTCTACATCCTCCTCCTCATCTGTATCACCATCAGTGGAAACATATTTTACCTTTTTCTTCTTTTTCTCATTAGATTCCTTCAATGATAACTTAGCTTTGAAAGCAAATTCAACATTGTCAAATTTGAAGATATCAAAATTAGATAGCTCAAAAGCAGTGATCCTATCTACCAGACCTTTAAGAGTTAGATTAGAACTTGGTATACATCTCAATTCTTGTATTGTAGAAACCCTAATAGCATAGATACATAGCAGTGTTCTCAAAACTTTTCTTAATATAGTTTCATCGTCTATCTTACCAGTAGATCCTCTTATAGAATTAACAACATCTTTTATCCTAGATCAATATTGAGCAACATTCTCACCTTCTTGCATCCTCATATCATCAAACTTATATCTAAGACTTTCAAATTTGGCTCTCAAAACATTTGCATCACCTCCATAGATGGTGTGAAGAGCATCCCACATCTTCTTTGCACTATCACAAGCCGTGATGTCATCAAACTTGGCATAATTTAGGGAAAAGGAAATATCCAACATTGCCCGGTTGTGTTATTTCTTTTTTTTTAGATCTTTAGTAGTTAGGGCTCCAACAAGACTAACATGCTCAGTGGCAATGGTAGATTGTGCATGGTCTCTAAGACCTTCTAGATGTGGCTTCATCAAACTTTTCCATGCAGTAAAGTTCTCACTGTTAATCTTGGGTACCTCTCTTTTTGACATCTTGATATTTTGCTTCTAGTATCTTCAAACTAGTCCTCTTAAGAAGATGACTCTAATACCAATTGTTGGATTTTTTTAGAATAACTAAGAGGGGGGGTGTTGAATTAGTTATCCAAGGTCTATATGTATAAATAAAAATTTTCACAACTTAGTGAACCCATATCCATAAAACATATTCATGCATGCATCCATTAGATCATGCAATCACTTCAACTTTGTAGGTTACTGTCAAATCAACTTTATAGAAATGTAAGTATGAAACATAATAGATTCAATAACACATTTGACACAATAATTTTATGTGGAAACTCAATTTGGGAAAAAAACTAGTAAAATGCTACTCGTTCTCACTCTTCTAAAGTGATGCCTTGTGAAAGGCCAACCTTGTCAAAGGTTACAATACACACTATTAAATGTGACCTGGTTAGAGGATTTCAATCACCTTGTTAGGAGTGAGCCTTAATATAGGACTTTAGATCATTCACTTGAAATGTCACCTGATTAAAGGATTTACAAATGACTTTTAGGTCAACCTTAATCATAAGGATTTACCCTAGATTGGTACAATGATTAGAAAGTAACAATAAGGCTTGATCTAATAAAAAATTACAACTCACTTGTAGATTACAGATCTCTATTTTAGTCCTCCAATTTTCTTGGCTATCACACACTTCAGCTCTGATAGCTTGTCCACCCTTCAAGAATTCATAATCTTAAGCCTTCTTGTTTTTCTTGCCAATAGCAATCTCTTTTATTCTATCTCTAAATGAAGCAATACCTTAGACCTCTTGTCTAACTTAGGTTCTTGAACATTGACCAACCTCGCTTCTAACCAGCCATCTCTATAAATAGAAAATAAAGATCTTTTGACATTCATCCTCTATCATCCATTTTAGGGTTAGGTAGGATTAGGTAAGATTCAATGAATCTACCCACCTTTTCATTTTAGTCCCTTCTAGAAACTTCTCCTTCAATCCTCTTTGAATTCACCTCAAAATGATTTACCATGAATTCTGTGCAACAACTCATCATAGTTATCTTCCACACACTTAACAAAATTCAAGAAAACAAAATAGTCTACTCAGATTCATCAAATCCATGATTTAACATGAATACTAGCACTCAATATCAATATGTTGTCACTCGTCTTCCATACTATTCTTCCACTCATCTTCAAATAGATTACTAGACAAACACTAAAGTTTACTGGTGCTTGACATCAACTAAAATTTACTCAACTTACACTGTATCACTTGGCATACACTAAACTTTGACTTTGTTTAGCTCCAACTAATTTTTTGCTTGGCTTGCACTAACTTTGTTTTGCACCTACTGTCCACTCGGTCAAGCTTGGTAGACTCAATTCTTCTTACTTGTTCTTCTAGACATTTTCACTATACCCAACCTTTGCACCCTCAAGTAGATAATCAATACACTATATCATCACTATCTTAACTGATCTTTGTACTCCTTTTTTACATAGCATAACTCAACCTTTTCTCTAGGTGCTTTTGTTATCTCATTTAATCAAAACCTCCTCATCAATCAAACAAATGATAGTACTCAAATCAACTAAGTAGTTGTCTTACTAACAAGTAATAGGTTTGACATCAGTGACAAAACAATGATTGAAAAGCATTCTCATACTTGTATCAATCAATTTTCAACAAAATCAACATTATATTGTCAATGTCTAACTCATTCGATTTCCCATTGAATACCATACACTTATCAACACTTACATCATTATCATCTTTATACTTTCTATATATTCTCTTCATCAATCAAATGATATGAAACTCTACTAAATAAGCATAATGTCTTACCAAGTAAGGTTCGACATCAATGAAAATATAAAAACTAATATGGCTCTTGTTTATTTTGGTTTCCAAACTTGGCAAGGTGATAAATCTTAACCCATTCATTAAGATTTGGAATTCTTTATGTTATTGGAAAGATATCCAATATTTCTAGGTTCAATCCTTAAGAAAGTATATCTTTAGAAATCTATTTCAAAGGACATAAAATCTTAGCTAAGTTCTACTCTAAGGCCTCTAAAACTATGATTTATTGTAATGCCTTGGTTATGAACCCTAGAGGAAATTACTAAAAACTAAATGAAAATAGGAATTATTGTAATTAAAATTATTTTTTGGTATAAATATTATGATTTAATTTACTTGCTGAGTCCAAGAAACTAAATATATACCACAAAACCTATAAAGGAAATTCTAGGATACCAATTCCATTGTGGTCTCGCTAACATTTCTAGTTTGTGCAATTTAGAACATCTTTGGTTTGCAAAAAAAATAATGAAATGCATCTTATTTTTTGTGAAAATAGTTATCATTTCCATTGTGTTACTTGTAGACACCAACTTGAAAATTTCCTAATTTTTTTTCCAATTTATCAATGATAACATAAAATATCATATTGATAGTTATTACCAACATCAATCTATCTAACTCTAAATTGTCCTTCAATTAATCCATTTATTACATGGTTACTATTACATCATACTCACCAAGGATTATCCAATTACAACACTAATACTAGTAGAAAATGATACATGAGATGATAAACATGCAAATCATGATCATCAAGCCTTAAGAGTAAATGTGTTGAAAATGGGATTCATGTATGCTCACAAAAAATCCAAGTTGAACCTAAATAGAGGAAGATCACAATCACTTGACCATGTGAAACCTTCTATTAGTGTAAATAATTATTATTTACACTTTACTCAATTTTACTTCAGATAAATGTGTTATTTTATTATTTCTTAGGTTATACACCTAGGAGTTTGTGTACTCATATGAGTTTTCATGTTGACAACACAGGAGTCAGCAA